>RSEF01000031.1:20799256-20809631 GCA_003993805.1 Himantopus leucocephalus | reverse complement strand
AAGGCTGAGGGACTTGCGTCTTTTTAGTCTAGAGAAAAGAAGAAGGAGCGGGGATCCTAGCAATACTTATAAATACTTAAAAGGAGGGTGCGAGGTAGGTGGGAACAGTCTTTTTTCAGTGGTGCCCACTGACAGAACAAGAGGAACGGGCACAAACTTGAACATAGGAAGCTCCATCTAAACTTGAGGAGGAACTTCTTTACTTTGAGGGTGGCAGAGCACTGGAACAGGCTGCCCAGAGAGGTTGTGGAGTCTCCCACATTGGAGACATTCAAAACCCGCCTGGACGCCGTCCTGTGCAACCTGCTGTAGGTGACCCTGCTCTGGCAGGGGGGTTGGACTGGACGATCTCCAGAGGTCCCTTCCAACCCTGACCATTCTGTGATTCTGTGAAATATCTGTGAAAAGAAGAAAGGTACTACAAGTGAATGGTGGTTATAAAGAATGTGGTTTTGCTCTGAAAAGCTGGAGCTGCACAAAGTCTTAATAAAAAAGAGTTGCTGGAACTTGACATATTTGGTGGGTACAGAAATTGTGCTTCTTGTTTCAAACCTTGCAAAAGAGTTGTGGTGCTTTTATCCTACAGTATTTTCAACTAAAATGTTAAAACCCCATTAAGGATTTCGACAACAAGTACTGTTTTCCTCAGTATTTTCCCTAAATTGCTTGTTTCTTTGCATTCAAGCATTTATCAACGTAAAGTTGTCTTTTTTGTTGTAATATGTGGAAAAAAAAAAATAACAGAATGATTCTAAATAATCTCCAAGTGATTTGTGTATCATATTGTTGTGGGAACTTTTTAACTTTGATCCCACATTGCCCTTTTCCATTAAACTAAAATGTAGCAATATCATTAACATTTATCCTTCTTAGAACTACATGATGTTCTGGGGCTTAAAAAAAAGTTTCTTTTGTTTCCTTTTGATTTTTAGTGAAAGATAATCCTCTGCATTCCTAACTAAGCCAATTTATCCCTTAGCACCTTTCAATTCAGATAATTACCAGGCCTTGGTTTGTGGCCACTATCTCTTAAAAGATAGCTCAAGGACATTCCATTCACCTTTGATCACCAGTACTCCTTAAGTGGCCATAAAACTTGGGAATTAAAGCATATGTCCATTAGGATTACTAAGAGGTATAATAAACACAAGGGAGTTGAGAGAAGTTGCAAAATTGGTGAGAAGTATGGAAAAGCTTCAAAATTCGCAAAGACTGAAATTTTAGTAGTCTTTAGTCCAGAAAGAAGAGGCACAACCGAAGTTTCCACAATAATAAAAGGTGCAAGGATGTGCATGTTACTGTATGCTTTAAAACAGTGCAAATACAAAGGACTTTAAAGACAACTTAGGTAAATCTGTTTCCATTGCAGAATGTGTTAAAACTGTGCAGCTCATTGTGATGAGGTATGACTGATGTAAAGAGCTTTGCATAATTAATTAATATGCATACACCTGTCTCACTCATGTATATTCCATCGCAACAGATGTGATAAAAATACAGATATGAGCTGTCATGTAACTTGGCATGTTACCTTATGTGTGATGATATGTGGGCAGGTACTGCACTAGACATGGTTACTGCTTAATCTGCCTTTGAAAGTAGTTAAAAAAAGACACTGACCTGATATAGCAACTTCTCTGTGTGTACTAAAGTAACAAAATTTTAAAAGAATTAACAGTTTGCTTGTGTGAAATTTTGTTTCTCCCTTTCTCTCTTGTAGCACTGCTGCATGTTCCGTCTTGTGTTCATACGCTGCTTTTTGGCATTAACATCTACAGGATTAACAGAATGGTATCAGTCTGTCTTTTTAACTTATGCTGAACCAAAATTAATTGGTTCATTTTAATTACAAATCATCTCCCCAGACAATATTTTTAATAGTAATTAGGCATCAGGAGTTACTTTTCCAAAGTTTTAACAATTGCAAAACCTGTTTTGTGGAGTCAGAGAAGTCTGTTGGTTTGTAGACGTCTAATGAAAACATGTCAGTGCTGCCACCTTTTGGACATTCTTTAAGTACTTAACTCGGCTCTTATTAACGAGGACATAATTCATGAGGGATGTGGGGAAAATGTCAAAGAATTTACTTTGAAAAAACATCCTGCTGTGGACTTTGATTCCATTCTTCTCAAAAAGCACAAGCACAAATACAGGCTGGGTGGAGGATGGATTGAGAGCAGCCCTGAGGAGAAGGACTTGGGCGTGTTGATGACAAGCGGAACAGGAGCCAGCAATGTGTGAGCGCAGCCCAGAAAGCCAACCGCCTCCTGGGCTGCATGAGAAGAAGCATGGCCAGCAGGTCAAGGCAGGGGATTCTGCCTCTACTGCCTCTACTCTGCTCTTGTAGGACCCCACCTGGAGTACTGCATCCAGCTCTGGAGCCCCCAACATAAGAAGGACATGGACCTGTTGGAGTGAGCCCAGAGGAGGGCCGCAAAGATGATCAGAGGGCTGGAGCACCTCTCCTATGAAGACAGGTTGAGAGAGTTGGGGTTGTTCAGCCTGCAGAAGATAAAGCTCTGGGGAGACCTTGTAGCAGCATTCCAGTACTTAAAGGGGGCCTACAGGAAAGATGGAGACGGACCCTTCATCAGGGATTGTAGAGATAGGATGAGGGGTAATGGTTTTAAACTGAAAGAGGATAGATTTAGATTAGATATTAGGAGGAAATTCTTTACTCTGAGGGTGGTGCGACACTGAACAGGTTGCCCAGAGAAGTTGTTGAGGCCTCATCCCTGGAAGTATTCAAGACCAGGCTGGATGGGGCTTTGAGCAACGTGGTCTAATGAGAAGTGTCCTTGCCCACGACAGGGGGATTGGAACTAGATGGTCTTTAAGGTCCCTTCCAACCTAAACCATTCTATGATTCTATGAAAAACACATTTGTACTCATAAGCACACAGCTTTGTGAGTGTGCAGGCATCACCCTGCATTAAATTTTAGCATTTATATATTCATCATAATCTTTTACCTGTCTTCGTTATCATACTTCTTGAAATGGAAAAATTATCAAAACTTTGTGTAGTAATCTGACAACAAAATTAGAAAAAAAAGAGATATTCCGGCAATGTAACTAGAAACAAGACAACATTTAATTTAAATAAAAAAACTTTATTAACAATGTAAAACGTTTAATATCTTACAATCTGAGATAATTCTGGCATGCCCTATAAGAGATAATACTTAGTGGTATGCAGACACCATGCTTTGAACTCTATTGGAACAGAATGGGTTGGTGTTGTGTTTTACATTGTTTATTTTAATACACCTTCTTTTAATAAATTATTTATTTTTTCCAAAAGCTTATAGAGATACTATTGACTTAGAAGGAAATCTGTTGCTTCTATGCATTGTTCAGTATGTAGATATTATGATTTCTCTGTATTTACAAGTCCTAAGTATTTTCAGATATGGATTGTGTATCATAAATTAAGATATTTTTCTATGAAGCTTTTAAATTGAGATATAGTGGAAGACTAAATATGAATGAGAGCACAAAAAGCAACTGGAGATTTTGTGCAAATTCCGTTACAATATTGTTTAAATGTTTTAGAATTTTAATACTTTTGCTGTTAAATAGTTTTCTATGCTTAAAGACTGGTAAAAGATGATCAAATATTTTAATATCATACTAGGAAGAGTACTGTACTATGCACAAACTTTAGCTGCAGTTCAAACAATAAAAAAACCTTTAAAATTATCTATTAATCATAATTCATGTGTCTTTTCTCTGAGTGGTTGAAAGTAAGCATGCAAAACATACTTTAAAAAGTTTTAAAAACATTCTTAGTTATGCTAGATCTATTCCACAGCTGGTTTTTGACCACCATAACTTTAAACTATTAAAACCCTTATTTTGAAAAGGTGGATGGAGCAGAAAAGGAATAGGCTAGTGTAGAAAATGTACTTTATAATCAAGAGTAGCAATGTTCATCTTTTCAGTGGTCAAACAATAGTGGTTTAATCAAAGTTATGATTTTCTTGGTGCTTCTGTACTTAACCTTCTAACTTGAGACAAGACAACAAAGTCCAAAGAATCTCCGCTTCCGTCTTCTTACCAATGGATATGGAGTCAAGTTTAGGAGGCTGCTATCATCTGTGATGAAAAACCCACGTTTTAATACAAGCACGTACACATGCACACACAGACACTAGTTTACTTCATTTATGTGTCCTAACAGCACATACATGATCAAGTAACAGATCCCGTTATTCTAGGTATAAAGTAAATAATAACCTTAATTTTTTATATAAGAGTCTTACAATGCTAATTATCAGGATCTCCATAATAATGCAATAGAAATTTTGGCAAGAACAATACCAGTTCAATAACAAAACGTTAGGGTCCCAAATAAAACCTAAAGATAAGTAGCTTGAAATCTTGCAGACATGCAAGTTTGGAAACGTCAATTTGAAGGTTAAATTCTGGCTTAACTTCAATGTAAAAAAAAAATTTACTGGGTGGCCGTTTGCGCACATCAGGGAGAATTTCCATTTAAAACTGCAACACTGGAACATTGTGGCACATCAAGAGAAAAAGCCCTTGTATGGAAAAGTTTGCACAATATGCTCACCCTGTTTCATGCCCTGCCAGTAAGCTATCTCGCAAAATCTTTAGAATTCACTTTGAATTTGAGCCATCTTCAAGCACGGTTTCAGGCTAAGAGCTGTGCCTCATTATGTTCTACTCTGGTTACATCAGGGACCTAGTTTTGATTGTAGGTTCTAGACACTACTGTAATACAAATACTTAACTCTAAGAACATAGGTAAAGAGGTCATTTAATATTGTGACTTATGCTTATGAACCACATCAACTAAATTTCTTAGCATAGCAACTTTCCTGCTGTCACTTAATAGAATTTCATACAAGGTCTATGAGGAGTCAGTAACATTTGGTACAGCTTTTGTGGGCTTGCAACCTTAACTCTGTTCTGGCTGTCACTGAAATCAACAGCAAAACACTCAAGTCATTTACTGGAAGCAGGATCAGATCTTGTAAAGATAAACTCATTCAATGGCATTTATTCATCTCATCATCATTCCCTTAAACAGTGCTTGTAATTCATACACATGTCAAAATTACAGACCAGAGCATATTAATCACCTATAATGTTGGTTGTTTGTTCTATTTACTTATACTGTTATCTAGCTTTAATTAATTAAAGGTCTTGGAATATTTAAAAAATTTTAAGGGCTGTATGAATAACGACTATGACTGTCCACTCCTGAGGCATCCATCCTCAGAGGTCATCTGTAAACACAGTTGGGAGTCTGTGGGAGCTGCAAAAACACCATTTAAGACTACCTGATCCTGGGACATGTCTCAGTCATTTTAAACACTAGCTGACATATTTCCCATCCTGCAGAGAAGAATTCTGTATGCCTTTATCTCTGTTCTGAATTCAAGTCTCTACATTCTTTATATACCCCAAATTTGCCTTTTTCTTCCTTATTTCCACCACGCTCCTTTCTTCTAGGTTAGACATAGAGTTTATGGCATTTTTCCAGTCCCTACAGTGGCACATCTGTATCATGTATCGTAAGCAATTCCCTTTCTGTGTTCACATAGTTTTCCATCAATCCTTCCTGCCATAAACTCTTGTATAACGAATTCAACCTTTCTATCTTCATCTCTTACCATATCATGATGAATGCTACGCTGCTTAGTTACTTGGGACAAGATCTAGGACACATTAGGCATACTGCATCAGCTGCCACTGTGCAAAGACTACAAAGCGCTTAAGAAATACACATTATCAAGAAGAAATAAAAAAGGAAAATTAGTATCTTTTTAATGTTGTTCACATGAAGAAAGAGAGTCCCTGTATATGTGGAATATTTAACACTGCTGGGCCACAAAATGATGGCCCACTGCTAAATACATGCACAGGACAGAGATCCTGCCCCACTGTGCATTTGTATAAGGTGCCTTATAGCTGGCTAGCGGGAAAAGCAGGCTGTTAGCAGACTCAAGGCAAGTACCTTTTCTGCACAGGGTCAGTGTTAAGTCACAGAAGCTACAAGCCTTGTGGGCATAAAGCAAAACCCACCACTCAGCAGGATCCCTCACATTGTCTGTGCAATTTACACTTTCATTACCTTTGAAAAAGAAAGCCTTCTGACACAGGGAATTAGTTGTGTTGCTGCCCTCACGTCAGCAGGAAAAATCTATTATTTTATCTGTAGATACCATATCTATAACATTCCAGAATACCTCATGTGAAACTCAAGAGGCCAAAGTTCACATACTAAATTCTGACTCCACTGAATCAGTAGGGAAGAGGCTTCACGTAGATTTTTCTCTTTGTAACTTCTGTAAAAAAACCCTAGATTTTTTGGATGTAATGGAAGGCAAAACCTTTAATTATCTTAATTTTCCTTACATGAAGAAAATACAAAACCTACCTTGATTTTTCAGTGGTAAAGGCATAGTCTCCCTGAGTTTACTTAAAAGGTTTTTCATTTCTCTCATATCTCTGTGGAAACAAAAGTTGAAAGAGATACATAGAACAGCTGTTGAAGACTGAATGAGGAATGGCTTACAGTATAGCTTTATATGCTGAAATAATGGAGCAATAAATACAAAAATCTATTAGGCAAGCATATAGTTCACATACATGTATCAGAAGATGCATACCAAAATAAAGATTTAATAAGGGAGCACTTTTAAGTCATTCTGACATTAACTAGTCACATCTAGTCCAAATTTATGATTTGTAGCTCTTGAGTGTTCCATATTAAATGAGTTGGCAGGGACAATGTGCTCCTAGTGGCAAAATCCACAATATGCCTTAAAATTAGCACAAGCCAGTACTAATGTCAGCTTAATACTCCTTATCAGCATTTTGTAGCTTGTGCCATGAATGTGTTTCATTGTTAATAAGGAAATTATAATACATGTAGCTAATCCATGACACTTAAGCTCCCTGCACATTAAGTGAAAATTTTAGAAACATGGCTTTCACTCTCACTCCTCTTAGGAGGACTGTGGCAGGAAATTTTCTAAAAGGAAGGAGATGGAAAATATGATAACAAAATACCATCTCTCAGAGCAAGTTACATTTGGACATTTGGATATGTTTTGAGAGAGGCCAGAAGTTGCAAAAAGTTTGCTGTTTTACAGAGAGATTGCAGACCAGCAATTCTGTGTGCCAGCTTGTAATGTCTTAAGGCTTTCAGGATTTAAAAACAATGTGGTCTTGCCTCATTCATCTACATATAAAATAGTTCTTAGAAATGAAGCAGCATGACTAATAAGGAATTGCTCAGTTTTATTCTCCAAGTTACTCTCTCAGTAGAACAGAACTTCATTTTATATAAATAAATATGGTAACCATTAAAATCTCAGCAGCAGCTTAATATACAAAGCCATCAAAACAGGTATTTTTTGCAAAGAAATGTTGGCCATAAGGATTACTCCCTACTAAAGGGTCTCTTTTTTTTGTCTTTGAACTGCATAGTTAAGGGGGTAAGGAAACTTGTGGATGATGTTCCTCTCCCCTCCTAAGGCTTCCACGTTCATAACTACAGGCAGAAACAACTGACATGAACTAGATTCTGTGCTTTCAATTTATGAATGCAGAACCGCAGGTCAGCAGATTTTACGTACAAAATCAGAAACCACTCAACATGAGACAAAAGCTTCCTCTTTTAGAGAACCTGACCCACTAGCAACTTCATTTCCCACCCTTTGTTTTTTGACAATTACCCTTTGGTAATTAGCCTAATTAAGGATGTCACTTCTCTCTGCCCTTCTTTTAGGAATTGCTCTCAGGTATGTTAAATGTAAGAGAAATGTTAACAGGTTATTTCAATTACTAATACCTTTAATAGTAGCAACACTGGCTGCCTAGTTGGAAAAGACTAAATAAACCCTAGACAGAAATTTGTTTTGTTTAGGAATGAAGAGTGACACATACCTTTCAGTGTTTTCAATATCTGTGGAAACCTGCCATAAATGCTGTTGAATATCTGTTGGTGATGATGATGTGTCTTCTAAAATAGGTACTTCGGAACTCTCCTCCACTTTAGCATCTAGGATCTTGGGTGGGGCACAAGGTTCTTTTCCTTTAAAGTATTTAAACAAAGCATATATCCCCATTATTTATTAATTAAAATGCATACTCAGATGATATCATTGATGTTTTGACCTTGATCTTGCACAGCATAAATGACGAGAGAGTGCTGAATGCAAAGTCTCAGAACTGTTCAGAAAGAGAGCAGACTGCACCAATCTGCTAATCAGAGGGCTGCTATATGTAACTCCTACGAAAGAAAACCGAGAGAAGTCCCACGCAGGCACGTGCAAAGCTTAGAATTTTACATAGTAAGTATTATGAAGGGTTTCAGTTAAACTGCAGTGGCTCATGTGACACAAAATAAGAGACAGAAGACAAAACAGAACAAAATAAATAAGGAAACTACAGCATACATTCTGAAAGCAACTTCAAAAAACTTTGACACTAAAGAACACTGCAATCCATGTCTCCTACTACTACACCAATAGTAAGGCAAAACAAAAGACAAAAATGTGCAGTTTTTTACCTTATGATTTTAAAAGCAATACATAGCTGCCACCACTCACAGCCCAAAATGCATTATATTCTGAATTTCCGTGCTTACACTTGCCTAATTCATGCTTACTATACGAAAATGAAATGCAGTGTTGGAATTTAATGGGGGCTTTGTGACAGATCTGCCAGGGCTTTTGTCAGGGAGAGAATGGGATAAAGGATCTGGACCATGACAGTGGAGCAAGCAAGAGAGTTAAGTACTGGTGGAATTTCTTCCACTGTCTGATGGTATTCCTTTTCTGCTACGGCAAGTACAGTCCTGGCACCAAGTACATTCAAATGAGAAAATTCAAATTGGAGTGCAGCACATTATTGATAAGTTAAAGTCTTTCCTCTCTGAGTTCTCTCATAAAATGGACTAAACAATCTCAGAAAGAAACAAATAAAACTTTCTAAAAAGAGAGAAAAAAATGCCAATGTTTAAACCAGTGGTATGAGGTGTTGAGTAGGAAATGTTTTTTCATATGACAATTTTTGCAATTTGAAAGGTTTGACAAACAGGAAGAACAAGAACAGCTGACAGAGTAGTGGTCATTTAGCCCATTTTTCTGGGACACTAGAGATCAAAGTTGCAGACAATGCTATATTGCTCTTCCACATCACAAATAAGTATCCCTGCTACCAGGCTTGTAACCTTGTTTTTTTAAAACTAGAAATTCCTGGATCTTAAGAAGCTCTTTTTGGGCACGTTCTCTAAACTGTTGTATTCTGGTAAATTATTCCTTTACTCAAAACCCAATATTCTTAGCCACTTGTCTCAATGTCAAACTAGACATTACTTATACTACAGAAAATACTTGCTTAATATTTTCATTACCCTCCAAAGTCAGTAGGAAGCCCTTTTCCCTGCTTCACCCCCCCAATCAAGTCATCTAACTGTGATTCCAAGAGATTGCATAACCTGACATTACAACTTGATCATCTATAAAAGAATTATGTCCTATGTCCATTCTTTGCTGCTTACTTTGGCATCCACTGCTAACTTGTGCTTTGCCAGATCCCTCTGTAAGCCACTTTAACCTATCAAATGGTAGAAGATTACCCCAATAAAAGGAAAAATAAAATTTGAAGTTTTCTGATGTTGCAGCGATTTAAATCATGTCAGTAAAGAACCATACATGTTCCAGAACAAATGCCAGAGGAGGAGGATCATCATATGGCCAGAAGCAGTGGCAAGGAGGAAGTGAAGGCATGATAAGGGAGGGGAGATAGAGAGGAAAGGATCAAGATCTTTCTGGTAACAAGCTATTATGCTGACTTTACTGCTTGTGGAACAGCAGCCTAAGCCTACTTTCCAGATTATACATTTTACTGTGTATCACCCTTTCAAACTTCTCTAGTTCTTAACTGCAGCGTATGCTATTATTTTAAGGTACCTCATATTGTACAATTTACAATTTGTGTAAGCTTTATTATTCCAGTTGGTGTGGTGGTCGGTCAAAAGTGGTGTTTGCCAGGGCTCAGTACTGGGTCCTGTTCTGTTTAATACCTTTATCAATGATCTGGACAAGGGGATTGAGTGCACCCTCAGTAAGTTTGCAGGTGACACCAAGTTGGGCAGGAGTGTGGATCTGCTTGAGGACAGGAAGGCTCTACAGAGGGATCTGGATGGGCTGGACCGATGGGCCAAGGACAATGGTATGAGATTCAACAAGGCCAAGTGTCGGGTCCTGCCCTTGGGTCACAACAACCCCATGCAATGCCTGGGGAAGAGTGGCTGGAAAGCACCTGGGCAGAAAAGGACCTGGGGGTGTTGTTCAACAGCCAGCTGAACATGAGCCAGCAGTGTGCCCAGGTGGC
>RSEF01000031.1:20781577-20799156 GCA_003993805.1 Himantopus leucocephalus | reverse complement strand
TCCCTTCCAACCTTAACAATTCTATGATTCTATGATTTGATGACTTGAGTAAAACAGCACTAATAGCAGAATGTTTATTCAAACTCGCCCCACCTTAGCTAAGACTAGGTGTATTGGGTGTAGGTGGCAAGGTTTCGGTAGCCATACAGAGTGCCCTCCATGGGAGGAGGTGAGGGGCTGCCCTGTGCCGTACGTGGCCGGTACCAGACAGCTCCTGCTGGCTCCCCAAGGGATCTGTGGCTGGTCACAACTCAGTACATCAGGTGTGTGTGGCACCTCTTTGAAAACATATTTTAAAAAAGGGCAGAAAACACCACACGGAGAGACGAAGAGGGAACAAAAAAAAGTGAGAAACAGGAGAGGGGACATCAAGGTCAGAGAAAGGAGGAGAAGGTTCTCCATGGCAGAGCAGATATTCCCTGCAGCCTGCAGAGAGGAGCACACCAGAGCAGATGGATATTCCTGAAGGAACTGCCACCTGTGGAGAGACTATACTGGAGCAGATTTTCCTGACAGGACTGCAGCCTGTGGAGGAGCCCACGCTAGAGCAAAGCGTGAGGAGGAAGGAGAGGCAAAGCAGAACTGTTATGGGCTGACTGTAAGCCCTGGTTCCCCATCCTTCCTGCACTGCTCGGGGGTTAGGTAGAGGAGTCTGGAGTGAAGTTGAGCACACGCAATGGGGGGAGAAAACATGTTGTTTTAATGTCTGTCTTTTTGCTTCCCATTACCCAAATTAGTACTTACTTTTATTTTAATTGGCAATGAATTAGGTTGATCTTCCCCAAGTCTGGCCTGCTTTGCCCGCAACAGTAGTTGGTAAGCAATGTCCCTGTCTCTATCCTCCCCCCAGCTTTCTCGTTCCTGTTCTTCCTGTTTTCTCCCCGTGTCCCGCTGAGGAGTGAGTGAGCAAGCAGTTGGGTGGGAGTTTGGCCGTTGGCCAAGGCTAAACCACCCCACCAGCTACGCTTAAAATCCCCGAAAGGATACTTCTAAGCACTCAGAATTCCAAGTGAAATTGCCCGTGCTTTTGAGTTACTGTTAAGACATTAGAAAAACAAATGCAGGGCTTCACCTCTGCAGAAACTAACTCTAAGCCCCCCTTCCACAGTTCTTTCCTTCAGCTGGCTGTCCCTTGCCTTTACTTTAGGGAAATCCGTAAGACCTCTGCACTGGCCAAACATAAGCTGAACAGGCTCTTTCTGCACACTATCAGGCTCCCTCTTGAGAAGAGGTGGTATCAGGTTAAATGAAAGAAATCTTTGGGTGAGTTCTCAAGCCAGCCTTGTTTAGCTCTAGCTTCAGCAGGACAAAAAAATTGCACAGCCTCACTGCCTCAAATTACATGACAGACACTACTCAATAACAGACAAACCCAAACCATGACACAGACCTTCCAAAAAAGACCTGTACTAACCAAGGAGGAGGCAATCAGATTCATTGTATATGCAACATTTTTTAAGTTTCCCAAAGAAATTCCTATTCAGCACCCTGCCTTGTCAGCATCTGCAGATTGTTCTCAAATGCATTTCTGTGATAAACCAGCAGTGAGAGTCAGAGACAGGTCTGTGCCCGCCAACAGGCTCAAGCCCAGTACACCTCCATATTGCCTCTTATAACTTGTCTAGCAGACTCATGCTGCCTATGGATTTCCCCCCGATTTTAGTTAAGCTTCTAAGTTCTTTAAAATGTCCCTTTATCACTTACTACTCATTAACAAATGATTTCTAAACTCTGTGTCTCAAAAGTCTGCAAAATTTAAATGCTAAGTATTCATACCTACACTTCTGTGTAGTTCCTTCGGTTAATAGTTGGAAAAAGAATGTTTGAAAACTATCAAAACAGGTATCTCATGTGGGATGATCTATGAAATTTGTTCTGATCTGTGCAGACAAACAGGGTCAGACTTCCCAGAACGGCTTGAAAATGAATGAAATGCTTCGGGTATTTGGTGCTGTAGGATCTAGGTCACAACAAACTACTAACATATGGGATTTAGAAGGAACTCTGCTGCAGGCAAGTGATGCCATCTGCTGTTGACCATCCACAGGACACTAAACCAGATGACTGCTTTGATTTATGACACTTTTCCATTTTTTTTCTGTCTGTAGTACCTACTTTGAATATAAATTTCAATACAAATTTTTTTCCAAAGGGCATTCCATAAAGCACTTGTGTGATACGGACCTGTTATCTGTTTGTAACTTAGATTTCTGATTTTCCATATTTCAAAATGAGAAAAACAGAGCAGATGTGAAAAGATGGTAAAATGAGAAGGAGTAAGGAACAATGTATTTGCATGTCCTCAAAAATATGACAAAACACTTTGGTCTAAGGACTACTGAAACTAAAGGGAAAATGTTCTGTAAGCTTCACTGGGATTTGGATAAGAGCTGTATTGCATTAAAAATCACTGAAAAGATCCATATATTCTCATAATCCTTTCTTTTTAACTTTCATCAAACAATTTGACTAGTAAAATTCTAAACTGGAAGGAAAACAGTCCACAAAGCAGATCTTTACTAGGGTGCTCAGAATAAGGTGATATATGAGATTCTGGATGTATCAAATGCTTCTAGGAGTGCTTTCAATAGGTGATTCTTACGCCCTGGAGTACTTTTTTAAAAACAAATATCCGAATATCTCCATATAAAAGTATTCCAAGTGAAAAAGAATTTGTGGTACAGTGTCAGTAGAAGTATGTCACACAGCCCCACCAGATATTTCACAGATCAAATCTGCATGAGTAGTTAAGTTAAAAATCACAGCTGAGAGACTGTGAGAAAACTTGAATGTGTAAAAAAAAAAAAGAGAGAGAGAGAGAGAGAGAGAAAAAAAAGAAATAGATTAGCTTCCAGAAATGTTTAAATTCATATATGGAGAAGGAAATTTTTAAAACCATCTGTTGATAAAATGTGTTCAGGAAGCAGTATTTTAGCATAAAGAACTTAGCGTTTTTTTCACTTTGGATTTTTGAATCTTGCTCTAGTCTCCACTCGACTTTGTGAACTGGTGTTACTTTTTTTCCCTCTTTGAAATGCCTATTTCTGCTTGGGAAGCAAGGATGCCTCCACAAAATCTTCCATGGGCATCCAGTACCCTGCATTAGCAGCTGTACAGACATAATACTCATTTCCACGTCTTGAATTATGCAAAATGAGTAGCATGGCTGTACACTACATTGGGTAAATCTGCAGCTAAATTATATGCCCGCACTTTGGAATGCCCATGACTTTGGGGCCCCTGGTGTTCTTCAACCTGCATGAAGGGACTGCTGCCTCAGCACACAGCCTCATGTGGCTCAGCCTGTGTACAGGGCTATGATCACAGCTCTCATACTATCTCAGAGTACCAACCTCTGTTTTGCCCGTGTTGGGGTTTTATGGAAGGGGGTGTAAATGCATATGGGTGGGTAGATCTGCTTCACCACAGTAACAGCTCCAGAACTTACGGAAATAATTGGAGGCTGCTGTATAAACAAGGCACTTTTAAATATTTTGCCACTTAACCATTGGACATACTGACAAGGTTACGAACAGCACATTTGCAATGATCTGTTTTGCCATAATAGACAGAGATACAAAATGTCAGCTTTTCTTTGCTCACCCAATAAATGCAAACTTGTTTTCTTCTGCAATGGGAAAGCAGTTTCTTCAACAACTTTGAGTGCATAATTTAATATAATATGACAGTATTTGAATTCTTATGCCAAATTCCTATGCTGGCAGGAAATGTTCATGCAGAAAGTATTCACATGAAAGATAAGAATAGTAAGGTAAAAAATGAAACGTAAGAGAGAAAAGCAAGAACTACAGTGAATAATACAAACATATACAAACAACTGAGTGTATTATTTACCTCATAGTGGAAAATTATGTGGAAAATCTAAACGTAGATCTGCAAATGTATCCAGCAAAGAGGAAGTAATAGGCAGCACTTCAGTATATGTTTGATTTTAAAACATTTAAACAGAATGTAATTGATAGCACTGCAAGGATTCCTGATTAAGGAATGCTTAATTCAATGCTTATGTTCGGGTGAGACCATAATGCCCAGATAATGGTTTCAAATATTTAATTGTATGAAACAGAACTATACAGCAATTAGAAAAACTAGAACAGATTTTACACACCTTATAGTAAATTTGGATTTAGTTGGAATTTTTCCTGTGTAAGCCTGAGAGATCTGAGATCTCCCTTGGCTGGAGACTGATCTTGCAAGTTACTGATAATGCTGTTGAGAGCAGTTATCCTTTACAGTTTGGCACTCGACATCTTACTAGAGCAAGCCTCCATGCACCAAAGTTCACAATAAATATGAATTCTTTTCTTAGATGATTCTGCAGGAAGTCTAGCATGACAGGATATTAATTGTGAGAAGGACATGCACTCAATTGCATGGTCCTGTCCAATTAACTTAGCAACCGCACTGGCTGATTTCAGTGAGGGGCACGGAATCAGAATTGTTTTTTCTAATTAGAGAAAACTGTTTCAGAATGTTGAGAACTACTGAGAACTAGTAAAAATATTTATGTTACCTGGAAAATTTCAATACAAAACTTAAAAAAAGAATTAAGAAATCAGAAGCAAAAATCCAGTATACGTGGAATTATAAGAGCCCATGTTGAAGTCTTTTTCCAATGCTCAACTTCATTACCTCATGTTCTCATTTCTCTTCAGATATATGAACATATTGCTAAAATAGTCTGGATTTATAAGAACTTCAGAGAGAATCAGAAGTAATTTTCTGAAAACAATATAACTAAATCTATATGGAATGAAGGTAACAAGAGTGTAGAACACTAAAAATTGCAGCCATGTGGGATTTCTTAATCAAATGGTATTTAAGAAAATGATCCAGGAAAGAAGCACTTAAAACTCATGACTAAACTCTCAGCTTTGGCCTCAGCTGTGTTTCAGTAGAAATCGAGAGCAGAAAATTACTGAAATATGCTGGTGAGACAGATCTCAAAGCAGTGGGCCTGGATGGGACGTGAAGGCACTTTTCTTGACCGTCTTCATTATAGATCACTGCAACTGCAACTGTCAATCACATCTGTGAAGACAGGCATGAAGCTTCAGTATACTTTTTTTTTCAACAAATGTGTTTTTTGCAAAATTTTGCCAAGGAAGAAGTTTTCTCTCAGAAGTACTGAAATGAAGAAATTATTTTGGATTGGTCTAACATCAATTTTGAACACATACAAGCTTCTGTGGTACCCCTAATTTTTGCAGGCATAGGGTCATTAGCATGACATGAAAGACTCATAATTAGCTGCACTTGTAAGTCTTTAAATACCTTTTAAAATTTAGTTCTAAACCCCTTTTTAAAGCACTATTGGCAGATATAAATTAATACCACTCATTTTTTTCCTCAGGAAGAGCTCATTGACTGATTCCACTTGTGACATGCCAAGATACATACAGGAGTTGCTACGCTCTGTTACGTGTTAGGGCCTAAAATTCCGGCAAATTGACTTTTAAAATAATTTTTTTAAGAAACAATTTAGGAAAACAATATGATAAAAATGTAACCTTCACATGCTTTACTTAGAAAATGCTATAGCAATAATAAAATACAATATTTGAATATTATGCCTTCCCTTGGAAGACTGAAATACGATGTAAAAGCATTAAATAATATACACAGTATTTTTCAGAGATAATAAGTACTGGTACACTTATTTAATAAGTGATTCACCTAAAACATCTAAACCAAAAAAATAAATATTCAAAGCATTCATTATTCTTGTTAATCATGTTTATTACAGTAATATCACAGATCTAAAGGCAAGTGGATTCCAGTGGGCTTGCTGTAAGTACATTCAGGTCCCTGCCTGAAGAGTTTCCAAATAGTTAATATGACATCAGCAAAATTGATATTAATTTCATTACTATTTGGAGGCGGGGTACAAGATTAAAAAAGAGCAAGAAGCAGAAACACTGAAAAAAAGGAATGACAAGGGAGAAGAGGTTAAGAGAAAATATGGAGTGAAGCAAAGGTAACAGCAACTGCCAAAAAAAGAGTCAAAACTTAAGTTTTGTAGGCTTTTCAATATCCCCACAGTCCCCGTTTCCATAGATGTACCTAACAGCTGGATCCTTTGGCTGATTACTCCCTAAGAAAATTGCTTTCATAGAGGAAGTCTGAAAAGTTTTTTATGTCCAACAGCGATAGCAAGTATTCTGCAGGAAGGACAAAATGGAGCAAGAGGAGGGCATGAAGTTAGAGAACACTTGCAGAAACACTGAATTGCCTGAATAAGGTCAGCTCTGATGCTGCAGCATTTCTAAAGGGACCCTGCCAATGTAATTCAGTCCCCAAATCTCTCTGGCTATGTATGTTGTTTTCCTTTTCTTCAATTTCTGATGCAAAAGGTTTGTATAGCTCAAAACAGGAGTGTAACAGCGTGGTTATTTCAACCATTGCTACAGATAAATAGGCTTACCTATGGCTGGAATACTCCATTATTCCCGAGCTAGATTTAGAGAAACAAACCCCCTGCTATCTATCTAACATAGTGGAATGCTGCTCGTGCATAGAAGAGAAGAGCACTCCAGTGAAGGACAGCAACATCTTAATTTTTGGTATCCTCTTCCGTTGGCATTTGGGAACCAGAATAGAGTGTTGCATGCAGAAGGCATGTCAAAATGGAAGCCAAACCACCCTGGAGTGGTTTGGAACCTATAGAGTTCACCACGCTGAAGATGCAGAATGCTGAAGAATAGTCAGCATTTATGTGAGTTCTGAATCTCTGCTCCCTTACATCTTTATGTGTTTTATCTGCTTAAAACATGGAAAAAATCATGGGAGCATGGACTAAAATACAAATGCTCCTTACTATCAAGGAAATCCTTTAACAGTCTTCATTGTTTATCCCGCACTGGCACTGCTTGAAACCCAAGTACAGTGTAGACCTCTACACCATTTTGCTTCCTTGTGCATGATACTCTGCCCACGGGGTCAGATGATGGCAATGTGCCTCCTCCTTCCTCACAGCCACCTCACAGCTTCAGGTCACGTCACAGAGGAAAAGCTGCGTTGCTCTATGCCTGCCAGGGAGAATACGGCTATTTGTGGTGATCCTTCAGCATGGGGCAGAGTCTCTGGCTGCTGGGCTGGGACACAGCTTCTCTTCTGTTAGGGGACCCTTCCCATAAGTGGTAGGTTTACCCATCTGGCTTACCCAGCATGTGAAGTTCTTGAGTGTCTTGGCAGTGGCAGTGCTGCGCTAGGAGGTGCTGTGAATGTGCTAGTTGAGGATGAGATGGAAGAAAACAGCAAATACGTGACTGACAAAGATGATGTCCATCCTACTTTTAGCTTCCACGGACTGTAGTCAGGTCATTTTTCTGGGAGTTAGGTGTGAGTGGTCTAGAAACTAAGTTGAGACACCTTCAGATTTGGTTTAAAAGAAAGTGGCAGGTGCCACCGTGTTTTGTGAGAAGTCCGAAATTTTAAGGGTGTGTTAGGGTCTGAGGATGCTCTGATAGCACCTATGGGATCAAGCTCGTCAAGAGCTCGGACAAGCAAGAATGCCTCACTTCCGCCTGCTGATTAGGTTTACCATTAAGCAAGGTGCTAAGCTCTACCACTTTGTCAAAACTAAGTTACACTGTGTCACTGCAGCTGTGGAACTTTCAGGCTTTTCAGAATTGCTGTTTTGGACATAGAGAAATAAATGCTAAATTCACTTTTAGGTATGTTTGCCCTTTACTAAATCTGGCCTCCAGTTATGAAAGACAGATCTATAAAGGGAGATATTAATACCTTGTATCTTCAAGTCCCAACTGCCTATTAGAGCACAGTCCCAAAGACAAAGGTACAAAGGAAAAGTGAGTCTGTAGAGGTTAGCTATTTTGAGAACTCTAGCTTTAGTAAGTAACCTTGTTTTCTCCTCCATTATTTGCTTTCTGAATTCACCTATTAGAACTTGAGGTATCTGACTTAAAATGATTTCTTTTTCAAGTTGTAACTTAAATTGAGTAAACAGATTTTATTCTCAAAAACAGAACCCACCTTAACTCAGTTCCACAGAAAATGGTCTTAGATTTTCAGTGTGCGTTTGCATCATTTTAGATGCATATGGCTTGTATAATTAGAGAAATTTTTGCAAAGGAATCTAGTGAGAACAATGTATGTGCATCTCATCCCCTTGAGAAAGGAGTAAGTTACTGTATACTTACTGCACTATTGTGCACTAGTATGTCCATAAAGAGTATGTTCACAAAATATCCATAACTGAGCTTACTTCCCAAAAACATTCCTATGTAGACCAGCTCCCATTAGTCAAAAATGGGTTGTGAGTCACCGGAACAGGTGCAGTCTCTGATACACAGTAGTAAGTCTGGAGTCACTCCATGATTGAGAAATCAGTGAAGATATTCCAAACAAAGTGGAACAAACACAGTCAGAATTTGCCCCTAGAATTTGATATGCTCAAAGTCACAAGAAAATTGTAAGCCTTTAAGACAGTTACAGAGAATGTTCACAGGAGCTGAATGTAAATGTTGAGGTAAAACGAGACTTCATATGACAGGAATGGTCAGTAATGAACTTGCTCCAGATCCTGAAAGCTCTTCTTTGGAGGGAGACAAAAATCTCCCTGGCTTCCCTCATTTTGCACAGTCCCAGTTAAGTCATGAGGACAACTTGTCAAGTAAGGTACTATTCAACGGTTGTTAAGACCTGTGGGATCTGGCCTGCTGGATTGGAACAATTTACTGACATGATTTTAGTATATGCCTGTGAGTGCAAATGGAAAGTTTTCTATTTCCAACAGTTTTCAGAAGTGGAGAATCTCAACATTTTGTACTCACTTAATAGGATTTTGAAGGTCAGGTTTTTAAGGTCTTACTGTTATAAATATCTGCAATATTTTGGCAAAAAAACCCTGTACGAATTGAGGGAGCATTATGCTGTTGGTGTTATATATAACAGCACTGATTCTTGCAGTGAATATTGAATGTTTTCCTTGTTTTCTTACATGTCATCACATTATTTTTAATATTTAATTATACTCTCATCGGGCCACACTCTGGTTATCACAGTACAACTTCTGTGAAGCACTTAACTTACTCTTAACTTTCATCTGGCTGTTGAAACAATGCTAACTGTAACTGAGGTAGGATACAGGGGCAGTGCCTGTAACTCAGAACTCTGGGGATCAACATTAATATCACTCTCCCCACCTCTGATGCATACAGTCAGAGGAGTGCAATGGCAGGGACTGAAAAGACACTTAGGGAGGGCAGAGATCTCCATACATGCTGCTTGATTGGTACCTAGCTTGGGCAGAGCTCTAGTTTGTTGCTCGATCTGCTGGTATTACCTTGTTGTTGATTCACGATTATAAAAATTCTTCCCTGTTGAGCTAAGTGTTGCTACGTTTTGTTTCTGCTCAGCTATACTGCCTGCCAGCAGTGCTTTATCTAACATCTGAAGTTAAACAGTTAAAACGGTTTCTGTTACGTCTGTCTTAATGCAGCTTTCATTAAGGTACAAGCCTGAAGTGTCCTTTTCTCTTCATTTGCAACATATTTTGGAGCAGTCTTTTTTGCTTGCTTGCTTTGCTTCCTTTTCTCTTAATTTGCAACATATTTTGGAGCAGTCTTTTTTGCTTGCTTGTGTGCTTTAGAAAGCAGATAATCATTTTAAAGGGTCATAATTTGAGGAAAATTCAGCCAGTTTAAGAAAAATTTGGCCCTCAATTGGGTGTCAATAGAATGTTTTAACACAACCTTAGGAACTGATCTAATATTAATTAGGTCTGAGAAATTACCCTCTATTGCTTATTGGAAACATCAGAAATCTACTGTAGATTGCAAAGGAAAACGAAAGTAGAAATTACCTAAAACTACATACTTAAAGCAACACTATGGTAACATTTTAGTGCACTACAATAAAGACAGGAATGCAATCAGGATGTGATTTGTAGGTCTATTTCCTTAACTTTTCTTGAACTCAGGGGAAGTTACATTAAAAACTGTTTTATAAAAGTGACAGATGCATCTCAGTGTCAAATAAGGAAACTTCATATTGGAATTTTCCCAATAAGAAGATTTACAGTGACTTTTGTCACAGGCCAGAAGGGTCACGTAGAACTAATCTAGTCCAACCCTCCTGCTCAAAGCAGTGTCAGCTAGAGCAAAGTACTAAGGACCATGTCCAGTTGAGTTCTGAGTATCTCCAGGGATGGAGAATCCGCAACCTCTCAGGGCACCTGTTCCAATATTCTACCAACCTTCCAGCAAAAAAGGAGTTTTCAAAATGTTTAAATCAAATTTTCAGTATTTCAATTTATGCCTGCTGTCCTATCACTGGATACCACTGAGAAGAGGCTGGCTGTGTCTTCTTTACACTATCCCACCAGGTATTTTTTAAACACATTATTGATAGGATTCCCTTCCAAGCCTTCTCTTCTCCTAGCTAAACAATCCCAGGTCTGGCAGCCTCTCCTTGTATGTCAGATGTTGCATGCTCTTGACCATCTTCATGGCCATTGACTCGACCTGCTCCGGTATGTCCCTTTCTCTTTTCTACTAGGGTGCCCAGAACTGGACACACAACTCCAGATACGGCCTCAACAGCGCTGAGTAGAAGGGAAGGACCAACTCCCTCAACCTGCGGGCAACACTTCCTAATGTAGCACAGGAGGCTGTTGGCACTCTTTGCCACAAGGGCACAGCGCTGGCTCACGTTCGACATGGTGTTCACCAGAACACCCCAGGTCCTTTTCCGCAAAGCTGCTTTCGAGGTGGTTGGCCTCCAGCCGGTACGGGTTTATTCCTCCTTATATTCAGGACGTTGCAACACCAGTCTGAACAACAGAGGACAACCACTTTCAAAGCTATGTTCACACAGATGTACATTGCCATGCACCCTGGAGCTCCTCACACAGTCTCATTTCATGCAAAAAAAAAAGCCTCTGTCAACATATATATCAGACTGTCACAGAGATACTGCCAGTTCTGGTTTCAGCGTGCCAAGCGCACACAGAAGCACTTGCATTATGTAAGCATATCAAGTGCCTGAGAATATGAAAGGGACATTTACAAAAGTGCGCACACAGTTGTGCAGACCTGTATCCTAAAATACAGTTCTGAGTTATCTTTCCATTTATATCCCAGACTTAGCGTACTTCTCCTATAAAGCTGGGTCTATTTGATGATGTCTAAAATATCACCAGCCTTTATCATCCCATAAAGCAGACCCTCTTCCAAAACAGATGTTTGCACTTTTTTTTCCCATCTTCCAATAGTTGCAAGTACTTTTCCTTTCTTTTCTTTTGGGGAAAAAAATCCTCCTGACTCATTTTCTTGCTGCTTTACTTTCTCCAGTTTTGACCAAAGCATCTGGTACTGCAAGACTGCACAATGTAATTAATTTGAGATATTTAATTTCTGATAAATTAATACAGCAGAAAATGTAATGAAAGGACCGAACCTTACTCACTTTCTTCAGAAGACAGTTCATTAAAAATCCCTAAGAATTTTTAGTACAAGTGTGGTAAGTAGGAATTGACTCAAAGTCAATTTTGATTGATTTTGCTTTCTGATAAAATTTCACCTATTTCTACAAGAAAAATACATAAAGGAGTTAAGAAGAAGGATGTAACAGCTATGAGGCCCTATTAAGTTGGAGATTGAATTTGAAGCTTCCTTTCTCAATAATCTTTTTTTTTGTAAATTACTTGGTAACATTTTTAATCACATCACAGTCTAAAGATGTCATTATTCATCCTCAGCATTTTCTGAGTAAAAGACCTTCCTATTTAGACAAATCCTGAAATCATCTGTGAGAACACATATTTGTCAGATACAAATTGTTCAGAGGCAGCCCTTGGCTCAGGAAACCCCTAAACTACTGATTGCTGGGTAGTGGCAAGTGCAGGAGGGAAGGCATCATTCTATGCACAGTCTGGTTTTTATATGCTTTTTTATGAACGCTCTGCTACTGGCAGCTGTCAGATTTGAGCTAGATGGGATGATATGGTCTAACCCAGTGCAGACGTCATAAGGTTTTATGTTTTCCTGCTACTTCCTTGCCTTTGTCATCATCTCCTTTGTTTTTTTTCTCTCAGTTTTTAAAATGTAAGTGTGGCTTTCACTTCCTCCATTTCCCTAGCTAAATCTCCTTTTGATGGCATATCAGTGCACACTTTTTCTACAGCTACACCTGCAGTCTTCTCTTCTTGTTCATATTACACCACTGTCCTACTCTGATGTCCATCTACTATTCCAGAACTGATATGCCCACGATCAAAGTTTTTTCCTCCTCATGACTTCTATCCCGTTCAGTTCCTAATGCATTATCTCCACCTCAGCATTTCTTTCCCTTCCCACAATTCCCAAATTTTCATCCAGAGCTGCTTTTCTCAGCACTAGTGGATCTGTTCTTGTTTCTTTCCTTCCAAGTCTTTGCACCTTTTCTCTTTGTTACCTTCTCTAGTCTTGTAGAAGAGGTGAGTTAGGAAGGGAAACAGGTGCCTCTTCTAGCTCCATCAGTAGTGCATTTAAGAGTCTCCTGTATTCAAACAGGAAGCATAAAATCAAGCTGTCTGCTAATTTCCCAAGGAAGATATCTGCACAAACAAGATTAATGAACTTAATGTTGTCCTAGACAGTGATGACAACTTCTTGAAAGAAAGAGTCTCTTGAAGACAAAGTGAACATTACTGATGACCTTAACTAATAGAATGCTGGTATGTAATGAAATTTTATAGTCTAGTAACATAATTAGCTAATTGCTATTATTCTCTCTGGGTGGGAAAGCAATAGGCTTTCTTTAACAAGCTTTGGAAAACAGAATTGGTTGTGTAACCCTGAAGTTTGCACAGTGCAGTACAGTGCATTTTGAACTAAAGCAGTGAACTCAACGAGCCTTTGTCCCATCTGCTGACTACCAGCGGTTTCTGAGCAATACGCTACTCTCCTGACTATTTAATAATGAGAATGATTTAATACATTCCTGTCCCTAAGTATTTATATTCCTGATACTTTTTCTTCCTACCAAATCAGGTTTCCATTCCAGATCCTATGCCATATGCACTACATCACTCTTTTTGCTGAATTCAGAACTGAACCTCTGAGACTATTTATTACTCCTCTCCTTCTATTTCTTTTCTGCACTGAATCCTTGCTGCACCTTCATCTCCCATTTTTCCTCACAGATACACCAGACAAGTTATATTGGCTCATATGGCTTTCCTCAGTTGTAGGAGGGTGGGGATGTGAAGCACATCTTGTAAAATGTCTGTCAAACCAAACAAGTAATTTCCAGAGAGTTTCTAACACCTACCAGTTGTTATGGATATCACATTATTATCACAGTTATTTAAAACAGTTTTAGATTAGCTAAATGTCAATCTCGCAGCAACTGCACAACCTTCAGGACATCTTTGTGTATATGACAGACTCCCTGCTGTGAAATGATTACTTTAAAAAAAACTCCATACTTCTAAATGAGCACGTATCAATTGTTTTCTTTATGAAAAAGAAAAAAGATAAAAAAATCCAAGTTAGGTTCTGCTATTCAGATGTACTATTTTGGTTTGTGTTAGTCTCTCTTTTGAGTCTGAAAGTGCACAAGATCAATTTCACTACTGTTTGCTTCCACATTTTCAGTGCACTGGTTAAAAACAACTGTATGTTTTGGTTGCTTGGTTTTTTTTTTAAATTCTCACAGACTTTAGTAACTTAAGACCACATGCCTTGTTTGAGGAACAAATCAGAGGTCACAATATCAACTCAAGAGTCTTTGCACAAAATCACATCTGAAAATGTTGACAGTTCTGAAATAACCAACCAGTGTTTTCCTCTGTTTAGTTTGTTAGTGTGGTCTTATATATAAACCTATGGCAGATTTGTCATAGATTAAAGTGATGAAAGAACTTCAACAGGGACTAGACAGAGCTGCAAAGAAAGTAAGTTTTTTTCCCGCACTACACAATGGTTTATGGCAGATAAGGCAGGTGCAGAGAGTTCTGTCAAAGTGCAGTCAGAGAGACACGACTCAGGACATACATGTGCTAATACAAATGCTCCAGTCACCATACCATGAAGAACCCACAAATAATTAGACTTCGTGTAAGCAGCAAGAATTCCCATTGTGTAAGACACAGCTACTTATGCTGGTTTATCTTGTACTGAGGCATAGGCTCAAGTATGCGATGATACCTTCTGTCACCATGGAAAGGAATGTACATAATGTAATATCAAAGAATAAATGAAAATATTATATGCTGGCGAAGCTTCGATCCTCATTTCGAGACAAAGAAGGATTTAAAAACATGCGGAATATAAACACAAGTTTTCACAATAGTATATGTATTCTCCTCCTCTTATGTAATTTTCACCTAATCATTTTTTCATCTGATTTTGTTAAGTCTTTAGTTGAGCTGAGCTAGTCGTCTCTAACTGTTCAATTAGGCATACCCAATGAAGGACTGGGAAGAAAGCTACCACACTTTCACCCCTGAAAGGCAAGGATTCTCCCTTGGTCTTATTAAGTTGTCTAGTGATACGGAGTAAAATCCTGTTCATCTTACATAAAAGCATTCAGTGAAATCAGCAGCATACCATCTTGGTAAGGGGACCAGGATTTGACCCAAAATTTCACTATCATAAGGATGTGAGCATTCTGTAGAATTTGTGGTCATATATCTCTATGCCTAAAACAGAAAGAGGAGTTACTGCTTTTGCCGGAAGTTTCCATAATGTAGTATTTAGCAAAGACGTGCATATGAGTACAGCTTTAATTAAAAATAAGTAGACTCCTACCCAGAAATTGCTGCCAGTTTTTGATGAGCCTGATAGGCCATCTCACATCCTCGGGTTCGAGTTTTGTGCATTTCTGCATGCAGAGATGGGCAGGTGACTGAGACATCCCCAATGGAAATTACCAGCTCCCGGTACAGAGCCACCTGTGTATTGAACTCCTGGACAAGCTGAAAAACAAAGAGGGTTTATTTACATGAGATGTTTAACTACATTGATAAAAAACAACTGAGTTTTTAAAAAGCACGCCCAATTTCATGGCATACAGGATCAAGTGCCCAAGATTTAGTCAATCACTAGGGCCTCCATGGCAGCTGCCTCTTCTGTGAGCTATAAATGTTCATTTGCGGGAAAGTAGTGTTTCTGCTTTTAACCTCTGAAAGTGTTTGAGTTACTAGTCTTAAATATTAAGCAGACAAAAAACCCAGCTGTTTTACTAGTAGCATGAGGTTATTTTTTGCTATCATAAAAGACAAAAATATCTCCAGAAATGATTGCCTTTGCACCTCCTGCTTCCTGATTAACAGCATATTTAGGGATTGGAATGTAGCATTTGCTTTTACACTGGCGATTTTGCTAATTTATTTTGTAGTGATTTCTGTTCTGTCACTGGCCTCTAACCCAGATTTCAGACTTAAAATTGATCTGAAGGTATTGGCTGAGAACATGTATCACATAAGCACTTTCCAGTTAGGATTCTAGAAAGCACTTCTTCCAATGTGTGTGTGGGGAAAACAGACAAAGAAGTAAATAAACACTTCAACCTTTACAGAAATCAAATATCCAGCAGACACACATGGATGCTATTGGATAAACAGGTAACTTTTACAGTGAAGGAAAGATCAGTATAGTTTAGTTCCACTGATCATGCATCTGGGATTATACTTCAAGGAAATGAAGCATTTTCTGTCTTTTGAACGAAAGCATATCAGACCATTTGCTCCACATGGTGGCGGGGGTGGAAGGCAGGGAGCAATAGAACAGAGTATTTATTTATCTCTGTTTTGCTAATTTGACCTCAATTTCCAAACTACATATAAACAGACAAGAGTAACTGCTCACAATTCTGCAGCCATCGTTACCACCAGCAGTTCAACATATCCCAACATACAAGCATGCTAAAAAACTGGATTCTACCAGATTTATCAAATTTGAAAGTCAAGCCCTTGAATTCTCATACTTAGAAAATAAATGAGTCGCTGCTCCTGCAGTATTACATTCTGCCTCTTCATGCACCCCACTGTAATTACTCTGCATAACTGAGAACTAGTATCAGGACCCGTTTTTTTGCCATGCTTTCTTAAATTTCATTGTAAGGGTAGCACACAGGTTTCTCTGCTTCTGGAGCAGCAGAACAATCCCAGTGCGTTCCAGTCCATCTGCACCCATCCACCCCCAAAGCCCAAACAAAACCAAAAGCACACACCAAACAAAGCCCCAGGCACAATATTTGCTAAACCTGGCTTAAACGCTCTCATTCTGTAGCTTAAGACAAGGCATGAAAGCAATGGAGACAAAAAAAAAAAGATTGTACTACGTTGTGTCACAGCGTAACTACTCTGCATGAAGAAAAAGAGAAAAGCGGCTCATCCTGCAATGAGTAACTGGTTGCACCAGACACATTTTGCCAGTGCTCACCTGACATCCCCTGTCTAAACAGAGGACATACTCAGCCACATCAACATTGCCAAGGAAAACAAAGTCACACTGATACTGCAGCATCGAGACAGAGAACAAGAAAAAAAAAACATTGGGTTTATCTCCTGAATCTTACTGCATCTTGACAACCCATCTGTAAAGCATATTTTATTCGTAATCAGTGAATTGTACAAAGCTAGCACTTCTGTTTAACGAACCACATTATGCTGTCGGGAATGGGAAAAAAAGGCAGGACCCAGTGGGATCCACTTGTTGGGTATATTTATAGAGCTACTTTGGCAGCTTTTGTTCTTCAGTGCACTGGGAGTTGCTCCCGATTCTGAAGTATCAGAGTGGATATCTGCCAGTGCAATTTGCAGTTTTAGAAGAAACAAATTGCCAGAATCCAAGCAGAATAGAAGTAGCAAGTACATTTCCAATGCTACTGGACCGAGCTTCAGCAAGATCCAGATTTTTCAAGTAAAGTGGCAGCAACTTCATTTGTTTTCTATTTCTGTCATTGGTTAGCGGAGAAATTTTGGGGCCCAGTGTCCAGCTTACTGTAGCTTAGGGAGCCGGATATGGGGTGTATGGTGCTGGTTTGGAGGAAAGTGTCAGGATCCAAACATTTTGAATGTGAATGGAGAAAAATGTCATACCATACTGTGACAGTCCAAAAATAACACGGATGCAGGTGCTTGATCTGAGGTTTTACAATTGCAAGGGGAGGCTGGAAACAGGTTCCATGTATGAATGTCAGGGCCTCAAATTCTGAGTCCTGTTTTGGAAGGATTTTGGGGCAGGAGCGCGGCAGCTGCACAGGACAGCAAGCAGACCATGCAGCGATGCAGTGAAGGCAACTATTCACCCATTCGGGNAAAAAAAAAAAAACCAAACCCCGACTCCAGCGGCTCGTTGCGCGGAGCTCCTGCCGGAGCGGACGCCCGTCCCCCCCGTCCCTGCCCGGTCCGTCCCGCAGCACGCAGCCGGCTGCCCGCCGGTCCCGCTTCGCCTCCCCTCTCCCGCCTCTGATCAGCTCCGATGTAGGTGCCGGGGCAGCACCCCCCGACGGGGTCCGCAGTTTTAAAAACGGTGCGGCTGCACGTGATGGTAACCGGCCAGCCGGCGGGAGGAGCCGACGACACTCGGGGGGGGGGGGGGGGGGGG
>RSEF01000031.1:20759779-20778951 GCA_003993805.1 Himantopus leucocephalus | reverse complement strand
CCTGCAAACTCCTCGGCAACGATCCCAGCTGGGAAAGCGTGTCCGTCCCTCCGGTCCCCCTCTCGCCCCCCGCCCCGGGGTCTGGCGCCTGACTGCGGAACGGGGTCCGCCCCACGCCGCCGAGAGCCCCGGGACCTCCAGGCAGGGCCCACCCGGAGCCGCATCAGGCAGGGCGGCAGGAGGGGTGCAGCTCCGGTGCCCCCTTCATCTGCCTCCCACCCCCGCGCTGCAGGGCGAGGGATGGCGGGACCCCGGGCACAGCCCCCGAACCGGCCCCGGGGGCTGCCAGGTGCCCCGGCCGCCCTGTGTCGCTGCCAGCTGGGGCGGGAGCGGCGGGAAATTCGGAGCTCGGGAGCGCAAATCCCTCCGGCTGGCACAGGGAGGCGAGACGCGCCTTTCCACGTCCAGCTTTGCAGCCTCTCTCCCTGCGCGGCGCCCACTCCTCGCACGGACAGGAGGCGGGGGAGCGGCCCCGGACCCCTGCTACCCTACCCCGGGCGGAGGGTCCGCGGCAGCCTCCCTCCTCGGCCGGGAAAAGAGCTCTCCGGAGGGTCTCTGGCCCGCGGAGTGGCCAAACGATCCGGTCCCCGGAGGCGCCCACGCCGGGCCGGCAGGCGTGGTACCCCGAGGGGCAGTCACCGCATCCCCCGCCTGGGATGCTCGCCGGCCCCGCGGCGCTGCTCCCGCTGCCACAGAAATATCGCCCCTCACCTCAGTGGGGGACAGTATTTCTCTGAACCGTTTTACATTTCTCACTCCCTCTGTTGTCTCTTTTCTTTTTTTCTCCCCTGTATTAAATTCTGTGATGTGGAGGAAACCGCTTGCTTTAAAAGATGGGCCTTTTTGTTTCTGCGCTGTAGTTTTCAAATTCCTGCTTTGATTTCCACTAAGATTTAAAAAAAAATCCCCAAACACCAACCAAAACCAACCACCCGAACCAAACAGAGGATTTAGTGGTTTTTAAGGGAGAAATCAATTCTGTATTAAATCAATATTTGTAGTTGGTTGCAGTATTGTATTTGCTCCGCTAATGAGCAACCTTCTCACAGTTTAGAGAGCTCCGTTTCAGTTTTAAAGGACCTGTGGAAGCTCAAGCAATGAATAAAGAAAAATCCGAATAGAAAGCAAAAGGTTTTATGTTATAAACAGAGTTTTTATAACTTGAGTCAATTGTGAATACCAAAGATGGGCATAGATATAAAGGCTTTAACCTTTTCTGCCTTTAAAAATGCTTTTTTAGGCTGCTGTAAAACGAGAAGAAAGTTTCATAGCTTTGCATTTTCTCTGCTCTGTGGCTCCAGTCCAGGCTGAATTTGGGTCTGAATCCACATCTGATAAGAAGTACTGACAGAGCAATCCAAGCACACTTACACTGGCCAACTGTACTTATGGTTGGGGCTCAGGAGACAAAGCAGTAGGAAAAAGGGAAAGACGTGCTGGCGTAGTCTATATTGGATCAAACTGCAAAATGGATTTTGTGACCATGCAATTTCATCTATTTAAATAGAAATCTTCCCCATAAAATGTTTACGACTATGTACCTTTCCCTGACATTCCCATCCTGACAGAAATGTGCTGTAAGTCTGGTAGAAAAAACAACAAAATCCCCCAAACAAATGTCCCCCAATCTCCGCAGAGTTAAAAATGAGGTCTTTAGAATGTGCAGTCTCAAACATTGCTCAGGGCAACATTGTGAATCTCGCATTAAAAAATAACAAAAGAATTCATCCCTCAGAGAGAAGAAACAGAAAAGGATGCTGGGAGTGAATTTCTGTTTCATAGCTGCTCAGAGAAGCATTTTTAATGGTACAGGTGACTATTACCTCTTTGGATATGGCTGGAGAAAATCCAAAATGGCTATCACGTAGCATGCAAACAACCCTAGCGGGGCTGTGAGAAGTCTAAAACGATCACACCTCTCATGCTTTCAAAAAATACTTCCTCTTCTCTGTTTCTGGATCTCAGCCCAGGTCATCCTGCTTGGTACGTGTTGCTGTGAGCCTCACCTTATCTTGTTGTTTACAGCTGAGCTCCTGTTCTCTCTGAGTAGCCAGTGTGACTTCCAGCCACAAAGAGGGTCAGCTCCACAGCATGAAATTCCTTCTGTTGGACTGGAAGAAAAAAAACTTTTGGTCCGTGATCCTTTCCATAGCAAGAATGTAATCGAAACTATTTGACTTAATGGTGTGGCTTCTTGACTTGGGCAGTGAGTGACAGAAGATTTGTTGGTGTTTTCATACCTGTCTCAATTAAGAGAAAAGGCAAAAGCTCAGGCACACGGAACACTGGAGACTCAACACTTACAAACACTTACATATGACCACAAATCCCAGCCTTGCAGATGTCTGTGCCAAGTTAGTTTGTCAGGCTGTCAGCATTGTCCTGCAGAATGTAGATGAGGGACGGGAAACAGATGGATTATAAAATATTTTAGAAATTACTAAACCTGAACAAAATTTGATAGGACTATAGAAAAATAAGAGAAAAAGGCACATGACCATCCAGATGGTTCTCACAAGCTTCACAGACCTGTAGAAAATAGTGAGGGTCTTAAAAAGGAACAAAAATATTCTTACAAACAAACAAAAAACCTGATAGACAAATGAAAAAGGCACAAGAGTCTTGTAATGAAAATGCTGGCCAGCACAAGCAGAGGTCAGTATCTGGTCCTGCTGTAATAACATCTTGTTTTATTGTTTGTACTAAACAGCACTTGAAGCTCTTTTACTATTAGGCAGAATCAATATAATCCTTCCAAACTGACTTTCACATTTCAGAGCTATTTACACCCACTCTGCTGAACCACAGCTTACATACAGAAGCGATGAGAATGACGTAAGCTAAAGGCGTTATCTGTGGCCTATTTTAACTTGTACCTTGTTCCTACTTCTTGGCATTCCCACCGTGGTTGGTTTGGTGGGCAGTCGTAGGCCTAAGGGATTTTGTGCAGAATGGACTAGAGGGAATATTATACAGCATCCGCTGCTGTGGTTTAACCCCAGTCAGCAGCTAGGTCCACGCAGCTGCTTGCTCGCTCTATGCTGTCCCCCGCTGCCCCTGGTAGGGCAGGGAGAAGAGGGAGAAAAGGAGGGGAAAGGAAAAAAAACTCGTGGGTTGAGATAAAGACAGTTTAATAAAACAGTTATGGAAGAAGAAAACAACAACAATAAAAATGGTAAAAGAATATACAAAATAAGTTGATGCAATACAAGTCTCTCTCACCACCTGATGTTCGGTTGCCCAGATTGTCCCGAGCAGTGATTGCAGATCCCTGCCTACTGGCCAACCCCCATTTATATATGGAGCATAATGTCTATGAAATATCACTTTTGCCAGCTTGTCCTGTTTATGCTCCCTCTCAGCTTCTATGGGAAGCTGAAAAAGTCCTTGGTTAATATAAAAGTTACTTAGCAACAACTGAAAAAAGACGTGTTATCACCATTCTTCAATATTATTCTCCTACTAAATCCAAAACACAGCAGAAAACATGCTACTAGAAAGAAAACTAACTCTCTCCCAGCTGAAACCAGGGCAGCTATACAGTTTCACACATATCCTAACTAGACAATGTCATGCCCAGTCTGATCTTTAAACTGAAATCTGCTTGGTAGGACGGAGTTGACTTATACCGTAGTGTTTTGTTCAAGTGTCTCAGAAGGAAAACGTCATTTTTCAATTTGACATCTAAGTGGCTGGTTATGATTTTAAACTATGCAGTGACAAAAGAAAATAGATATAATGGTCCTTTGCTTGAACTGCTATAGTCCAAGCATAAGTCTTTTGAACCAAAGTGAGTTGTGAAATATTTGGGAAGCTATTAAATTTAACATGCAAACATTATGTCTCTGAAGTCAAGATTTCAGTAGATGTTAATTTCTAGGTGGGCTTTGGAAGAATGCTGCCAGGTGAAATCAAGCTGGCTTGGATTTGAAAACAAACACCCAAATCATCAGGTACAGCACTTGGACCACACTCAGAGATGTTGCCTGGACCCAGGTTTGGCCAGCTGCCTGCCATCTAGACACTGATCTCAGGCAGAGATTGTAGAGAAGTTATGTCTAGTGCAGGTGAAATGCCAGGCTGGGTGTTTCCTTCAAATTGGTGGCCCTTCAGCTTCCATTATCTTCCAGCCTCTTTCTCTAGCTTCCCAAAGATGGTGAATAACATGGAAAACTGGGGACTGTGGGACTGTGCAGGCAAAGGCCCCAGGGGAGAGCTGCCAGTGATAGTCTTTGGGCTTTGCCCTGGAGGAGTTTTTTGACACTTGCAGTCTCTTGAAGGCAGGAAAGGAGCAGTTAGTGAGTGAGAGAATTCAAGACAAAGAATCAGCTCAGCCCGCTTTTGGAGAAGAGGCTTCACACTGAAAAGCAGTCTTGGAAATCTCTGCTTCTGAAATGGACATGACTGCTCTCATCACACTGGGCAGATTATTCTAAACTTCAGGCCAGGTCAGCGCTAAGCTAAAGAGGGTCTGATCTAGTTGAACTGCCTGTTGAAAATTGGCTCTAGCACACTTTGATCTTTGCCTTTATTGTACGCAGTTCTAAGAGTTACTGCCAGCTTTGTGCAAGCCAGACAGGTGGCTTTTTCTCCTCCCTTTGAATGGTCTTCCAGGGGGTCTCTCCCAGCCTCTGGCTTGAGCCTGGGAACTCATGCTACTGAATTAGTGGCACACATCTGTGAGGGGTCATCTCTTTGTCCAAAACAGGCTTGGCTGTCTGGGCTCCCTGGAGTGCCTGCGGTTCTGGTCAAGGAGAGCTGAAAACTGCTGGTTGTATCCACCAATGTTGTTCATGCTTTCAGGAGAGCTAACGTAGGTGGGACAGTAACTCACTGTTAATGGGTTGGGCTTGGTTCACTACTTTTGATTTCCAAGAGTGTGCTATGTTTATAGACTCTGGCTTTTTCTTATCTTTTAAAAGGGGAAACTGTAACGAATCAGCAAAGCCCAATTATCTATAAAACAGATGCAGAGAATGTCCTTTTTGATACGAGTTATATTTAGGATTCACAGCTATTTTCTTTAATATCACATTTGTCCTTGTTCCTGTGATGTACATTTCTGGTTAGAGGGCAATAGACTTGGAGGTAAAATTGGGAATTCCCAGGTTCAAAGCTCTCCTTACGAAGCCTAATACCCTGTTTTAGCCACCTTATGTGCAGAGAAAAAAATATCCAGATAGAAAAAAAAAAAGGCAGGAAACTCATTGGATCAAGTCTGTCCCTTGAAGAATACTGCTGTCTTCAGAAGAATTGCAGAAGGCATGAATTGAGTTTATTATGTCTTGAGCCAGCTGATACGCTACATTATTTTGTCATAGTTCAGTGCACGTGCATTTAATCAAAACACCATACAGGTCAAAGAGGCAATTTTCCCCACTGTACTTCAATTACAGACACCTATTGTAAAAATCCTTGGGCTAGTTGCCTGAAAATGCCATTTTCCGTAGCCCTCAGAATTTATTTCCCTGTTTCCTGTGGGCAAGTCATCCAATTGCTCAAAATTGCTGGGTAAAAGTTCTCTAGTTTTTCTAAATTACTACGGTGAAATTACTTTAAGATCTGTCTTTGAAGCCTCATTTTCTTCTGCAGCTCCATAAAACTTACTTTAAAAAGTCAGATTTGCACAAATTATAGTCAGGCAAGGAAAACAGAAAGTAACAAGCACTCTCTGTCTCTCCATCTACCTCCTTACATAGCTGTGGCTTTTTTTGTAGGCTCAGATAAAACAATGCTTCCCTATGGAATTTAGGTAAATGTGTGTAGAATGTTTTTGAGAATGTTACAAGTTTTGACAACGTCACAACAGAATGTGATCTGTTGTAAAAGGTCACTGTAACAATATAAAAACTATATTTAAGTTATTAAAATGGAAGACATGACATCCTGTCTTACCTAAATGTAATCATCTCCTTTATGAGCCACTCAGTGGAGAAAAATGTTTCAAGCTATACAAAGTAGCAGCTGTGTTTAGTGACTTACGACATAGGCACCGTTTGTGTCCTATAATACATTGTTAATATCGACATCATGAAATTATGTAAAAATAGCCATGTAAAAGGCACTAGCCGCATTCAGAACTGAAATGATTTACCAATGCTATAAAATTTTAAAGCGCCTCATTAAAAATATTATCTATTTTAGACAAAAATAGTGTTTTGGCTAAACTGGTTTCTCCCCATCAAACTACTGCCCAGACACAAGAGTTTCTGAGGCAGCAGCGCTGTTTGCTGGAGAAATGAGTGCTTCTAGATGTACCTCTCCACCTCCCATGTCTGAAGCACGAAGGTGCTCAACCCCTGCCTTTGCAGTGATACCACCTTAGGTGTGGGCAGCCGTACAAGGGACCTGCTTTGAGATTTCTTGCGCAGTTCCCAGCTGCTAGTAGGATACTGCAGTACTTACCCACTGCTAAGCATTGTTGTTGTGATGCTGTCCATAGAAAACGGCGGCACTCCCACTGTAAAGTAAGAGATTTACCTATCTGTACATGTAATTGTAAAAAGTGCCAGTACTTATGACAAGCATGGGAAGAATAAATTGATAAATTACATTTGGAATTGAAGACTTTTGTAAATAAAAAGTGAGTAAGACTTGTTTTTACAAGTTTTTTATTTATTTGCACTTCCAAATCAGTCTAGTGCTGCCCTAGGAAACATTATTAGGTTGCTGAAGACAAAGGTGATAACTTGCTAAGGGAGAAAACTAGCAGTAGATTATGGGGTAGTCAGAAATGTACCTGCATGGCAACAAGCAGAGAACTTCAATAGCCTTCTGATATGTCACACAGACCTCTTTTTATTTCACTCAAATACTTGAAAGTCCCAATCATGACTCACCTCTCCAGTTTGGAAACGTTTTAATTTTCAGTAGCTGTATTTCACTTAAAAAGACAAAGAAAAAGAAAAAGATAATGACATATGTCTTGGAAGGAGAAACAATTGCATTTCATTCTAAGAACTTTCTTCAGATTTTGATAAATAAAGAGAGAAAAAAAAGCAATGTAATTTCACTCATAATTTAGTCAACTTTTACTGCTGTGTTTCAACAAGTAAGGATGGTTATAGTCAACACTCTCCTTGCACGGAAGGCATCCTGTTTATTGAGCAATTGTATTTTTCCTTTCCTTTCCTTGCATGGTGGATTTTAGGATTTATTGTATGCAGAAGATTAGTAGCGGTTATAGTAATGTGAAATCATGTAATACAGAGTAGATTACGATAGAAGGTAAAATAATTCAGATATATAATCTCCAGTAGAAGTCTTTACAGCCAGAATAAAGATTTGCATTTTTTCCCTTTTGTTGGATTTGTAAAATGTACTTGTAGAGTTTCAGTCTTGTGTCATAAAGTAGCTTGGTAAATCTACAGTTCTAAAGCTACTTATTATGATTACTGTTCTGGAAGGCTACTGGGTTTTGGCATCACCGCTTATGAATAGGGACAGTAGTTGCTGTAATGAAAATTTGTCAGTGAGATTGTAGAGTGGATCCATACCCCATGCTGCTTATTATAATCTTGACTGGTTATATATTCTTCTGGATGCCATCCCCCAGGACAGTGTGCACAAACATGCCAGCCCCTCCAAAGGATGCAACCTTGTCTTCGTTTTATTAGAGCCCCAAAGAAATCACTTAAAGAGCTTGCATCTGGAACCAGACACGTTGGATTCCTCCCAGAGTGTCACACACAGTGCAGCTCATCATTATACTCATGGTTGCTACATCCTGGGCCAGAGCGTCCTGCTCTTGTGCTCAAGGCCCTGATAACTGCACAGCTGGCTGCCATTCTCCTGCAAGGTAAACTTTAAATAAAACCAGAACATAAGTGTTATTCAGGTTAAAACATAGGTATAACAGCCGAAGTACCCCTCGCATTGAAGACTGCAAATATCAATATTAGGGTGCACCTACTGTGTGGCTTTAAATGGAAGAGGAAGGGATAAAATAAAATGTTTCTCTTTCCTTGCAACTTCATCCTCCTCTTCCTGAGGAAGCAGGTAAAAAAGCAAAAAATGATCCTGTCAGAGGAAGCCTGAATTCAAAATCTAAAAGTAGATACTTTTGTTGTATATTGAAATCGGAATTTGAAATTTAAAAATATGCATTTAATTAAGTCAGTTTTGTTGAAAAAAATATTTGCATTACTAAAAAAAATAACAATCAGCTAGTTCTAATCAAGAAATTACTTCATTACAAACATGGTAGCACTTTGGACCCCTGTTGGTGAAGGATGTTTGACGGTGCTGTGGGGCTGGTTAGACTCTCATCAGAAGGTTGTCAGAAGGGGGAGAGAACTGCAGGAGTTTCAGCAGAAAATGGGTTTGGGCTTGAACTTACTTGAAAGCCTAAAAGACTGATAAAAAGAGTGTTGTTCATGAAGCTTGAAGATATCCCTGTGATCAGAATCTTAAGGCACAGTCATATTGAATCCTTTGATACCAGGAATGGCCAGGACAGTCCATGCAGCCTTCTTCCTTTCCTTCTATTTCCCCATCAACATAGGAGAATTAACAGGGATCACAATTCCTCTGGGGTTTGTTTGTTTGTTGTAGGTTGGGGTTTTTTTTGTGTTTTTATTTTCTTTTTCTTTTTTTTTTCCTCCTCCCACCCCCGGTGGGCACAAGAGCAGCAGGAAGGAATGCAGGAGAATATCAGCACTTAATCCCTGTCCTCAACCAGACAAAAGTTTAATAAAAAATGTATTGCAGCAGAATGAAATTCAAATGTTAAACAAGCCTGGGATATAGTCAGTCTCTGGAAGAAGGAAGAATGAAAAGGTGTAGGGAACTCCCCTATTGCACTCAGCAATAGCATTAGATGAAGTAAGCATCAGTTATCAGACACATCATTCATGCTGGCATTTTTAAAAATCAGATAAAATTAATTTTTTAAAAACATTTTGTCAGTGTCTTTCTGCTATTGCTTTTATGTGTTAAGGATATAACTTAATAAAAATTGGGAAGTTAATCATAGCATGCATGAAACTGGTCTTAACAGTGATGCCTGAAGCAAAATGCCTCTGGCTCAGTCCACTTGTAGATATACAAATTCGCATCCAAGAATTTTTGGTAAGAAGTCTCAGGAGGTAAGGTGGAGCAAGACACATTGAAAAAAAGCACCAATCCTTTCCCCAGAGCAAAATCTTTCATCTTAATATTTATGGCCATCATGAGTGGCACAAGGTTTACAACACCAGGAGGAAGGAAGGCTGTTCTTACTCTGTTGCTAAATGTTAGGAAAGGAATTATTCACATGCAGTGCCCAATCTTCAGGCAAGAGGGAGACACACAGTTTAACTAAGTGCCAAATACAGACCAAGAGCTGGTCTATCTTCTGCCTGTACTGAACAAGGAACCTGTGGTTATTTAGTTTCCTCTCTTTTCTTTACTTGTCAGCCTTATCCTGGTAACCTCAGTTTTACACAGCTGTTTCTACTGACAGACCCAGGCTATCTCTCAATCACTGTGTTGGCGAAGCAGAAGCATCGTAAAATCATATCTATCTATATATGTGTGTATATATATATGTGCATTTCAGCTTACTGTGTATGGCAATTGTTACAGATGCTCATGCTTTGTTTCTCCGTGGCTGGAATATATCCAACCTGTAGTTCTTCTGCAGGTTGGAATACATCCCTTAGAGATGAATGATTTGTATCTGGAGCTGGATCCAGTTAGTCTTTTCCACTTATCACAGTTTGGATGAAGGCTTATGACTGCAAGACTTGGCAGACAGGCAGTCAGACCACATTAATTCAAATGAGTTCAATATAAGGTTGGCTGGACTGCATGGCTATCTGTACGCCAGCAGACGCAGGCTCTGATGAATGCGCTACACTGCCCAACTTTGAAGTCCTACGTTTTTAGTACAAAACTGCTGTAACTGTAAATTACACAAGTCAGAAGCTGAATCTAAGGGAGGTGCCTGAAAAAGAAGCAACCAAGGGGAATATTTTTCCACCTAGAATGGCAGCTGAACGTAGACCTCACTAGGTTGTATTTTATCATTTTTTTTGCCCGGGAAGTCAAGACGCCATGTTCAAGTATCTGCTTCACATTGCTGTATTTGGATTTACTCTAGTGTCTTGAAGCTGCTTAATTTAAAGGTTTAACATTAGCTTAAACCTCCACGTCCCTCAGTTCTAATCCTTGGTAAGGGTGTTTTACATTTCAGTGAAGTTCCTTTGTACAGGATTTGCCGCACCACGTAACCGGGAGTCAGTCACAAACAGTATTCATTGTACGGGAGGGCTGGTAAATGGCCTGACAGTCATTCCTCTAGGAATGCTTTGTCAAATCGGGGCTCTCTGAGGTGGTGGTCTATCAAAAATGCCCTCATGTAAAAATCTAAGAAAGACCGGTTAAAATGGGCCATTTCAGTGAAAGCTGGTCAAAGTGCAGGTCTCTTCATCCATGTTTTACGACGTGCAACTTTGGAGTAGAAGGGTAGTTTCCAGAGCAGGATGGTATGGACACTGAGCACTTGTGGTACTTGCTTTCCTTGTGTTCTTTCATACAGCAGTTGAAATGGAGATACGTATATTACTGGGAAACAAAGTTGAACTGGTCATTGTGAATGAATTATTGAGAATTTTTCAGTTCTTTTTTTCTGCTCGCACGCTATTAATGGACATAGTCCATGCTGTTTTGACATCCACCTCTTCCTGGTGCCGTCACATTGCCACTGGCTTTGGAAAGTCACATTGGGAACTTTCTCCTAAGTGTTTGGTGAATGCATTCTGGTTTGGGGTATTAATGAACACTGGCGTTGCCCATATCCCACTCTTCACGTGTGGGTGCAGCTGATTGCCCATGTCACTTAGTACAGGCTCTGCTTCAGCACTGGAGACTATTTACAGCAGCAGAGGGGTGGCAGCAGCAGACGGCCAGTTGTGGATGGATATGCTCTTTCCTCAGGTGCAGTGCCTGCTGCTGTGGGAGGAGTTGTCCTTTGCCAAATGGTCACACAAAAGCTCCACTGATGCAGATGTTCACAAGAGCTAGCTAAGACTGGTGTTAAGAGCTGCAGTTCAGAGTATGACTATTTGTAAAAATGTTTTTGCAGAATTAACTAGCTCTATGTTTCATATGACTCTTTATTTATAGGTCATCTTTTTGCTATATTAAACATTCTTAAAATGAATGTTATGTTTCTGTATGAGCAACTAAAAGAACAAAGGATGGAGTTAGTCATGTTTAACTATTGTTTATAGGTATATTATTTATAAATACCTCATACCTTAATTCCTGTGATGTTGAACAACCTGTTAATGATTTCCCTTAATCAAATGCAGATCTTTGCACATGAGTAAACAACTATTTATCTTAATTTAGTCTCTTTTCCTGTTTGCAAGGCCTTATGGGTTGCACTGTAAAAATTTCAAAAGCTTTCAGGATGGGAGCAAGGACAACGGTTACTACTGGTATAAAATTGTACAAACTTTCTCTGAACATTCTTATTAGCAAGACATTTTAGCAATAAAAAAATAAAAGTAGATAAGAAAAGGGAACAAAACCTTCTCTTACCCTTGATTATGCGAATGTTGAGGTTTTTTCTGTAATATATTTCAGGTACACAGTATGTTTGCCCAATCACTCTATCCCTTTCTGTGGGTATTGCTGAAGGCTGTTAAGGACCATTTCAGTCAGCTGAAATAAACTGTGCCATAATGAGGCCAGACCACTACAGAGAACAAGTAAATTCAGCAGCTCTGTCTTTAATAGTCTGTCCTTTAACGTACGCCTCTCACCCTAACGTCGAGCCTCTGTGGCAGACACAGCAAGATCTGAATGGAGCAAACACCTGAGCACACCTGGTCAGAGTCACCCTTTGCCTTTGTGTTTGGGCTACTCACGTCAAGGCTGTGATATCTACTGCTGCTCCGCAGCCTTTACCAATCAAAGGACCACCTAAAACTTTTAAAAAATCACCTGAGATGGTCTAATTATTTCGAAAATAATCCACACACCACTTTTTCTATGCTCACACCGTAGTGTTTGTTTTTAACCAAATACAAGCTGGCACGCTTTCAATGTTTATTACTTTTCATCTTCCCCGATTTTATTCCTTTCCTATTCACAGGGAGGTTTGTGTGTTTTCATAATGTTCTGCAGTTGTAGCATTTCATAATTTATGGCCCACCAGTGATTCACTGCACACAGATTGATAAATTGCTAGACAGGGACAATACAGGGCACATTCAGTCTTGTTTTTTTGTAGTCTTGTGAATATATTACTTCGGCTTTCAGAAATGTGTGGCCATCAGAATTAATTATTAAAAAAGTAATAGCCTCTACTCTCTCTGTAGATTTCTGAATACAGAATAAGAGGTATTTTGACTTGTTTTTCCTGAACAAATTCAACTGCTTTCTGCCATAAGCATTAACTGAAAAAATGAAGCAATTTCTCTTCTGTGAAAGAAAGCATGGAACGAATAGAAAAATCAGTGGTGTCTAATATAGCAGAAGAAACTCATCTAGCAGCATAGTTACAGTCCCTGATGTCACATGAGATCATTGCTGATATGAAGACAATGAGGCTTATTTAATGATGCTGGTCTACCTCCATTTTATTGCAAGAAGGTTATGGTCAGTGTGGAAGCTTACTCACTTTGCATAGTACAAATAGAACAGGCTATCGTCAGAAAAAATGTGACAAAAATTAAACAGCACAAAGCATATAATTCTCATGCTGCAGGCATACGGTGACTTGAACAAACACGTTAGCTTCATACACTGGCTGCAGTTGCTATAAAATCGGTGACCAATGTGATTCGTGATTGTTCAAAGAGCTGCCACAGAAAACTGACCTTTTGTTCCCCCCTCCTTCTTGCCTGTTTCCCTTTCGGAAGAGCTTTGTGCTTGCACAACACATGGGCTGGCTGTGTGTGACCCCCGGCACCAGCAATCCCTCCTGTGGCTGCATGGGTCAGAGGATGAGCTTTTTGTGGGCAAGGCAGGTGGCCCAGCAGAGCCAGGAATTTTACCTCACTTTTGCCAATTGTGTTGATATGCATTGTTCTAACTCAACAAAGATGAGGAGACAGCATTAAAACAGTGTTGCAAATGACAAAACAGTTTTAGAGGTAGGTGTTTCTCTTGTCTTGCGTTGGGATGGGTTATTTTAATATTGTTTTGTCTTTTGAATAGGAACAAAAAAGTGAACAGATGTTGTCCAGATGAGTTAAACTTTCCTGTAGCTGATTAGAAATGGTCAGGTCACTGCTGTGAGCCACATATTAATCTGCTTGAACCAAAGCAGCACTATAAATGGCCATTTCCATCCGTGCCTGGTATTTAGTCCTGCTGGCATTTGTATTTTCATGTACCTTGTATAGTAAAAAAATTAGCAAGCCCTGCATGGGTTCAATGGGGGAAGTAGGAACATTTTCCCGGGCTTTGTGACCCAGAAATTGCAGAAATTTTCCACTTGAATCTTTGTACCATAATTTCTCTGAGTGTTTACTGAAAACACAGCTTATGAAAGTAAAGCAGAGAGCTGCAATCTACACGTTTGATGTTTAAAAAAGACAAATGCCTCATTTTAAAATATCCTGTCCGAAATGTTTTTACTTACAGCTACTGCTGCTTGTCTCTTTCAATACTTTCTGTGGAAGAATTAGCCTCATCATCTTACCCCTTTGCTACTCCTTTTTCTCTCACCCAGATCCATAACAAGAGTGTTGTTTGGCTGCAGGCCTACAGACCAAGTTAAAGAGAAGTTTTGCAAAGCATTTAACTGGCATAGTCTGATGTACGCCTCAGCAAGAGCAGGCACGCGTTTGCTCTCTAGCTGGGTATTCTTTGCACAGCCAAAATATTCTGCCAGATTAACAAAGAAAAGCAAGGTGGTCTTATAGGCTTGCCTGCTCCCTTTCACCATCACTCTGGACTGGATAAGCTACAGGTTTTAATAGAAAGACCGACTTCTGAACAATGTAGTAAATTTTAGCTATATTTTGGATATGGCTATCTAGCAGACTCCTAATTAATTTTCTTTAACTAAACTAAGGTTAGCATTTCCCCCCTCTAGTGAATCTATAAAAATTATACATTAATTGAAAGGTCTTGCTGGTTAAACAGTTATAATGCTATGGCAGCATGTTCTGTGCTAGGTTTTGGCAAGCCAGCTATAAAGCGTAATTGTACCTGCAGGAGTGGGGCTAGAGGGAAGAAAACCTTAATTTAGGCTAGCAACTTTCATTTGTTTATTTTCAAAAATGTGGACATGCATACTATTAAATGACTGTAATTGACACCTCCAATTGTATCTGTCTTAAATACCTATGGATTCTTTAATACTATTGAAGCCATTTTGAAGAGACCTTACACAGATAATGAATCAGGTAATAAATGTGAATACTTAGGTCATTTTGGTTTTGTTTTGAAAGACTGAATTCAAAGAGAGAGAGAGACAATGCAAAAAAAAGGAGGCAATTTATATTTAGTGGAAGCATATAAATGTAAGGACAATTTATGGTTAACAACCATCCATTCCCAGAGGATTAAGAATACAATATAGTAGCTTTTGAGATAAGACTAAAAAAATGAAGCAGAATGTTGATGCATGACCTCATTTTCCCTTTTAAAAATCAGGTTCTTACCAATCTACTGTATGTTGCAGATTTAGCATAGCCAAAACCTTTTTTTGCTGATGAAAAATAAAGAACCTTTTAGAAAAATTCAGGGCTGAGATGGAGCTTTGGTGTCTCTTCTCTGAATACTGGGTGGGTTATCCATGGAGGAAAAGACTCAAAATTAAAGGAAGATGAAATAATAGCATTTTTTTAGCTGGAAACATGTTCAACAGGAAAAAAGATCAACAGATCCACTCAAAAATGATTCCACTAAGTGAGACTTTTCTGGAAGAAAAGGGGTTGAAGAAGAAGGGACATTCAGAAAGTTCTGTCTGTCATAATTGATTCACTTCTGATGTGTGCATACATTTCCTAAGTCTAGGCTCAGTTATGAGCTACTTAAGAGCAAATGGGTGGGACATTCAAGGTGTCGCAATTCAATTCAGTTGATTTCAAATCACTCACTTAAAGCATGACTGAAAATCAACATGTATAATCCCTAAAACTGGTATAATAATTTTTCATCTTTTGCATATGTATTTCAATAATTTATTTAGTATTTAATTTATAAATAAGTTGAACATTTTGTGAAAATAAGCCCTTTAAAACATGATAACTGCATATAATTTATATGTGGTTTGATATTTTTTAAGTAATCAAAATATTTTCCTTTTAAAAATAACCAACTTTTTCTACAAGGAAAGTTCTACAAACAATTCCAGTCATTACATCCTTCAGGATTTTAGACTGGAAAATTTACTTCCCTGTCATCTCATTCATGCAGCATAGGAGGTAAATGTGCCGTATTTTCTTCCCTCAGTGACTAAGTTCTCAATTTTAAATGACCCAGCTGTTGAGATGGACTTTAAAATCTACTAAAATCAAGAAAATATTTGCTTTGAACTTGTAGAACTAGGTATTGATGCCTCAAAAAGCATAGGATTTAGCACTTTAACAAGCTGTGGCTACAGGCTGTTGGTGAGAAATTTCCATCAGTCCAATAAGATTGAATTCTTCAAGTCTTCTTTGATAATGTTTTTTAATTAGGTTTAATAAGAAGTAGGTGGTTTAGGTTTCATAGTAGGCGATCAATATTTTTAATTTAAATTATGAATAGAGTGCAGGAATTGACTTTTTTAAAGCCGGCAAGGCACTGTTACTGGAATGTCTTACAGCAGTACTCAGTGGTTTGTCTGGAACATGACATTTAAACTCTGTAAAAAAAAAAAAGTGATCCTTTCTATACTCAAGCAAAATGAGGAAGTAATGGAAATCCTGCTATTCTAGTTAGAGTGTCATATCCATCAGTATAGCTTGTGGGATACCTAAACAAAAAGACCTCGAGAACTTTGGAGGCTGTAAATCCGAACAGGGGCACAGAGTAAATAAGAAATCAGAGAGGTCATACAGGCAGGACAGTGAAGCACTGGATTCAGAGGGGACTTCAAGGATGAAGTGGGTATAGACATAAGAAATTAAAGTTATACAAGGTTCTTCACATGAGACTGAAGGAACGGTAAGAAGGCAAAAAGTGGAAGAAGCAGGAGCTCCGTGCTGCTGGCTTTCACATCACAGCAGGCTGAAAGGGTTTCATCCTCGCGTAGCGTTTTCTCAGACAACCAAACTTTTGCCCCTCCCAAGGTCTGTGTATTTCTGCTTCTGCCTTGTTGTGTCTTGCAAGTGGCAATGTCTGACTCTTGCTTAGGTTTTGCTTGCTTACACACAAGAGGAAGATTTTTTTTTAAATATATGATTTTTGGGTCACACCTCACTGCCCAGCGTTGTGCTGTTTGTGACTGCCACAGAGTCCTTTACAGCTTGTGCTGCATCTTCCTCAGCCCTGTGCTAACACACAGAGCCACCATCTCCTGGAAAAGAGTAAATCACTCACTGTGTCTTGGGAGATGGCAAGGGGGAAGGTTCCTGGAGCCCCCTGGTCATGCTGGATGTGTCCCCCTGAGCCCAAGGGGCCACTGTCAGGTCCATGTGCCTGCCCAGGAGGGACTCCCCTCCTTCTCCATGAGAGCACCTCCAAAAGGCAAACTTGCTTTTATAAAGAGCTGGTATCTGCTATTTTTAATACTTGTTTTAATTAACACAGCAGGAAGCAGTTGTTTTTAGGTTCCTCAAAAGCAGAATATCCCCAGGCCTCAGGGCTGTTCTGGGCTTCTTCCAGCCCTGGCTGAACCTGCTGACGAAAACATCGCTAACGATAACTGCAAGGTTCATTTCCTAAATCAACACTTACCCAGCAGAAGCCCGACTTGCATCCCTGGTTCATCTGCTTTTTTTTGTATTTCAAAACGGTGCCTGCTCATATGGCAGCCCTTCAGCTTGGATAACTAACAGTGATTCCCTACTGCTTTCCAGGCTGGCATTTGTCTGCTGCTTCTTCCCACCCTCACTTCAGATATTAATTTTTTTTTTGTTAGGAAAAGCAAGAAGAAAGATTTGAAGGAAGGGCGTACTCCAGCTGTTCAGTGGGGAGTCGTTGCAGTCAATGCTGTCACTGCTCGAGGAGAAAGCAGTGCCCACGAGGTACCTGGCCCCAGCCTGCTGTGCCTAAGCGGGCATGTACTGGGACAAATGCATCTGAGTCTGGTCCAATTTATGACCTCTCTAGGACCTTCTCTAAGTAAAATTCTCAAGAACTGTGAAGGGTCAGAAAGCATGACTAATGCAATCTGCCCTTCCAGAAGTCAAGGGCACACTTGCCATGAGGATCGGTGATGTGCATGGCTTCCCTGCCATGTGTAAATGTGCTGCGAAACAGGGCACGGGGAGGTACTGTACTGTCAGGGAGCTGCTTTTTTGACTTTCCATGCAGTAAGCAGTGTGTGTTCCTCCCCAGCGTCATTGCCAAGGAATGTTTTAAAGCCTCTTCTGTATTTTGGTGGATGCCTTTTCCCCAGCCAGAAGTGACAAGCATCCAGCTCGAAATTAGTCATGTTTTTGTTTTGTTTCTTCTTTGAAAAGTGATCAATGAAATATTGCTGCTGTATTATGAGGAGAGGGAGCACATTGTTATGGCGGCTTTTATTTAACTGCAGCTGCAAACATTATGTTAGCAAATCAGCTCTCTGCTCTCATTGGATTTGCTCTCTACACCCATACAGTTCAGGGAAAGCTGTACCAAAATGCGTGAGACACTCAAAAGCAAGAAGCCATTTAGAACAGAAACAGCAATAGAAAATAATTGACCAGAGCCAGCAAAGCCCTGTATTAAATTACCAGTGATAGATCAAAGGACAACTGCACAGCTTTGAATAATGGAGCTTTGCATCTTTCTCTGACATTCAGACCAACATTTGATTTAAAAACTGAGGTGTCCAATCCCTGCTAATGGCACCTTTGAAAAACTCCAGCTGCATTCACTCTACAGTCTAGGGGAATAAAAACTTCTTTTTCCTAACAACCAACAGAGGTCAGCAGTTAGCATACGCATTTACACAGAAATTTCAAAATACTCAGTATTGCAGAGTATTGCAGGAGGAATGAAACCCCGTTTGTTCTTTGCCACAATAATGAAAAATAGGAAAAAAAAAAAGAGAGGAAATTGCTATCATTTCAGCTATCTCACCTCTCTACCACCCAGCATAGGGACTGGTCTCCCCTTTCAGATGCAGCAGCACAAAGATTCATGTCAGTTAAAGGAGGTATTGGTGGTGGTTTTATGCTAAGAAGAAAACCCAGAGCACCCCCTAGCTTCCACCTTCTACAGTTCATCTGAACCACATCCGTCAGGGCCCTACATAGGGGCTTCAGAGCTTCAGAGGGCTGGAAGAAGTCTCCTCCACCCTTTGTGACCAGAGGAAGGGTTAGGAAATCCCTGTGTTGTGGAAAGCGCAGCAGCTGTTTCCTTCCTAAGCCTGAGGGATGACGATGAAGATATATGGAGTAGGGGACTGGTGGTCAGTAAGCACATTCTGCACCCCAAAAAAGGATTTAATATTACTAGAGAAAAAAAGTCCATTTGTGCAATCACACCTAAAATTCTTTCAGAAAAAGTATAAAATATAAACTTGACACATGCCTTTAACTGAGACTTGCTAGTATTTAGCTTTTTAGCTCCCCATTTTCCCTACATCAAAACCCAAAAAGCACCCTTCAGTTGGTGGAATTTGGCACAGCTCAACTAATTTCAGTGGAGTTGTGACAGTTCAAGCCAGAGGAAGACCTGCTCTCAGGACTAATGAATGCTGCTGTCCTTGCTGCAGGATCTGAATGTCAAAGCTTCCTCCTAGCCCATCAGATGCTGAGCACCTCTGACCTTAGAAAAGGTATGTGGCAGTAGCCTTCTTGGGATCCTGGCTTCTGCTTGAGAGCTGGTAGCCCTTGGCATCAAGTACCTTGGTTGCTGTGCTCACAAGTCTACCTATTGGTGAGCATTTCAGCTGGAACTTTTTTTATTTATACTCTAGATGTTCTCTGTTTCTAGAAAAATTGCTGCCATTATGGTCGTAGAATCACAGACTGGCCAAGTTTGGGAAGGCTGGCATTATTAGTCATTAGAGGCAGTTTCTCTCTTGCACACAGAGAAGAACAGATGCTGAAGTAAAGCTTTAAAGTCACTGGACCAATTCCTTTCCTGAAAGC
>RSEF01000031.1:20708657-20751096 GCA_003993805.1 Himantopus leucocephalus | reverse complement strand
TTTTTTTTTTTTTTTTTTTTTTTTCCCTCGGATTCTTGCAAATTGTGCAGAAAGGAGAGCTTATAATAATACTATATTTTAGACCATATAGGCTTACAGGATAATCCATAGTAAACAACATTCTGCTATACATTCCAATGTATTATATACATATGGCTATGGGATAGATCTATATGAACCAGAAAGCATTTTTCTCTTTTTGAATACACACGTTTGAATAAGGACGACGTGCATGTGTATACCCATACACAACATGCCTGTAGTGTCAGTTAGCTGAGGAAATGCAGTTCTTCTTTTGGGCCTCTACTTCATTAACTTTAAGTAGGTAGTCCAGAGCTGTGGCATGGGCATTAAGAGAAAAAAATCTTGTTACTGCAGTCTCTAAATCAAATTCTTTAGTCTCTCTTGTATACTTTTGTATAATTTTTGGTGTGTGTTCCTGTCAGTTTTGTGTACCTTTGCATGACCATAGCACAAGGCAAAGAGTAAAACACTTGCTAGCACTGGGTGTTTTCCATCAGCAGCCAAAATATGTGGTCTTCTGGTTACTGCGGAAGACTTTGGCTGATGTGAGATTAACAGACAAAATAAAGCTTTCCTGCGTCTGAATAGTAGAGAATTCATTACTTTTTTTCGGTTTTATTTCAAAAGAAATATGGACATTTATTCTAATGCATAACCTAGTCTTACCTTGCAGGCTTGAAAACTATTTCAGGAAGGGGGAAAGGAGTTTAGCTTGTTACAGCAGCAAAACATTTTTAGACAAATATTCAGCAAAGTAGACAGACAAACCATAATATCTGAGTTCACAGTGTATTCAGGAGAAAAGATTTGCTGTGTCAATTTTCACAGATTTAGCCAAGTCTGGATAGATTTAGCTTCCAAAATATGACGGATTCATCGCAGACTAAAATGATCTGTCAAGGGAAATAAGGTAGGTAAACCCTTGAAAAAGGTAAAAGAATAAAGCTGGAATTTTTGCTTGAAACTTTAAACAAACAAACAAAAAGATTCCTCATTGGCTGGATATTTTGATATTTTTTCTCATTTAAAGAAACCTGTGATCATAAGAAGAAGCAGATAGATCAGAGAGATAAACTGTTCCAAGGGAACTGAATACCAAGGGTTATTTATTAGATATGGAGCACCAAGGCTCATATGGCTGTATGCAGAGAGCTCCAATTGAAAAGAAACTCATTTCTGATCTGCTCTCTTGCTGATAAACTGTAATTGGGGGCTGATTGAATACGAGGAGACTTTCATTCTTTTCTACCCAGTTTGACCTGACAGCCCTGGTCATTTCCTGCCAGAGGCTGGAATAGGCTTTCTCAATCACCAGAAAAATGCATTTAGCTTGCTGAGAAAGAGCACTTGAGTAGTATCTTGAAACACTTCTCATTTACTAAGCAAAATGGGATGCAGCACACAAGGGAAGCATTTGAAAGGTGGACCAGCATTTTAAATAGGGATTCAGCAGCAGATCATCAACTAATCAGTGCCACTTATTTGATTATTTTTCCAATTTCTTGTGCAAATGCTATCCCAAAGTCTGCCAACACCATCGATGGCAGGATCCTTCACAACCATGTCTCCCACTGTCAAGGTGTACCAAGCAGCTCTGCGTAAGCTTCTTGTATCATGCAAATACAGCTGAAGCAAACAAGCAGTAAAAATGCAAACTTTGCATTGGGTTTGCTCCTGGCCTTCGCTCCCATCCCAGTTTAAAGGCTGATGGGGAATTTCAGCTGTCCCACGTCTCAGGCAGTGCTAGGCTTTGAGCCACGGCCCAAGACCTGCTGGAGTTTTAGGAAGGCCTTTGCTGAAGCTAGCAGTGCCTGAGGGTGGCACTGGGTGGGTTAACAGGCACAACACCAACATGGCTTGCCTCTGGCTGCCAGCTGCCAAGGGGGACCAGTGCTGTAACAGGAGGGGCAGAACCATGCAGGACACTAAGGAAGTCTCCGCTGATGCTGAGCTCCGACCGCTGTGGTCCTGCTCTGGTTACACAGCCCCTTCTCTCCAGGATCTTGATCCTGAGGTGCGACTGCAAGTGCTTAAATTTCTTTTCATGTTTTATGGCTGTGTCTTCACTCCCATGCTGTAACATGAGCATAGTGGTTGAGCCCTTTGGAAGAGAAAAGTGACTGAACAGATTTCGTGTTGCCTTAAACTCTGCTGGAAACTACACAGAGTCCTCCTAGGAAAACCAGTCCTGGAATTTTGTAAATCCTCTTCTGAGCCCACCAGCTCTTCCTTCAACATGAGAAACAACATGTTGAAGACAGGAGAAACAAGTGGCATTAGAGTTTCAGGACACACAGCAGTGTGCACTGGCATTACCAAAAGAAGTAATTGTGGGGACTTTTGGCTACACCTTAGGAGACTGCAGCTGAGCTCAAGCTCTCTCTCGCTACTTTCAAATTCCTAAGAGGTAATACAACAGTTTAATTTTTACTGTCCTTTTTTGAGTACTGCTTTATTAACATTACTCTTCTTGTTGGTTCACCTGATCTGCAGAGGGTCTTAGATACTAGTTTTAGCAAAATGTCTTGATCTGCAGAGGATCTAGGTTGAAATAAAATTTTGATTGTAACAACCTTGTTGTGTTATCATTCCACTAGGAATCCCCAAACAATCTGTCTCTCCCCATAGACATGGTTGGATGGCACCATGTCTCCTGATTCATCTTCATTCTCTTTTATTTGCTCTTTCTGAGACCATTCCAATATCTGGTAAACCCACAGCACTATTTCTTGTTACTTCACATAGCTTTGCATTAAACCTTTTATGAATTCTTAACTGCTTCATTCATGCACTTCTCATGGTTGGGACTTCCTGCCATGTAAAATACCCCCTGTTCCATCAAAAATACTTGTGAAAATTCATCTGTTCCATAAAGAAATCCATTATCATTAAGCACTGTACTTTCTTGCTCTGCCCTGATATTTGAGAGACTGTATTATACAAGATTTATCCTTAAATCAAGGGGAGTGGCTTATTGTATTTGCCCTTCATTTTCCATCTACAGCAAAGCATCATGTGTGCTTATGTTGCCCATAAATACCATGTAATACAGTTTTCTTTAGCAATACTTTATAGTCACTAATTTGGAAAGTAATTACTCAAACTCAGGGAGAAGAGGTTGAGCTGTGGCAATTTATTCACATCTTTATGCATAGCAGATAATACTTGAGCTTCCATTAGCTGCAGGAGCACAAAAAATTTTAGAAACTCAGTGTTGTGTGTATTGTTCACTTAGACTTGAGTCTGAGTCATAAAAACATGCATTTTGAAGAGGAGGTGTCTGATTAGAGCTGGAGGGATGATATATACATTTAATCAGCTTGCTCTATTTTAATAAATGTCACGTTGTAGTGTACAATAATGTGTAAATTTTATTCAAAGATGGAAGCAAGCTGGAAGGGATGAACTAAATTCCCTTGTTATTAATAGGTGTGAGGTTTAGGCTTAATGCATTTAGATACCTCGAAAGAAAACTGGATAAATATTTACTGACACTGAACAGCATATGGTCTGTCTATATCTTAAGATCAATAGCATGCATGGAGGAAGACAGTGGGAGAAGGCAGAAAGGGTGCTGGATGCTTGCCTCCTCTTTTGTATTTTAGAAATCAGATCAAACTGTTCTCTTGAGATAGCTGTTAGGGAGAAAATTTATGGTTCAACAACATTGTCTTGCAATGAAGATTTGATATGAAAATTTTGTTTTCTTAAGATTTGCAAGCTTCTATTGTTATATGTGCTAAAATGTGTATGTTAAAAAAACATACCATGGTTCAAACATGAACATTAAGTCCAAAACAGGAAATATACATCTGTAGTTCAAAGTTATTTGTATATGCTTATGACTGTTCAGCCCTTCAACTCTGCCTGGTTGTCCCTGGGCTGCTCTCCTAATAATTAACACCTGATAAGCTATCTTCTGAGTAGGAATCATTCTGATAGGGGTACATGCAGGGGCAGGAAAATCAGAAGCAATTAAATTGCTCATTTTTACTATCAGTAGCTCCATGGGACATCAAGCCGCAGGCTTTCCCAGAGTGACCTCATCACCTCTGAAGTTTTCACTAACTTCAGCAGAAAACACATATACTTACCCACTCTGAAATATCCTTATATGAAAACACCCAAGGCTTTATCACACAAAAAAATCCAGGACAAAAAAAAAAAAAATCACATTCCTCATCAATTTTTTGTTTGGACAAAATATAGAGCTAAAAAAAGGGATAAAAAACATGTAGCTGCCACATCACTACTCCAGTATATGATAAAAAAAACTGTGGAAAGAGGGATAAAGAGAAAGGCTTGGCATACTTGGTAACTGCAGAAGGTGGTGGAGCTGAATATTATGTGCATAAAACTAAGACTACCTCCCAAAGCAGCACAGCTATCGAGGAGAAAACACAGTAACAATTAAACAAAATTGCCTGTACAGGCAAAAAAGCAAGACTAAAAGCATAGCTCCTGTCTAGGCAGGAAAGTGAACAAACCTATATCTCAGAAAGTCAGGGGTACAGAAAAAACCCTAATCTCTTCTCAAGACATGCTTCAGATCCATTCAGCCCAAACCTGCAGCCGCCTTCTGAGCAGCCTCTCCCTCACCTTGATGCTCTTTCTTTCCCAGAGCATCATTTAGCCCAGTGAATATATGTTCAACTCTAAGAAGTTGATCTTATTTATCATTCTTACAATGAATTGTGAGCACTGTGTTTTCATACAAAGGATGCGAGGAACCTTGCTGCTTAAGAGTCTTATCCACTTCAGCATTAAGGAATTAATTCCTGTTCTAATCCAGCTGGTTCTCAGTGGCTGACTACCCTTTGCCATGGTGGAACGATAGATCAAGACAGTCACACATCTACAGTTGAATTTCTTTCAACCAAACAGTGTCAGCTTATGAAAAATGATACCACTGTTATTTAATACCTCATACCCCGTCATTAAAAATGTATTGTGCAGCTGCCAGAATTGTGGTCTAAAATAGATTGACAACAGCAAAAAGAATTTTGAGTTCTTCTGACTTTTCTTGTTGTAGAAACTTGACGCTCAGATGGAGCTTTTTGGTATATGGACAATGTCAGAAAGCCAGGCCTTTTCTAGCTAGTCATTTTCCATTTGGTAAACCTTAAGTGTATCATTTGCTCTATTATTTAACTCATTTTTTACTTTTAACTTCTAAATAGAAGAGGCTGTTAGGTTCCTACTACCATAGATGAAGTCACCATTAAAAGTTATGTCCACCTAAATGTCAGTTTTGTTCCTATGATACTGCTCAGGTGAAACCAGTATTTGGGGTGTATGTATTTCCTGCTGCTGAGCCTTGTTCTCAAAGGAGCCTCTGCCCATCATTGGTGGGTCATGTTTATGTTTCTGCATAACAGGAATGCAGTGCAGCAAACGACAGACAGTTTCTGAGATCTATGTTTGATTTTCCTTGCTATAGCCAGCATAAGCTAGATCCACGAACCAGTTACTCTAATATATGTGTGATGCTTTCCCAGTCTGGTGGGTGATCCTTTTCTATACCACTCAAGATGGGAAGGGAATGACAAGAAAAGTTGTAGCTCCAAAATGAATATACGTATTAGTAGAATTGTATGAAATAGACATATTTCTTCACAAACAGGTTTCATAATATGCTGCTATTTTCTGTAAATACAGCATACTTCTACTGTACATAAGAAGCTTTTTTGGGTGGGAGAGTATGATGGAAAGCTATCTGCACATTAACTGTCACTTCAGAACGACTCTAGAAAGCAATCCCTTCAATCTCCAATGATATCTTTCTGACAGGCTTATAAACTCTGCAAATTGTTGGTAAGAGCAGCGAACAAACCTGTCAGCAATTCTGGCTCTCACTGCTCTAATTTGAAGGAATGTGCATCATGCTGGAGGAAACTAGGAATCTGCAAATAGCTTGTTAGTACAACTGATAAAATGCAGACTGTGGTGATGCACAAGTGTCTGCCAGAGCTTAATGCCGCCCGTGACTGAGAAGGTTAGACAATTTTGTTGCTAGAAGTGCCTCGCTGTCTTACTGAAATTGGAAGTCATTGCAAAAGGAATGGAAGATCTGTGCAAAAAACAGCACCAGTGCCGCTGACCTTCAAGCCCTGACAAATTCCCTTGGCTCTACTATTTGGAGAGGGAGTGATGGTGTGTAGCTGTGGGTGGGGGCTGTATTGCCTACAAGGGCTTCTCTGCACCCAAGGCTCTGCTGTGCGCCACACTCCTTGCCTCCCCAGTGTAAGCACCATGTGTTAGATCCTGTCCTGCTCTTGCCCTGTGCACTGGGTATACACCCTCGTAGGTCATCAGTGAAGCAAGACAACTGGAGACTGCTTGTGACATCCTAGATGGAGCCTACTGCGCTGCATTAAAGTCCTGAGAGATGCAAGTGTCCTGGCAGGGGACCAAGTAATCAAGATGAAATCAAATGCAGGTGATCTGACAGCCATTTAATACCTCTGGGTAAGTTTCAAAGGTTGGAGAAGACTGGAGTACTTTTTTTAGCCCAATGTCAGGGTTCTCAAGCCATTTGCTTAAAAAAAAAATCCACAGGACAAAACCTAATGGCCCTTTAAAGCTCCATATAAGTGAAACAATAAGTCAGGCTCCAGTGCGTGACACCAGAGGGCTCCAATGTGTGCTAATGGCCCCGAGGAGCATCACCTGAACCTCCACCCAAGCTCCATGCCCCTGGGTCTGGGACTCCCATTTCATGGAGTCCCAGAATTTCACTCCGCTGCATGGGCCTAGGACATGCTTGTGGGTAGTGTGTTTCCTGGATGTACCCTCGGCTTATATCGTAGCTTGTGTCCAGTTCTGCTTCTGTCCCTGTTGGCAGGATGGACTTTGGACACATGTTTTAGCCTTGCTTTCAGTCCTATCTGCGGCATAATCTGCTTTTGCTCCTGACTGAGCTCCCTATTGAGTCCAGGACTGTTGATGGACCCTGCCACTATCGTGCAGCTCTGCACGGTGTGCACAACCCCTGTGGGACTGTGACCCATGAGTGAATGTATGTCCTGCGCTGGGGTTGCCCTTGGCTCCTGGCTTGCCTGCACTTAGGGAGCAGCAGCCCTTGCTACTCCTTGACATGCAGTTTCAAAGCTTTGAAACATTGGAAGTGCAGCATATATCCTGAGCTTGCATACATGACTGGTCTGACAGCATAGGCAAATTATATTTTGGCTTTTCAAACAGCCAGTTAGAAATGTAAACCAGCTATTTGAACGCCCCAATAACCAGTTGTCATATGCAGCATCCAGTAATTTGCAGAAGATCTGCCAATGTCCTTGAGAGTGAAGGTGGCCCGATCTGTTGTCTCCGCTGAACGTGGAAGGTGGAATACTTCCTTCCAGTATTGACTTTTTTCTCCTTGCAGTACTTCATCCTGTTGTCATTTCTATGTTGGAACACTGCGAGGCTTAGTGTATTAGCTGAAGTCCCCACAGTACCCAGGCTCTACCTCTTTCCCATGGCGGTACTCTGATATTTGCAATCAGCAGGCACTATTACAATCAGCTGAGCTGTTTGAACTAAAAAGCTTCTCATAAACAGAATGAGCTTGTCTGCTGCTTAAGACAGTCGTGGGCTCTAGACTGTGTCAGGATTTATTCATGCAAATTAAGAGATTGCACCACAGCAGGTGGTAGACAGCACGGGAATTGTCTCTTTAAATTTTGAAAACCAAAACAGAGTGAAGTTATACAAAGACCTATAGGAATAAAACTGCTTTCTTTAACTTTGTAAGTGTTTAGCCTAATTTCAGGCTAAAATGCCAGTCCCTGCAATTTCTTGGCACCCTCATATGACAGTGTTTGAATGTTCAGTATTTCGATAAGTGAAGGACGTTTGAGAACAAATTAGTTGCCTTCAAGAAATACATTGAATACTTGGAACTTTCTCTGTCCACATGCTTTTGTGACAGCAAATTCAGTTTCTAACCGTGTTTTTTTCTTCTGTCAGCCCGCAGCCTGGAAAATTTCATTGCTGTCACCTGTTTCAACTTTCTGTTATAAAATGTTGAAATAAAGCTCAGTTTTGAGAAACTTTTGGTTTGAGTCAGAATAGTTTGCTGCGTAGAAGACCCCAGTCTGGGCTTGGTCTGTAACCCCCATCCCCATTGCAGCCTCCATCTTGGTGCAGCTGGGCTCCAGGCTGCCAAATTTTCACAGCTTCTTCTCAGTGTTTCTTGGCTTCCTCTGTCCTGTAGTGAGTGGAGTTCCCCAGTTCCTCACTCTGACTAGGTTGTCTGCAAGACCAGGTCCTGGACAGGCTTTGAAGGGCAGCCCCACCTTGGCAAATAGTTTGGCTGCAGCCCCCTGCCCAGGAATGTTCCTTTGCAGGTGCATGAGACCAGCAGCTGATCAGGCAAACTTGGGCAACTCTTTCTGAACATTCTTATAAACCATTCACCCCGGTAACAAATAATGGGCAAAAATGTTAATAAATAAATAAAATCCACATGCTCTGAGTTTGCCTGCAGTTCACCAGCTTCCTGGGACTGGGTCCAACAAGTCCGGTTGTCTCAGGAAACCGATATATCTAGAGGTACCACTGAAGAGCACTTCTGCTTAGGTGTGTAGTGACAGACTGTTATTTTAAGCAGCTAGGTTTGGAAAATTTGGAGCAAATGTTCGTTCTCTTAATCTTTTTATCCTGGCTCAACTCATCACTGACAGTTGCATTGCAGGAATGACGAGTGAACTGGGAAAATCCAATTTATAAACCCTCAGAGCTTGATTTAAAAGGATTCATGAAACAAGAATAATCACCACTGATGAGATATTACAGCTTTCACATTTTGTCTCATTTTTTTTCACTAGCCATTTTTTTTCACCAGCCAGCCTCCTCTTTGTAAGATAACTCAGAACAATGCTGAAACAAGTCAACAGGAAGGGGTAAGTACTCTGCAGTAATCTGGGACCTCTTTTCTGTTTCTTTTGGGGGGATAAAATTCCCTTGCCATAGTACATTATTGTTTTTACCCAAGCAAGATGCACCCCCTCTGCCTTTTACTTTCATACGGTGTGAAGTATTTATAAAGCTTCTTTTATAAAGTGTCTCTTTTTGAAGGGGTCCCAGGGCACCAAATCACAGTAAAGATGATGTTAAATTGCCTCTCTTAACTCTTGGGAAGGTACTGCCTGTGTCTAGGCCATAGATTGCAAGCCAGCTATGTAGGAACATCTGGTCTTCAGTCCTGTAAAAGCCTGAGACTAGCACTGGTGCCTACAGGGTAATAAAGCTGACAGTGACATGCTATGAAAAAGGAAAGTAATCACTGGAAATTTGTTTCTCATCCATGTTGTACTTTAGTACTGAAGAATTATTCCACTATTACAAATGATGCTTTGAGAGGCAAAATTATTCATTCATTTCCTTAGAGCCAAGGTTTCCTTGTTTTCCTGAGAAATGCAGAAATCCCTCAGCAAGGGAATTTGCTTAGTCAGCAATGACTAAGTGTGATGATCTAGCAATGATCTACTGTTTGTGGTAATGTTTGAGTAGCAACTGGCCTAGGTGACTTTCAGAGGTACTTCCTTAATGTTTCTATGGTATTCTGCTATACTACTGTTTTAAAAGGAATTTACTACATCTCTTCAATGGAAGTCAGTCATCTTCCCTGCACCATCCCAGCTGTCTCCCTCTCACATCTCATGTCATACTTTTTCTGCTGGTACCAAGCAGCTTGCTTATACATCGCACTCAGCATGATTTTGTGACCTCCCTTCTCAGGTGAAATTGCACTTATCCATGGCAATGTTACCCATTTCTTAATGCCAGCTTTATCTTCCCTCTCAAATAGATCCTCTCCTTCACTTCTGTTTGTCCATCCAATGTACTTAGAGACGTCGGTCACCTTTTTCTCTCAGCCCTCAGTCTAGCAGATCAAGTGGCCCAGCCTTATTTAGTCCTATCTGCATGCCAGTGGCCTTTCACGGTACCTTTCCTAGCCTGAGTTAATCTTCACATTCATGACAATACTGTAGACAGAATTCAGGAAGTGCTGCAACCAATGTCTGATGCAATGGCACTAACAATTCTCTCAGGAAATATACTTCCTGTTGTACTCTAGCAGAGCTTTTGCTCGGTTTCATGGCTGCGTTACACTGACAGTATAATAGTGAGTCTAGCATCAGCTAACATGCCTTTGTCATTTCCAAATGATCTTCTGTGTGCTTACAGGAAGTTCTAGGCATTTCTTACATTTACATTGTATCGCACCTTGTATGAATTCATTTAATCAGTTTCCATTACCCCTGACCTTGAGGTCATGTAGTAATTTCTGCATGATATTTCAATCTTCCTGCATTGATAATGGCTCCTAATATTATATCATCTCTACTTTTCATTAGCAGATCTATGCTCCAGCTAAGGTCTATAATGACCTTGTATTTTCTAGTTGTTGTCACTCATTTCCTACTTCTTCCAAACACCTTGCTGGACACTTTTTTCACCTCACTTCTAATATGTATCTTTCCCTGTTCTATTTGCAAATAGATTATCTTTATGTCCTGGTGAGCTCACCAGCTATTTGGATGTGCCCTCCAGGCAATTTCCAATGAAGGAAATAGTGCTAATAGCAGAGGAGAAAAGTTGAGAAAGCTAGCAGCAGCCTTCCCTTCCCCTTCCTCCACTCAAACAATTGCCAAGAAAGAAGTGCTAAAAAGTCAGTCAGCTCTGTGATCACACACTTGTGTATGCTCAGAGGCCTGCTTGGGGACCAAAAATAAAGAATTCCAAAAAAAAAAAGTGATACTGGTGAGCTACTGTTCTGTTTCCCCTGCTCACCTGCTGTATCCCTATCCTCCAACACTCAGCCTAAGCTACACAGTTCACAAGCCACTTGAGGTGGGATCATCTTTTACTGTTAGTGCCTGCATTTATGTATTTATTTAGCATGGTCTTGAGAGCTCTTTTCTGAAGATACCAGAATGCAAATTAAAAAATATCTCTCTCCTTTTCCCCACCCCTCAATTGTTAGAAAAACTTCCTTAGAGCAGGTTGCAGTATACGCAGCAGCCGCAGAGCACTTGGAGCAGAAAACCTGCTTTCGTTCTGGTGCCTAGCCCAAAGGTGGTCCTCTGGAGTCAGCACGTCAGGAATATTGTATTGAGAGGTCCTCTTTTCTCTTAGGGCCTGACTGTGGTATGATGACAAAGAGATTAATCTAGTTTAAGTGTGTGGATAATCTAGTGTCCATGTTAATTAAACCATAATAGAGAGTGAATTGTTTCATTTTCTAGAGAGTGAAGTTTTATTTTAGAGTTTCAGCGGGACCAACAATACAAGTAAAACAGTAATTAAAAAGCACACCCTCTATGCTGTTACCAAATTGCTCTGGATTTTTGCTTGTTAGTCATAGGAACAGGTTGCAAGGGAAAACCTGAACGCAAAGGTTACATATGACTTCAGAAGTCATATATGCAACATATATAATATAGCATGCTAGCATCAAGATGTATTAAATGCCTTTTCCAGATGGAACTTAATTGCTTGGCAGAAGCCAGAAACAACAATTTGATTTTTTTTCCCCCTGACTGTTTATTGATGGAGGAACTTCTAGCAGGACAGTAGCATAGGCAAGCAGTAGGCTAAATCAGAATCTTGTCCCCCTTGTCCCCTAACTTGGGTCCAGGTTGTTCCCTTGGAGAATGTGGCAATTTTTGCATTTCTAGGAAACCTTTCATCCTGAAACACTTGTCAAGTTCTTGCTGGGAAAATTCACATGACAAATTTAAAAAGGCTCCTTCCTTAATGATGAAATATGGCTTCTTCTTTATTAGGATCAGATCTTTTGCTGCAGGGAGACTTGAGGCAACTGATGCTAACTTTCACTATTTTGGTTCTACAGAAAGGGAACATCACTGATTTCAGTGGAGCTGTCACTGATTTATACGACGGTAAGGACAATGAAAGTCAATCCTTGTATAAATTTAAAACATGACCAGTGAGCTATCACATTAAGTAGTTCAATGAAGGAACATGGGTGCTTCTGTAGGGAATGCCTCCATGAAGCATGCCTAGTGCTTTTTGAAATATAGTAGGGGTCACCTCTGCCTGCTGTCCTGGGAGCAGAGAGGAGCAAGGAGCGCAGCCTAGAGCCAGACAGGCAAGGCTGCCCAGGAGCCTCTCTGCTCCTTACAAACATAGACCAGGCTCACCGCACCCTCACTGAGCTTCTGCCACCTTGAAAGCACTGCTCACTGTTTCTCTAGCAGCGGTATGGCAGAGGGAGCTTACAAGGGGCTGAACTTGTAATGAGTCCATATGAAGTTACTGTATTGGCAGCTTCTTCCTGTTGGAGAAAAAAGGGTGTTTGTTCCCGCTGCACTGGGCTGCAAAAGAAATGCACTGCTTCTCCTAATGAGATGCATCAGTTCTGAGCCAGCTCTCATATACCTGTAGTGTATTACTCACTGATTGCTGAATCCAGCCTTGGGTCTCTAATGAAATAGCTGATTTTTCCTTTTTTTTTTTTTTTTTCCTAGTTTATTTCGTAGACTGGCAGCTGCTGTATTTTACCAGGTTAAGCAATACTTGTTATTTATCAGCAGGACTGCATGGATCTTAATACCATTCAGACCAGGCAGCTTCTTTCAAGTTATGGGAATCTTGCAGGATTCAGTTCTTAAAACTTTGTATAAACAGGGACCTGATGTGGAGGAGCTGGACCAGCCAGAAGACTTGCAGGGAGACATGGAGGACTATGGGGAATCATGAAAGGGCATAACACAGGGGGCAGTTCCCATTGCTTCATCTGGGGTGTCTAACCATAAGTGCTCCCTGTCTTACAAAAGAGAAGGTCTGAGTACTCCTACCCAGGTACCTGCTGAATAACATTTTGCTCAAGGACGAGGGTGTGATGTTGTGTTGGTAAACGTTTAGGAGCCTGGACCCTATGGAGGCATCTGACTTGTGGGCTGCAGCTATGCTACAGCCGCTATTGCTGAGCCACTGTTCCATTTCATTAACTCAAGACACAGAAGAGTGATGTAACTATGATTTGCTTTATAGGGTAGGATTATTTTAAGATGAGAGTCATTACAAGTTTTTGGTCCAGCTACTCATGGGAAGGCAATTTGGTCAAAGCTTTGGAAAATGAGAAAGCAGTATGGCACAGAAGGAACAGAAGGAGGTTATGCACATAAGCACTAAACAGTTCAAATTAAATTTTCAAGGAGGTTAATGCATCCAGCCAAAGTCAATCTTCTATCCTCCATGTTTTCTTCCACTGCTAATGATTAGAGTATAGGGTGAATTCAGAATTCAGGTGAGGTGAACCTCATTATATTAACTTTGTAACTAAACACGGCTTAATGGATTAAAACTGTTTTGAGGAACCAGTGTATATTTGGATGGATAATTCCTACACCATAAAACTATTCGTCTGTCTGACAGAATTTACTATTGATAAGATTCAAGACCTCATTCTACTTGTACTGAATCAATTATAAAACTGTCCTGAACTTCAGTGTGAGCAGGATCAGGGCATAACTCATGAATATTGCCATCTAAAATGAAAGATTTTTAAAACTAGGAACGAGGCAGTGAAAGGCAGGCCCCTGGCAGCTGATAGCCTGTGGCCCAGGCCATTACACAGGCTGCTCTGCACCATTCCCATCCAAAGGTGACAGAATTTCTGTTAGTAAAAGGCCCTTGCACTGTTCCCTGTGACCAGCCTTTCTGATGGGTGAGCTTTCTTCTCTGAAGTGTTAAAGAGACAGCTTGTGGCCTCACCCCTCAGGGATCACTCTGCGTTTAGGAGGAAGGTGAAACAGGTGAAAAGTGTGTCTTGATGGCTTTAGATCCAGAAGAATATACTTTGCAAAGGATTTGTTAAAAGTAGAAGTCAAAGAGACAACATTAGTGTGCCTTCAGGGCTGAAATCTGTGACCTACAGCCAGTTATGAGAGCTGACAGACACTCGCTGCAGAAATACTCCAGCACTTCTGTCAGGGATGCAAAGGCATGCACAAGTGGAGTGAGCGTCTGCTAGAGATGGGAGCCCTGGCATACAGCCCTCCAGGCTTGCTTCAAAATGCTTGCAGACTTGCCCATCTGCATGAAGATGAAAAGCAAGCCTGGAAGCTGGTTGCTATTTGATTTGCTTCTTTTAACTGTAAGCCATCCCTTAGGAAAAGGAGGGAAGAAAAATACTTTTACAAACCTGGAATAAAAACTCCTCTGTTTAGCAACTCTTTCTCTCCATTTCTCTAATTGTTTTATTTAAAGCCCTCCTTGGACCAAGAATGTTTTCTAAAAATCTCTAATCCCCTATCAAAATAAGATTTATCTCATGTTCAGGGCACTATCTGACTAGGGCAATGGAGAAAGTGCCAGCAGAAATAAATGTACAGTCTTGACTTTCAGACAGCTGATGGCAAAAAACTCCCAAAGGATTTTGTTTCAAAATATTTTCAAAAAATAATGAGAAATAGGAAAAGTGTACAGAAAGACACAAAGTTCCAATTAATTCAACAGTTTTTGCAAGCTTAGTTTGCAGTAAATAGCACTTGCATGCTAAAAACTGCTCAGAGGGATTGGTTTACTTTAATTTTAATGTATGGAAGAAAGTGACTCTAAAGCCTCTCTGTTTCAGAAGAGAGAATACTCCGAGTTTACATCTCTCACCAAGGTGGACAGAGAAGGAAAAGCAATGTGGTTTTGCTTATCAACAACCTGGAACCAGAGGGGCAGTTATAAGACTAAATAGGAGCACTTGGAAATGTCATCTAGAACTGAAGTAGCCACACTGTGACAAGATAAGCGTTTTTAAAAACATTTTCACTAAATGAGTGCTAAAGGGAAAAGTCAACTACAGCAACAGTGTAAAAGAACAGATTGTCAAAGGATAGGTTTCTAGCAAAGAAGTGACCAGACTTTGTGCATTATTCAGGCATCTCTCGGGGACACATCATGATAGCCTAAAGCAAACGAATCAGCTCTTAACTGTAGTATTGGGTGATATTTGAAAGCTCCATCTCTGAAATCCAGGAAAAAAACCTACGATGAAACAAACTCCTTCAGCACATTTCTTCCAGAAAAATCCCTGCAAGACAGAAAAAACAGATAGGCACAGAAGTTCAGTGCAATGCATTAAGGAAATAAGACAACTTTGTGACCAATTTTGGAGGATTTTCTGGGAAAAAGAAAAAGCTCTCAGAAAGCTCAATGCCACCGCTGTGGGAATGACTCAGCTTGTTTTGTTCTGTGGGAAACTCTGGAGATGGAAACGTTTCAGAACTTCCCATCTGTTTTCTGTTTTGGGACAGGGATTCCTCATGCCAGGAGGACAGGCTTTGACAGAACAGCTCCGGGCTCAGATCCTCTCTCCTCCATGGCCTGGGACTGAGGGAAGAGTTCAGGGCCGGGTGTAGGCGAGGTGGCCCTGTGGATCTTGCTCTGTGACATGCAGCTTTCATCCCTTCTTAAATGACTTGGTCTATTGCAAATGCAGTAGGATTAGAACAAAATTTGAGCCTAAATTCAGATTGCTAAAAATGAAAATGGGGACAGCAACAGGATTCATAGATCTAGGTGAACAATGTCAACATGCATGATTTTGAATTGGTCTCCTCAATTTATTTCGTAATTCATCTTAATATCTGACAGCCCCATAGTACTGCTGAGAAACAGGGACATGTATCCACTTTACAAACACTTTGGGTATTAAGTAGCTATTCCATTTTTTTAATCTGAATAAGTCTCTTAAATCTGTCCTGTAAATTATGTATCTTTGTGCAGTTGCAGGTCAAGAAGAATTAATCTCCTACATACAGATCAGAGCTCTCAATCCAGCTCTATATTAGAAATGTTTATAGATATAAAGTATAGCATGTTTTCCATAGCAGACAGAGAGATTTAAATCCATATGCTACATGGTTTTATAATGTCTCTCTGATCAGTTTAGCATATTTGTTTGTTGTGTGTGATTTACCTGGTCAGCCTCCACAATTCTTGTCATTTTCCTGGTAGCACAGCAGATTATTAAAATGTCTTTCTGCTTACCAGCATTTGAAGTATTTTCTCTTTTATTGCAGAAATAGCTTTAACATTTATTATTTCACTTAGAAAGGGTCTTATTTCAAAGTCCAGCAGTGATTTTACATGTAACTTCCGAAACCATGAACTGTAGCTATGTTGGCAAGTGTTACAACGCAATCTTCTGTTCATTTTGCCTAATTTTGTTACTCAGTTTAATAGAAAATGATGCTTTTGTCATGTAAATGTAAAATAATCAGCAGAGATCAACCAAGTAGAGCAGAGTGTAAAGACACCAATCGAATTGCATACTGACCAAGGAAGAAAATTATGAGCTACAAAGAAAACAAATCCTCTATGACAATTGTACTGCACAAAAAGATGGAAAACCTGATTACAGTCTTGCTTATTCCAGTGGAATAGTAATATCCCTGAGTCTGAAAAAGGCATGAAACTGATGTAAGACCACAATCATAACCAAAGGGTCGTTCAATATGCATTGATAACAGAACCAAAAACAATTCAGAGGAAGTAATATAAAGTGATTATCACATCCAGCAGATTATTTCATTTGTGTTCATTATCTGTTTTTTCTGTACAAGAAGCATCAAGTCGAACACTTTAATAAAAAAGAATAGAGACATTCTAATTCTACAGAACACTTCCAATGACACTACACATTATTTAAAGCTTGTGTATACTGAAACTATTATGTGCCTCAATAAGTAAACATTTTACCTCAAGTGAATATTTCTTTTTCAGGCTGTTATCTTGGAGACTAGAAGAAGCCAAGCATAGATATTTATAATTATACAAAAAAGCTTGAAAGCACTGCTGTTAGATCCCCTGTAGAGCCTCACCCATTGCTATGCCCCATAGCACCCTCCTGTTGAGAATTTAGGAGATGACAGATGAGGGCTTGGAGGTATTTTGCCCAAAATCATGTTTGCTGTGTTCCATGTGAGTGGTCACTGTGTACATCCAGTTCCTTCCTCTTGGCTGAACAAAGCCACTCCAAAATGATACTATAGAGTCCCAAATTCACAAAAGTGTGTCCCATGGGCTCAGGAGATGGAAAGACGAGTGAAAACATTTTGGAAAGGAAGGAAAATTGGCCACGGGGAGGCACGACAAAGCCACATTTCAGTCCCTCATTGTAAATTAGCTCTTGGTGTTAGAAGTTTTCAGGGCATATTTTTCAGGCCTCAATTAAAAAATATTTCCACTTATATTTCCTCAGGAAAAATCACGGTCCTTTATGTTCAAACATTCTATTTTTTGATCGGGTCCTAATTACTGTGATGTTCAACCGATCATTGATTTTATGACTGCATGATCCACATTTGTATTGTCATAATCCTACAGAAAATTTTGAAATGAACCAATTTTTCTTTGCTTTCTTTTCAATTTCTGGGCTACCCATTTAGGGCCAAGACAATAAATTTACATATAGCGTATCATGCAAGGGAATCTATTGAAATTTATGCAAGAATAATGCCAATGAACACTGCAGTCATCAGCTTTTCACCCATCAATGCTTCTTAAATGTAATAGTGAAGTTATAATGTCCTCTTTTGGAATAAGCAAACCTGATTACTCGTAGGAGGAAGATTCAGCACAGTGATACCACTACCTGTATTTTCAGGTATATTGTGTAATATGTATATATATTTTTTATATATACATATTACATATATTAATATATATATTACACAATATATAATATATATAGTGTAATCTGTACAGAAATCCTTCCTCCACCCCTTGCCTTGATTTCCTGTTAAAATATTGTGTTGCAGGTTGTGCTAATTATCAGTTTCTATGGGCTAGTTAAAAGTTAGTAATTGTACTAAAATGGCAAGATCCTATTGAAAATAGTTTCAAGAGTTTATGCAGGCCAGGCTGGAAGGATGCTGCTCTGGGATGCCTGACTCTGCTCTCTGTAGGCCAATAACCACACAAGTAGTACATTATGGATTTCTTTTTTTTTTTTTTTCCAAATAAGTGAGGTAACAAGTTGTGTAACACTGCACACACATCCCCAGAGGAGTGTGCCTTTAAACACGATCCCTTAAGGAACAAAACAAGCATCTTTTGAACAGCAATTACAAAAAAAGAATAAAATATTTAGGAGAGAGCGAGCCCTTCCCTTCCATGGAAGACTTCCATTTGCCTCCTAATAAGAATCAAGGAAATACCATACTTTTCCAGGAATAATTTGTTTGGCAAGAAAGCACATAGCCATGTTTTCCTGGCTTCAAAAAGCTATGCTATGAGCTCCAATGCCTCTCCCTCTTGTTAATTTATTGCATTCTAGATTAACTGTATTTTTGTTTTAAGTCACTGTGACTCATTTTCTGTGGGAATGGGATGATCAGGGTTGTATTGCTAACTGCGAAGCTAATAGATATTTGCTGTGAAACTTGTGAAGTTTTGAAACATGCTCAACATTGCACACAGGTATGAAAGTTGTAACATAGTACCTGTTGTTGTACACCCTTAAAGAGTTCTGTAGGGCTTGTGTAATTAAATGCTGAGACCTAAATTTCTGCAGCTTCACAGCAAACGTACACTACTAAAGTTTTTTTAACCTTCCAGTAAAAAGAAGAAAAAAATCTGCATTCCAATGGAAAATTTTCTGCAGGCCTTACTATTTAACAATGCCCTTATTTCTTTTCCTTTAGTTATAAACAATTCTAATATGAAAAAATCAACAATTTGTCAGGTTTTTATACAGTATTAAAAAAAACCAAACTAGTCTTTTAGGTAAAAAAGAAAAAGTTGACTGAGGTGAACTGCATCCTTGAAAACAGAACAAGAAAATCAGCCACAAAGTGCCTTTACCAGCCAACTTTCTCAGATTAGCTCCCAGATTGCTGTGGCAATCAGAGGTATTTTCCTCCTTGGTTATCTCCCCTGTCCCTCTGCAGAAGGAAATGTGCACTCGCATCTTACCCCCTCCCCAAATTGCAGTCCTGTGTTGCAGCTCTGACCCACTTTTATCATCAGTTTAAGCTAAGAAGGCAGGCTAATATACATATATACATTTCTTCAACCATCCCTGCTGCGTGGGAAGTAACCTCTGGTAAAGACGCAGGATGAGTAATTGGGGGTGGTAATATTCTAAACCTTGATGGCAAGACTAGCTAAGGCTTGCGTTTCAGTGTCCCACTGGCAGCAACACTGCTGGAGAAAGAGTAGCGCAACATGCAAACCGAGCTACTCAAAGATTTGTCAAACCTTTTTCAATATCAGGCTGCTTAAAGTATTGCTTTTTGTCTTTCTGGTCAGCAGCTCACAGCGGTGCTGCAGAGAATGCGGTGCTGCTGGAGCAAGGCTTTTATTAAATGACAGGAGAGAGGCAATAAAAAGTGGGAAAGAAAAAAAGTGAGGAATAAAAGTCCCACATTTGAAATATTATTTATGTTGGTTCCAGGGGTGGGAGCGATATTACGTGGAGCCTACTTTCAGGCTTGGTTTGGTCAAGATCATGAGGGTAGAGGCCCTGGGGCGTTGAATAGATTTCAGCATCCTAGAAGATAGTGGGATTGAGAAATCTTGCTCCATCCTGCTCTCCCTTCTTCCAGATACTGAATTTGAGCTCTTGACTGTGGTAGCAATAAGTCATACTCATCATTTTGTTTGCCACTTGGGCTCATTTCCAGGCAGGCTACTGGGGTCTTTTGCTTTATGCTCCGACAGTTCTCCTTGCAAAATGAACAGGATGTTATCACCATCCGTGGACTATAGAACTTAATGTTATTGTTTGGACTAAGTCAGCTTTTCTGCCTAATTTGCTGACCAGCCTAAGCTAGTTTATACTTTAGAGTACACTGCATTTTTGCTGTTTGAGCAGTACATACACCACTGTAAATAAGCCAATGCTGAGCAACTTTGGAAGACAAATTATTTAAGTATTTGACTAAATCACAGATTTGTGAGGCCAGAGAGTTACAAAGACTACCCGAGGAGCAAAATGTAAGATTTCTTGTTAGAAATGAGATCTTAGGGCATTACTAAAAGCTAGCAAGAGCACATCAGGACACTGCAGCCTTGAACTGTAAATTAATTTAAAGAACTTTAGCTGTGAACTGCAAATGATAGCTTTGTGTGGGATTAACATCATGTATTGCCTTGGGGCATTCAGACCAACGGGTTGGACTGTGGCCTTAATTTTTCTAAGGTAAGGATCTCCCAGTGGGAACATGCTGTATTACCAGAAGTGTGTAAGATATTTGAAACTGCACAGGAACCAACACAGAGAGTGAAAACAGCTATGATAAATAATGGTAGAAGTCAACACCTTTGGTGTTGCTGGTAGCACTGTTGCTACAATAAAAAGATGGTAAGAAAAAACACAAGTCTCAACTCTAAATGAAAATACTGTCACTGTAATTACCACTTGCATAAAGATTCTGGTCTCGTAACGTGACCCTCAAGTACAAAATACAGCCTTTCATATGGAGTCCCACTGCATTAAGTACAAAAGTGGTTTCCAAATATGTTACAATAATTTCATTTAGAAGAAGACTTGCTTTAGCATCTCTTTGGTAAATCACCNTTTTTTTTTTTATTTGGTTTGGTTTGGTTTTTTGAATAAGGCAAAAAGCTTGAATTTCTTACCTGCAAAGGAAAAATATGTCTCTTCTACCCTGAAAAGTGAATTAACCTTGTAAATCAACTGTCCTCAGTCCATTAACCCTTTCCAGAGCTCAAAGACCAGATATGTCAACAGCTGGTAGCAAATTATCCAATGTTGCCTTCAAAAGAATCAGGAGATAAATGACAGAACTTGTACTGTCTCCTTCCTTATCATTTGTACTGAAAATAATTAACAAATCTACAGTTCTGTTATTTCTAATGTCTTTGGAAGCAACTTGGCACTGTCTTCTTTAACTTACATTTTTGTATGAAAAGAAAAGTTTTATTTTAAGTGTTCACCTAGTAAGCAGAGCTACTTTAGTTCTACTATCCCTTACTATTTGGGTTTTTCAGACCCAAATCAGACGTTTTGAAGATATTAAAAAAATTCACTGATCCCTGGATTATAAAATCCAATCTCACTAAATTTGTGTTGTGTGATAGGAAAGTTGAGGCTCTGAAAGCCCCTCTGTCTAGGTTTTCTTACTTCATTTTGCCTAATCCTGGTTTCGGTTATTGGTCCAGAGCTTTGACTAGAGAGTTTCCTACAGCCTTGGCCGGTTCCAGTTCTAAATTAGCAAAATCTCACTAAATTGTACCCTCTCTCTGCTTCACCTACAAAGAGGATTTAACAGAATTAGCTGAGAGAGCATCTATGTAATGCTAGGGAATATTTGTTATTCTGTTACAATCTATTATAACTCAAAGTTAATTGTGCCTCTCTAATTTACAGACATTGTGCACTCTCACGCAGTATCCTTGTGTTTGTACTGTTTTTCAGCTACTTACAGTGGGTTTCCTGGTTAGTCAGTTAAACTTCAGAGTAACTTACTTGTTAGACTATGGCCTTAAAGCATGGATTTCCAAAGTGAGGGACTTTATGCTATCAGCAGGATGTGACCCACCGAATGAACAGGCACTACCACTACTGCTGCAAGACCCTATAGCATTTCAGGTCGTGACGGCAAGTACTGAGTGAGTGAGGTCCTCTGGATGTCTAAACTTATGGATTCCTTGTATTAGAGGTTTCCTTACAAATTAGAGGTCTCCAGTTTTCTTCTGTAGCACAGCAGGTATTGAGCCAGGTCACAGAGGTACGCTTCATGTTGTGCACCAAGGAGGAGAAGGGCTTTAGTTGGGGAGTATCAGACTCCAGATAAACCAGAAAGCAGAAATCAACTCCCACTGAGCACTATTCTAAGCAAGGACAGCACAAAGTTGCCCCAGCACTAGCCCTTAGGTACAGTGAACCTTCTCTGCTGGCTGAGAGTCCTCTCAAACTCAACCTTGTGACACAGAAGAGGCCAATCCCCCACTGTGCTCCTTCTCCAACTCAATACGAGCAAGGAAGAACATGCACCAGACTGCTGTTCTTCAGGGAAGTTGTCAAGGGGTATGCTCTCCTACCCATTCATGACAGTCAGATGGTCTAGTTGGAAATTTTCAGTTCTTCTCAAGGCCTGCACCAATCCCCCCCCCGGCACCCCCTTCCTTCTCATCAGCTGCTTCTAGTCATTACACCTGTTACCTGTGAGAAGGTATGTCTATTTATTAGGAGGCTCAGGGGAAAAGCCTGGCTCTTCTCCTTACTAGCTTGCCTTTTTCTAGATGACTACAGATGGAGGAGCTCCTGCCAAGCTCCACAGTTCTCCTCAGTGTAGGCAGAGCAAAATTGCTTTCTACCTTCTTTTTCTGAGGCAAGATATTAACCCTTTTTACTCTTATTCATCTATAATGTCATAGTGCTGAACAAGGTAGTAGGAGGCCTGTTGCTCAATATGCTTGTTTTCCATAAATTGTTAAGTCCTTTTCAGGCAAATGGTGCCATTACATATAGAAATCCTTCACAAAACCCAGAATTTTATTTAAGATGTAAACAAAGAAAAATGTTAGAGGGGAAGGAAGGATCCTCTTGAGCAAGTCAGTCTTGTTAACCAAGTTTTATTCCTGTGAATAACGGTCATTCTTTTGTTACGGATGCAGGTGTTGCTCTCCCTTGGGGAGAAGAAAAGGGTCATCTGTAAGCCAAAGTGTCAAGCCTCTACTGTACACATGGTCTTGACTGTAAAGTATAGTCTGTCTGGTTTGTGTTTTCTTTTCCATCTGTGAGTCAATACATCTTCTTTGATTAATAACGGTCCTTATATGTCTCAAACAGCACTCTCCATAAAGAGTAGCTCCATTGAGTTATGTCTTAGAGCATATATTAATTTGCTTACCTGTATTAGTATTTTATCTTGTAGTCAGCTCCTTTGTAGCTAGTATTACAAATGATAAATGGATGATTTTTCAAGTATTTGCTTTCATTCTCTCTCTCCCCCTTACCATGTTTTTATTCACAATGTAATAAAGGTATTGACATAAATGTGGAGGAATTATTTTTACTGAGGCATTTTTCTGTTTACTTGGTATTTTTAAATGGCTTGCCCACCTGCCTTCAGTTTATACATAGTCATTTTGGGTGATTATTTCAGACACCGTACTACATTTAGAGAAACTCCTCTGTAACCATGGTAACTATTTTTGCTTAGGAGCAGTTGAGCATGTGGGTTCATTTTAATTTAGCTGGAAGAAATAGAAGAATGCTCTTGAAAGCCCCTGAAATCATTTCGATTGTTATTGGCTTTCGTTTCAGGTTCAACAGAGATAGAATTGCTCATAGCCTCTCTCCTTCTTGGTTTCAACGATTTTTTTTTTTCTAACTTGGTAGGTGTGGGCTGTAAAGGATTTATATAAAAGTTTTGGGACATATTCCACGGGCAGTTTGCCTTCCTGAAGACAAAAATCTATGTATGATAAGATTTGCTTAACCAGGAGCAACAACGCAACATTCTTGTCTTCTCTATTACACCAGAGAGAATGAGGTCCCCTGTAATCTAGTTTCCCTTATACCTTGTGCTGGCTTAACTCAAAATCTTTGCAAGCCAGATGGGACTGGGCTGTAATAACCTGAAGAAGAGCCAAGAAGGAAGGAGAAGTACTGGTCCCACTTACCTGTCCCTTTAGCTTTATGGAGACTTTTAAAGAATATTTCCTGATGTCCAGTTGTGCAAAGTGTTTTCTAGGACAGGCATATCGAGAAAGGAGTCGTGAGAGGACTTGGCAGATGTCTCTTGTGCTGTGGCTACTGTGGTAGCTCAAACATCCTAGTGATCAGAGAGAGAACCGAAAATACCCGTTTCCTTCTGAGATTATTGATTCAGCATGCAGGTGGGAACTGATCCAAAGTTCAGAAGAACTCTGGGGAAGAGAGAGAAAACTGAACTGTGAGGATCATCTTTGTTGCAGGAAAGTAAGAGCCAACCGCTGCTGATATCCTTGGGATACCTGTGTGCATGTCCAGCACTCTAGCTCTCATTCAGGACAAAGCTCAGGTCTCCAATGTACAGCTCACAATCACAAATTTTTATTTTCGTGTCATTCAGAAGCCACAGTGCAAGCTAATCCACATCCAGCTGACCACAGCCTGCCAGCTAGGATGGGAACTAGAATAAGGTAATCTGAAATACTCCTGGCTGGTGGTGAGCCCAGTGCATGGAACTTGATAGTCTCCCTCATCAGAGCAATCAGGCTTGAGTTCCCATGGGTTTCTCTTCAGTAATTATGTGATACAACATTGGTATCGTTACCATAATTAGCTGAATAACATTTGGGAAATCTGTGAATATTCCTTGCTCACCAATTGACAAAGCATGTGTAGTGAGTTGACTGCTTCTGCAGATGGTTGTATAGCATGTTTTACAAATATTCTGGTTTGTTGGGAATTTTTTGTCTGTCAGAGCATTCTTTATTCAGTCAGTCTTTTCAGTGTTCAAATAAATCTAATTATTATTCCAAGAGGTAATAGCAATATCTATTCCTTGCTGTCTGTTGCAAAGGACAGCACTGCATATCAACCTTTGTGATGCCTAATGTTGAACTTTTTATACCAATAGGAGTTTTATTTTAGAGAAAAATGCACTCCTCTGCAGAAAGATGATGTCTCAAGACAGCCTGAGGCTAGTTTTGCCCCATGCTGTGGTTAACAGTGACCAGTTGCGGCCTCTAATGAGTAGTCCCTAACTATTGGTAGTAGTCCCTGTTATTGTCTTGTTGCCTATGGTGCCTGTAAAGCACCAGCTGCCTGAGAGAAATCCTCCCTCTGCCTTCTCACCTTGTGTACTTCAAATAACTGCTGCATTGCAAAGGGGTGGGGAGAAATCAACAACTCTTCACTCAGTTGTGACTACTTTGCTTCTCCTGAGTGGCAAGTGATTGATTTGCTTCATCTCCCACTCAAAGGCAGCCACAGCTTTTCTATTCATAATGTACAAAGGAAAAAGGAGAGTGAAAAGTGTTATATGAAAGACAGATCTGAGGGCAGATGTCAATCTGCATAGTTCATCACTCAAATTGACTGCTGCTTTAATGAGGATGTCTAAGGAGCTATCAGGGAACGCAAACCATACTGTTGGCTACAGAGCTTTGTCACCAGATGTTTATTTTACTAGTGCTGAAATGTGTAGTCATGGTCTTTTATTAAAGACTATAACTTGATTGAAAGGATTCATAGGTTGATGTATATTGGTTATATGATTCCCTCCACTCATTAGCTCAGGACGAGGTAATTGTCAACGCACTTAACAGAATGGAACACCTTCCTGACAGTGGAGAGGCCGTACAACAATTTCTCTTTATTAAAAAGTACAGGTTGAAGATGAAAACAATATTACATCTATCGCATGTGCTACATATTGTGCTTGTTGGAAGCCGTGTTTTGCTTATTTTAATAACATACTGCATTTTTTTTTTGTATTATCCTTTAATTGAACAGCTGAGTAAGTGTTGCTATTAGGAATATACAGAAGAACAAGAAGGGAGAATTTTTGTCTGGATCTCAAAAGTCAGAAAAATGTCATAAGAGATTGGAGAAATGCTTACTAAGTTTATCAGAGACTGATGTTGACCATAAAACTAACAGAAACTCTTGGTACCAATTTTTAATATTCTAACACTGTCTGACTCTATAATGGTGTGTTTTTTTAAAAAGGAGAGGTTAAATCTTGCTATCTGGTAATACAGTTCTAGGTATTAGGACAGAAAATAAAGAAAAATATAAAACTTAGTAGCAGAACTAAAGAAAAGCATATTTTTATATGCTGAAAAAATCACGAGGGACTGAAAAAAGTCAGATGCAAGTACTGGAAGATTATATTAATTTTCATTAGGATTCCAAAGAGTCAATATATAATTTTCTGTGAAGTGCAACTTTCCAAAACAAAACAGTGTAATTTTGTTAGAGATGATTGGACTATTCATAATTATCTACAGTGAATCATTTACTGGAATATTTTTAGAGTTATCTTAAATTGTTTGTAAACACAGTGCAACTGGAGAAAGTTTCAAGCATACTACTTTTAGGCTAAGATTTTTCTTGTGTGGTGTTCCTGTGACTTTCTCACAACTATTCAATACTCTATTTGTCTGGTTGTAGCTATTGACAGTGCCACTGTTTTAAGCAGAGCGTGCTCACGCTGCAGGACAACAGGCCTTGTGCCAGAGGCCCTGGAGCATAAGAATGTAGTGAGACAAAAGGTGTGAACCATTCATTGTTTGCATGATGTTTGTGATGTTTCCTGTCATTGCTGGCACAGTGGCAACTGAATCAGAGAATTTGTCTTTAACATAGGTGTGTGCAACAAGGAAGCATCACTAAATGCACTGTACTCTTCTGTCGTTCTCTTGCATTTTCTATTCCATAAGCAGAGACACAAATCTTCATAGACTCATAGAAGGGTTTGGGTTGGAAGGGACCTTAAAGATCATTTAGTTCCAACTAGACCTCCCACTAGACCAGGTTGCCCAAAGCCCCATCCAGCCTGGCCTTGAACACCTCCAGGGATGGAGCTTCCACAACTTCTCTGGGCAACCTGATCCAGTGTGGAACAAATCTTGTTCCCTTCCCTTCTTGTCAGTACTTTCTCGTCTTGTCTGAGATGCCTGCCCCCCATTGTCAAGTTGTCCATGCTCTCCTGAACAGCTTCTGAGTATGCTGTTAGTAATGTACCTAGGGGTATGTCAGAGGCCACCTGCTGCTCAGGAACCTTTCTGCGTTAAGGTCCTATCGCATCAGTAAGTAGGGCCAATGACGTTCTGGTCCTGCTCCTTGAACGTGCCATGGGGTAAAGGGTTGCCCACTGCAATAATCCTTGCATCTACCCGATTGCTCTGTGGGGCAAGAGCTTAGTGAATTGCTTCTTGCATTATTCACTCATGTCTGCAGCTTGCAAAATTCAAGCAGTACAGACTAAGGGTAAGAACAATGGGAATACAGGCCTAGTGCTTGCTAGACAGTTTTGTTTTCTTGTTTGGTCATGGGCTTCATCACTCCATCTTCCTACCTTCAGTTTCTCATTGCTTCTGGTCTTTGGAAGGATATTGTGAGGATAAATACTCTGGAATATTTTGAGTGCCTGAATTGGAAAAGAAAATTCACACTGTAAATATTAATGCCTGAAGGACATTATTATTTCCTTCTGATTATTTGTTTTTTTTTTTTTATAATCATCATAGCAATATGCATGGTGCTGAGATTTCTAAGAAGGTGGAAAAGAATCCCATAGGAATTCAACAGTAATTTACCAGTCATTTGGACTTCTACGACACAGTTTAGGTGTTTGGGTAGGATTTTTGAGATTTTTCTTATTCACTTACAGTGGAAACCACTCTGTCAAGACCCAACTGAGAAGTTTGTTAATTCAATGGGACTAATTCCCTTGTTTTCAGTGGTCATGGAAACAGGCCTTTGGGAACAGATGTCAGGTATTAACAAGTGTTAGTACTGAAAACTTTTATTTACCAGGCATGAACTTTATGAATGCTTAATGGTAATAAATAACATCAATATAGGTAGCTGGTTGTCTCAGTCTCTACTAATAAACTTTGGTGGCCAAAATGCTGCCTCTGATCTTTCCTGCTCACCTCAGGTGGGCTGATAGCAGCCCAGAGGATGGTAGAGCATGGATAACAAATACCTGCTGGCATTGTCCTGACTTCTGTGCCTGCAGGAGCAACTGGTGAGCCACAGTGAGGACAAAATAAATGAAATAAAACTTGGCTGGAATCAGCTGCTAATAGCTACTGCCTTTGGCTCTGCTCCTGCTTCTCTTGAAAATTCAGTGGCTTTTCATCCTGTGGCCCATGGATCCTATCAGAGGAAGCATCCCTGACGCAGTGCTAATGAGTCAGGGAAAAGCAATTAAGGAAAGAGTTTATTGGCATTGCCTGTGTGAGCTCCTGGAACTTGCTAAGTGGTGGCTTCCAGCTGATGGGAAAACTTTAAGACGTCCACAAATCAATAGATGTTGGAAATGTTTTGTAAATCACTGGCAAAACTTTCCCAGGTCAAAGTGTGCTGTGTCAGATTCTCTTTCCAATGAACCAGAGCACTATTTTTTTTCTATTATGTGAAATTGCTTCCACCATAAGAGAAAGCCCCTGACAAAGCTCAGAGTCACAACGAGGAACCGGCTACCAGCTCGCTGTGCAGTTGAAGAGGGTTCCCAAACTTGGAATTGTTTTTGCCCCTTTGATTCTCTTCTGTACGGATACGTCTTTTAGGTTAAGGTGGCACACAAAAAAGCTGTGCAGTAGTGGCTGGATCCCATTTAATTTGGTGTGCTCAGAACCTGGTCTTTATTCCACTTTATGCTGTAACAGTTGGGAACACAAAACTGATGGTGCATGTATTTTTAAAATATTTACTATTGAAAACAATTCCCTTCTCATTAGAATGAGTAAGCGAAATAGTGTGTAGGTACATCAAATATGGTCTTCTTTTTGAGAAGTATCTTTTCTGAGTTCCAATTTAAATTTTACCTACTTTGTAAAGTACTGCTGAAAGGCAGCAGGTTTAACAGTTCAACATTATGTGTATGATAAAGCAGAGAGTATCTTCATGTTGGTTTGGGATAGCTGTCCATCTAATAACTTTAAAAAAATCACTGTTTGATGTGACTACAGCATTGATCAGAAGTTATTAAGGTCAGACACGTCTTGCTTGTGTCATGAGAGTGCATATTTTTGTGTTCAAAACATGTAGAAGTAATACCTGGCAATTCCCATCAGTATGAGGTTTGAGGTTACCTCTGTAATAAAATTCTGCTGTCCGAAGATTCGTGTTGGACCTTCCTTCCTGAGTGATGAGCTATGGAATTTCCTCTGAAAAATATCTCTCTTTCCTGCAAACATACATCTCCAGAAAAGAAGCTTTCATATTTCAGCATCAGAAAAAATATTGCTCTGCCTCTGAAATTCCTACTTAGTTAAGTTTTAGTTGGGGTATATTGTGAGGGCTGTAATTTCAGCAGGAACTGAGTAGATCAGGGCCTATGAGACAGCAGTGCAGCTGAACTGGGGCAAAGAAAAATATTAAGGACTGTTTGCAGTTCTTAAACCTTCATAAAGAAATATGACAATGTGAAAAGGCTGGGGTTTTTGTCTCAATTTTTTTTTACACTCAAAGGATAGTATAGACACTTGCAGATGAAACACCCTATCTCCTTTTGAACAATGTCTCATGCTGACATTTCAGGAGGAAAAAAAATAACTTATTCTATATATTTACAATGATGAGCCTAGGAAAGGATTATTTTCATCTAATTGAAGCATGTGCATTATCAGTGTGTATATCATAAACTGGTATCTCCTATACACTCCTATTAAATATACTAAATAACTAGTGATGAACATGTGATTTTAATCTGAAAAGTTTTTAGAGAGTGACATGAGTTCTAATACAGAAACTTTGGCCAGATACTCCATGTGCTGCTACAGGTCTGATTTATTATGCTTTACCTTTTAATGAGTTATGGTCCAACAAATGGGATAGCACAAGTATCTTGCTCATAAGTAGTCAATGAATCTAGGAACTGGTAAATGTCCGTATTATGTTAATTAGAGTACCTTCATTTCTGCAAATAGACCACTTCATCCCTTGCTAAGAATAATCCAATGAAATATCATGCTCAAGTATACATTTCCTCACAAAAATGTTTGTTTCTTTCTAAACTTTTCATATCTTATTCTTCCCTATAGGAAAACTGAGTGTGACTAGAGCAAAAAAATATGACAGCCAGGATGAAAGAAGTATTTCTAGAGTCTTCGCAAACTTGCTTAGATATTAAGCTTCAAGATTTTTCAGTTCTGTGACTGTTTTTAAATTTTAGTATTGAGTGCAGGGCCTCACATGAAGGACAGGGCAATTTTTTTTCTTATTATTTAATCTTGAACTGGGTTTTACTTAAAGTACTACCTTGAACTCAGGCAAAGTTTGCTAAGATTGTTGCACAGGCAATATTGCAGGCAGAGAACACTTTTTACTTATACTAATGTGCACATACACAAAAGGTTATTTATTTCCCTCAGGTTAGCCTCAGCAAAAATAAGTTTTTACAAGAGCACTCTCCAAAGATTTTGCTTAATAAAAAATTTGTTGGGAAAAATAAAATGGATTCCAGGGACTAAAAAAAAGATCAGATTTTAAATGGCAGAAATTTTAGGCATTATGTAAGAATTTCAGATTAATATATACAGGGAAGTTAAAACTGTTACAGATTTTTGTCAGGTGTGATCACACAGCCAGTGGCTTGTTGAGCCACATTTTCTCCAGATTAACTGTGAGATCAGGAATTTGCAGGAGGCCTTTAAACTCTGCCCTGAATTGAACCTGCTGAGGAATGAAGAAGATCTGATTTCTGACATTGCGCATCTTGAAAAGAAGTGATTATGACCAGAGGTGGTGTGTCAATCCATGAATTAATAGGACAAATCGAATAGTGATGAAAAGAAATCCTTACTGCCAGCTACGTATCTCAGCTTTGCCTCAGGTATTCTGAATCCCTGCAAATGGGACCTCACTTGTACTCAGAGTTGCAAATGAAACTGTCTTAATTTATGTGATGTACTTCTGGACTGGGCTGCAGCTAACTCCTGGACAGGTTCAGAGCTCAGCTGAAATGGGTCTTAACCCAAAGGGTCTGGATGCATTTGAGGAGCCAGGACTGCCCTGACTGGCTCTATTTGGACCTTGATGTGCTCTGCACAACTTTTGTAACGGCAGCTCCAGCACCTGTGTCACATTTGGAAACAGCAGGGCAAGAGTGAGTCTTAAAGCATCTGCAAATCTTTGCTTTTCTCAGATATCCTGCCTCTAGTCGCTTGTGGGGGGTGGAGGGAGAAAGCATTACTTTTCTGAAATATGTTCCAGCAGATGTATTGGGGAATAATGTTAGTCATACAGCAGGCATTTTGGAACTACAGGCGCAGAGAACATGTAAGGCCGCTTTGCTTTCCAATCCGCTCTCTAAAAGTACTTTTACTGGATTTTTTTGCCCTGGACTTATTGTGTGCATTATGCAGACCTTAGCCTGCATTTGATGCAGTCTGACAGAAGAAAAATGATCAATGCCAAAAATGAACAATGCCAGCTTCTTCTGCGGAGTTGATTCACAACAGTGTCATGCTTCTTTTTGAAGAGCCTGGTCCTTTTGAATGCAAATATTGTAATTTTTTTGTTCGTGCGCATGCATATATACAAACACACACTACAAAGAACAGTTTTAGAGTAACCTTCAATTACTAACAACCACGTTGCATATTAGCGCCCTTGGAGCGAAGAAGTGGCTGATGTGTTAAGGCAAAGAAAGTGCTGTGAACCAGGACAGCCATTTGCAGCAACCTGGAAAGGGAATGACATTCTTGCTCTTCCCTAGCCCAGTGTGGGATGTTCCTCCAAAACGTTCCTCTCGTGTCTGTGTGCTGTTGGGCAGAGGAAGGTGTTGACTGACTCAGCAGTGAGCACGTTGCCTGCCTCCCTCCTAAGTGACATCTGGGGGTCTTTTCTTGTGCCTTGGTAGAGGGAAAGGCAAGGGATGAAGGGAGAAGCAGCAGCAGCACGCAGGTCAAGTGAGTCCATTGCTAAAATGGTGGCAGCTTTGGCTCAGTAGTGCCAAGAACAAAGGCATCAGTGCTGAAGTCTTGCCAAGGAGAAGCAGACAGAAGCGGTCGGTGGTGCTGGTGTGGAAGGAAGAAAAGAGGGGGACTAGAGGGTGGAGACAGCACAAGCAGCAGGATTTGCATATCTCGTGGGAGAACTAGTGAAGGGGAAGGGCAGGCAGGAGTTTGAATGTGTCAGCAGGAGAAAGTGGTGGGCCTTTCCATCTCAGCTTCTTCACACTCTTCTCAGATTTCAATCACTGATGATTTTCTGCACCTAGACACCAAAAGATGACTATTTAATCACATTTTTGGTATAATTACCTCTCATCTTATTTGTGTTTGGAGTGATTAGTTTATATTTACTATAACGTTTGCTGCAGCCTCTAATCTAGGATGTTCACACACAGACAGGCTTTAAATAGTAACTTTAAGTCCTTAGTGAAATGACAGTACAATGCTCTGAGAAGAAGTTTACAGTCACAGATGGTGCTGAGGAAATATTTCACAATGAATAATTAATCCAACAGACAAATATTCCCAGCTAGTTCATGAACAGATCATGAAATTACTTGTTATTCAAAATTATTCCTGATTTTTTTTCCAGTACATGGTCATCTGCCTCTGGTACATTACCAGTTTCTTCCAATAATTGGGATATGCATTTTTTGCTCCATCGGGAGTTTTAGAAAATATTAATTGCTCTTTCTGTTCTCAGTCAGTTGGGTGGTATATTTCCTGCCTTGAAATATACTGTATTGAGAACCTGTCTACATGATATGGCCAGCTGAGAGGAAGATTAGATGGGTATGAATAAAAAGAGGAAATGAAAGAAAACCCCACAATACAAATGATGAGACTACTTCCTAAAATGTCAGGTAAGCATGATTTTTAAAATAGATTTTGTTTTCATAATGCACTATGTAAGAAAAATCAGTAGCCCCCAGTCTTTTCAAAACGAGGAGCATTGCTCAAAATGAGCAGATCATTATTTATTAAGACAGATTATCTCAGTTTCCAGAATATTACTTGATACGCTCAAAGTAATGCTATGCATGTCTGGCTTCATAAAAGAAATCTATTCAGAGTAAAAGACTTATTTCAAAGTGAGGCTCCCAGAAGGATGGTTTGTATTCTAAGAGTAATATTCTATTTCACTGACTACAATAGTAGTAATCTGTTAACCTCCAAGGCAGCACAGCAGTGGGGCCTCATAAATAAAGCTGCAAACATTGATGAAAACATATAAAAATAATAAAAGCCTCACAACCACTGCTGGAAAACTTGTTCAGGAAATGGAAAGCTCTTTTCAAGGTATGTGAAGAGGCAGATAATGAAGCTGAGTTTTTACATAAATACAGACTTAAACCATGTGTTGAAAAGGAATTGGTGAAAGCTATAAACCCACATACCCTAAATGGTATCTGAGACTATCCTTTAATAATCCGTGGCAGCTTCAGTCTGCCTCAGTCAGAATCTGTTACATTCCCTGGCCAGACCAAAATATATACTTTTGCAGTGGTTTGTTGTCATTGCAAGGTTATCTCTCTTATTTGGATGTTGTCTCTAACGAACCCTCTGTTCCATCATGCAAATGTGATCCTCCTCTACACCTTGTTGAACTAGTTTGTTTAAGATTTTAATCTTAGCTACTTAGCTTGAAGTGGTAGCTATCCCACTTTCTCGGCTAGGGAACCTAGCTATTGCCGTTCTGCCATAATTCCCTCAGTTCTTCTGTGTGCCAAAGAATGGAGATACTCTTGCACCATTTGACTGGGTTTAGAGGGGCTCTGCTTCACATCACTGTGAAGGTAGAGCCAAGGAAGTCCTTGTGTCTCATGGGTATGGGAGTCCTCTGAGTACTTCTGCACCTGAGTAAGCTATGCAATAAAAACGTATTCCTTGAAGTCAATGTTGCTCACAGAGGATTTGTTCCAGCTGTGTCTACTCACTGGGATCAAACTGAGCCCTCCTAGCTGATGCCAGAATGAGAGCATGTTGTTTGGTTGTGACAGTGAGAATCTCTCATCTGTTTACCACTGCTGCAGCTGCTGTACGCAGCCAGAAACAAGCTCTGTGAGCTGTGGAAAATCCCAGCCAAGTGGTGATAGCATCAATGTATGCATTCATATACAGAATGCAAAGGAAGCTGTTTAAAAGGAAAAGCACGTAAATCTCCCAGTCGATGATCGTCATATCTGGCACATGAAGACCAAATCGCTTTCTCAATTGGTTCCCAACAAAGCTTTTAATAAGGTAGAATTAGGAGAAGACTCTAGCCTATAACTGCCTTTTCTAGCCACATTACAGCCAAGAAAGGTTATCATTTGGAACCTCTTCTGCAGAGAACACCTCCAAAGTAAACCAGTTAATTTTAGTAATGTTTGGACTACATGAATAGAAATTTAATAGGTCAGAGCAACAAACTTTTGTTAGAAATAGGTATTTCTAAAATGTATGCCATTTCAAAACAGCTGGGTGTGGGAGGGTGCACGTCTTGGCATCTCTTTTGAAAAAAAGTTTTATCCCCCTTCTTTCCCCCCTTCCTTCCAATTTTTGGAAGAAAAAACCCCAAACTCTCATGCAAAAGGGCTGATGTACCTGCTTCTTTGTACTTCAGAACATGAATTTGTGGGCTAGATTTATTAAAAACAGTTGCAGGGCAAGCACGCCTCTGAGAAACGTGAAGAAATAAGACACAGTAGACTGTGGCAGTAGATAATAGTTCAATGCATCCAACTCTGAAACTATGTCTTATTTTGATCTGAGGGGGAGGGAGGGGACACCCTCAGGAAACAAACAAACAAACAAACAAACAAAAAACCACCAACGCCCAAAGCCAAAGCAATTCTCAGGTCAGTTGGAATTGTCATAAATGAGGTAGAGCCAAAATGATAGAGTACAACAAAAGAAAACAGCAGTCTTAATTTGGAGGCATGAACACTTTTATTTCTGTTAGGGAGCTCGTTTATGATTTCTTACAAAACTGCTGAGCTTTGGTCTGTTTGGAAGCCCATCTTGGAACAAACAAAACCAGATTATCACTGGTATGACACAGGACACAACTATACAGAAAAGGTAATAACCTTGTAGACTTTGGCGATTTAAGCTGATTACACTGTCTCTGTCTATGGAACATTATAGGTGTACACATCGGGACATATATCTGCCCACCAGGACTGCATGTCACCTAGTTGTAGCCTTGTAGCCTGGTAGACATGGTATTGCTGTCCCTAGTAAAAAGGCAGCAGGCTTCATGCTAACCCTGCAAGGTCACAGAACTTGTCAGGCTTTGTCTGAAATTGGGCTGCCTGGACCTTTGCTTATTTGGCTGCAACTGCAATTTTTTTCTAATGGTCGGGTGGTTGTTGTCTAATTTTTTCACTTTTGCCTAATTTTTTTACCTTTGCTTATAATCATGTGATATAATCATAATTTTTATATAGCTAGTAACAAGTAGTATTCTGCGTAGAATGAAATATTTATGTCCACAGCGTGATGGCAGTATAAAAAGGAGTACAGGTATGGTGTGGTAGCAAATGCCTCACAAGTGGGACACTGAAAACAACCTGTGTGTGTGGGGTGAGTGGTGGGATGATAACCAAGGAAACACAGCAGGGGAGTGGCAAGTCCAGACTTCTTTTTTCTTTTTCTGTAATAATTAGATCTAGACTAATAATTCTTTGAGTCAGTTGTTCAGCTGGTAAGATTTAAATTACATGAACAATAAATTTTGGCTTGGTGTTTCCTTTTTGCTCATGACAATAATTTGCGTGTAGCAAAGTAGCTATGTCTAAACCTGAGCAGGGCTTAACTGTGCCACTGAATTTAAGCCATTTTTAATTGAGGTCTCCACTTACAACTCACTTCAATTACAACCCCACTACTTTCTCAGCAGGGCTGAGTCCATGCTTGTTAGCTCTGCTGCACCGCTTTGCTCCTTCCCTTGCAGGATTTTCAGGCTGCTGTGACTCGGACACATTGTAGGGTGTTGGGTAGGAAGTGGGGGACAGGGAGGCGCTGGTGTGACGTGGTGAGCTGGTGGTAGGCCTGAGCTTGCCTGGGATCCTTGTAGACATGGAGGTTGGGGTTTTAACCTCTTCCACCCCAAAAAGTGCAGAAGTCCCCCTTTGGCAAGCACACGGCTCACTCCAAATCTGAGTTGGGGTGGGGAGGGGGTGGCAGCTGGTGGGAGTGGTGTGGGTGCCAAGGTCATTTGAACTTGAACATATGTAAATGTATTAGTGTGATAGTGAAGATGTAATACATGGGCCCATTCTGCTAACACTAACCAGAATATGTCACAGACCAAGTTACCAGAAACAACTCTAAGAGGCTGAGTTCATTGGCTTTGGATTGGGGAGTAGATGTCTTTATTTTGAGCAATGCTTATGAGAATGCATCATTGCACTGTAAATGTGTGAAAGAGTAACTTGGACCAAGAGGCTGCTCGCAGAAAGGCTAAGCAAAAGTTCCTCCTAACTTCTGTGGGTACATGGTAAGGCTCAATACCCTAGCAGACATTGATATGCTACCAACTACTTCTAGATGCATGTACAAATCCTGATTGTATTCCTAACAGGAATTCTTCAGGAACTACTTTACACATGAAAGCAGTTCACACATTTACTGACTGTCATGAAATAGCTCTGTGCACTTTGGCCACCTAAGCACAAAACCCCCAGCATCATTGTGAGAAAACTAGTTTCCATAAGTGGACAGACGTAAGGAGACAATAATGAAATTCTGCAGTTTGCCTGCTGGTCAGCTTACAAATGAGAAGCTTTACCAAGATTTATCTTAAACACTGTTGTATTATGGGGGAGAAAATAGCTTTATGGACCTGTGAAGTGTAATCAGAACATGGTAATACGAAAAGGTCAATGTTGTACATAGAACCCCCCATATTTACTTGCTATATACAAAACACGCAAAATGTGATCTATATTTAGATAATTGCTCTTGATTATGTGTTATGAAGAATTGCTAAATAGACAGAAGAAATGCAAGTCAGACCCAAAGATTTATTACCTGAGCTTTAGATTTGAGTTTATAAAGCTCACTAGAACGAAGTTCTATTGTGGAAAGTGCTGGAATAGAGTGCCTTTGCAGTGAATCTTCTCAGCTAATTTTTCACTGCTATTACCTTAGAAAAAGAAAAATCTGACAATTGAGTATTTTTCTTTGCTCTTATTAAAACATTTAACTTAAAAAAACCCAGTAATATGTTCGTATTTATCAAATTGGCATATCAGTCTTCACAAACTTTAGATCCTTTACAGCCCATTTGATTTAAATATATTCTTCGTTTTTTTTTTTCTTTCACTCCACAGCCATGATTCCAAACATGCGTGGATGTTTCCAGGTAACCTCCCACTTTAACGCTTTTGGAACACATCAGAATTTCAATACCAGCATTATGGCTGGGATCACTGATCTTGGGCGTGTGTTCTCCTTCCTGAAGCGAGGGCAGCACATGTGCCATTTCTGAGTAGCCAAGCCCCCTCATCCCCTCTTGCTTTGACTGTTCACCTCTCCTGCAGCATGTAGGAGGGATATGCTTCTCTTGACCTCTGCAAACAATGCATTTATGCCTCTGGCTATGAGAACTGATTGTTTTTATCATTATCTTTCACTATCTTCAGAGTGTTTAGGCAGATGACAGATTTATCTATCACACATAAACCTACAAGCATCACCAACTAAGCAGGTAAATGAATTGAACAAAACCTGAGCCTTTGAAATACCTGCACGTCATAACTCACCCCACAGGTGAAATGTTGGATTATTGGAAGGAATGAGCTTTGCCATCACCTTGAACACCCGGCAGCTCTCCTTTTGGAAGAATCACTGCCTTCCAGTGGCCTCCAGCCATCTGTCCCGTTCATGCAGTGATACCCTGCTAGGCCTGATCCTTCCCTCTTCTTGCTGTAGCTCCCCACCAAAATGAAGGTCCCAGCCAGTCTCTGGCAGATTTACCCAGACAGCACATGTACTGTGTGGGAATCTTGTGTATGTGTCAAATCTGTATTGCTTACATGGGACAAAGCCTCTTTGCCTTCACTGCAGGTTTTACATAAACCAGTACGATTAAGCTGGCACAGCAAAATAGTACATGCTGCAGTTGCAGCTTAATTTTGCTAGGTGCACATAGCTTTGGGCATGAGGCTGTGTAGCGCAGGCGTTACTGGGCTCTGTGTCCCGAGGCCTCATTCCCAGAGGCAAAAGTAGTTTAAAAGAAGAGCAAAGTGAGGAATATGCACATCCTTTTTGGTGAGCCAGGGCCCTGTCTGGCAAAGGGCAAATCTTTACCAGGGCCCAATTTTTGGCAGTACGTGCTCCATGCTTCCCGAAGGCAGGTGTTTCTATAGTACCTCAAACTGGCCAAAGCAAAATTAAAAGAAAGACAGCTGCTTTCATAATCTTACCCTGTTGTGGTTCAGCACATCTGCTGATCAGGGTTTAGACTGTTTCACAGTCTTTAGTGTTATGGTTTCTGACTGAGTAGTTTCATTTCTATTTGCACTGTGCAATTGCTTGTAAAGGAATGAGAGGGGTCTGGAGGACAAGTCTATGAGGAGCGACTGAGGGAACTGGGGCTGTTTAGCCTGGAGAAGAAGAGGCTGAGGGGAGACCTTATCACTCTCTACAACTACCTGAAAGGAGGTTGTAGAGAGGTGGGGGCTGACCTCTTCTCCCTAGTGACAAGTGACAGGATGAGAGGAAATGGGTTCAAGTTAAGCCAGGTGAGGTTTAGGTTGCATATTAGGAAAAATTTTTTCACTGAAAGGGTTATCAAACATTGGAACAGGCTGCCCAAGGAGGTGGTGGATTGGTCATCCCTGGAGGTGTTTAAAAAAATGGTAGATGTGGTCCTTGGGGATATGGTTTAGAAGTGTTTTTTTTCAGGTTAGGATAATAGTTGTACTTGATGATCTTAAAGGTCCCTTCCAACCTCAACAACTCTGATTCTATGATTCTATGAGAGCAGTGGATTTGTTTTATGGCATCCATTTCTCCAGCTGGACTATGGAAAAACTGGCAGCACTGTAAAGCCCCAGTGGCTTTACAGCATTTGCATGTGACCATCAAACTGGGTTATAGAGTGGTTATAAGGTTTGGCCTTATGGGCAGCTCTAGTTTCTTCAAGAACAGGCACAGCTTGTCACCTAGACAACACATTGACCTTTATAGAGTTTGATATGTGTCACTTCTATTTATTGTAGTTTGGCAATGGTTTTGAGCAACGATTCTGGACCAAGAAGTTGTTTTGTTGTTATACAAACAAAGAAGGCAATTCTGATTCTGTTGCACCCCAAAAGCTTGCAGTTGAAATAGCAAACAAGGTAACAGATGGAGACCAGATAGTTGTGGGTGTACAAGGAAGCAATGAACTAATGTTAGGCAGCATGATAAATAGCCTAATCATTAAAGGGTTTTTGTGTGGAAATAACATAAAAGGGGGAGGTTGAAGAAGATTAATGAGTTAATTTTATCATCTATTTATAGAAGCTTCTCCTAAGTATGTGCAGCAGTGTTACAGAAAGCACAAAGGGCTCCTGAAAACATAGCAAGTGGCAGGTAGTGGCTGACATTTTTGGCCCTTGAGTAGAAATAAGGAGACAGCTAGCCTTGTGATATCAAACAGCTGAGGGACTGACTAACCAAAAAGGGACTTGAACACAAAGCAGAAACACAATTCATGTGACATTCATGTGACAACAACGTTCAGAGTAGACACGAGCAAAGCAAAGGTATATCTGTCAAGATCAGAAAAGGTTGCTGCTGTACTGGAAAGGCAATTAGTATCAGCTGTCCACTTGCACCAGTTATATCTATATGGGTGGAGAGAAAAGGCATGTGCAAAAATAAAATGTAAGGCTTATGGCTATCTGGGAAACAAAAGAGACTTGGAAGGAGGTCTGAGTCAAGGAAGACACAGTTTATGGACCTGATGACAAGCTGGACTGTAGCATTGTCCTGAAGCATCATGGTGGATTGAAAAGATATTAAAGGCTGTCCCTTAGTCACATGCTGTTTGAACTGGCAGCTAGGTTTCCATGAGAAGTATCAGAGAGGCAGAGCAGGATTTCAGTCTGCGCTGAAGGGAACAGGTGAGGGGCAGAGGCTGCTCCGTGAGCTGACTGTGCTTGAGGTGAGAGTGTTTCTGAGACAAGCACAGGGGAGAGAAGGGTGGTGGGGACAGAAGTCCCACGGAAAGCTGAAAAGAGATGAAGAGGAGCTTCTGAATAACATGTCACAGGAGCAACTGGGGAGATGGGAGGAAAACCAGGAAAGGACAAAATATTGGGTGCTAAAGAAAAATAGGACCCCAGAAGAGTTCTGCTGCTGTTATTGCAGGCTGATGACAACTCAAGGTCAATGAAGACAGCGGACTTGTGGAAAAAAATTAGAGCCCTTCTGTTGATACCAGTTATAACTGAGTACAGGGAAAAATGTTTGCTTTGCAGCAAACCTGAAGTTATTCCACTACATTCATTGATGTGTCAAAATTAACACTGAGACCGGGTGCTTTATAGGTATATGACAAACTTGTGAGTAATTTAGAAGTAGTAACCTATTATTTTTGAAGTAGAAAGCAACTTACTGACTTCCTTACAACTCTTAATTTCCATCTCTGCTTTTGTATGATGACACTTCCTACACTTCCCAATTTTATACAGCATTTTATGTGGGATTATAATTTTTGTTTCTGATTCTACAATGATCATATACCTTAAATATTCATCATAGAACAGTAATTAAAGTTAATAATCCCTCCCAGAAAATGTTTATAACCATTTTAAGTACTCAGAACTCAATTAAGAAGGTTTGAGGATTAAAGGATTAAAATAAACTTTTATGGAGTGGCCAAAGGGTAAAATTGTAAGAATAACATCATCTTAAGCTTTTATAGTGCTAAGGCCAGGAGAAAAAAAGACTGTTAAAAATAGAGAAGAAAGACTAACTAAAAATAAAATGTCATGTTAACATAGAAATGACACCTGTTTGGTTAACTTCCAATTTGTGTTATTTATTGGCAGACTATATTTGCCTACTTAGACATGGCTTGCTTTTGAGAGTATTATTTTCAATGAGAATAATATCATTGTCTTTAGTTAAGGTCCATAAACAAAAAAAAATATTTAGAAAGTTGGGTAAATTATATCCCTTTCAGATCAAAGCTCAAAATTTCTACATTTGGTGTGACACCCAGATGCACAAGGCTGGCCTGAGCTACAGCCATGTAGTTTGTGCTAGAAATTAGTGAGGTGATGCTGTCTGAATTACTCTAGTGTTGAAAAAGTTAATGAAAAACCTTTTGCAGTTAGAAATCGTGGTCATATTTTGATTAAGAAGTGAGGTATGTACGCAACGATATGTAGGAAGAACACACTGGGAGACATGGCTTTTGCTTAGCATGTTATTCAAGATCAACCTGTGACTCCAATGCATCAGTGGCAAACCTGCCACTGATTCACCAGGGACAAGAATTCACGCTCCGAAGGTATTGTTTGAAAGGCTTAATTTCATGCTTATGATAAATGCTCATAACTGCTTACCATACAGTTTTCTACAGCTGCTTCTAGCACTTAGTCAATCCCTAAGGTTTAGCTCAGGGTTTGGCACCCTGTAAAACTTTCTTAAAACTCCTGAAAATATGTATTGCAGCAATAGAAACTTTGCTGAAAAGGCCAGTCAAGGAAACATATGGAACAATGTTTTTTCTTATTTATCCCTGTTAGAATACCAGAAAGTTTGACTGAAGAAATAGGGCTATTTGGGTATAGGGCTATACCCACTATTGCTGTCAATAGAGAGTTCCATTGCTGCTCACTTGGGTTGACATGCCCAACTCTAGAAAAGGAAAACTCTGGTCACCGCAGTCTTTCACCTTGAAAAAAATCATCCTTCAGTCCCTCAAGAGAGCACCACACTATGTTTTACAATCTAATGAGCCAGCGGTTTGTTAACCTTTGTGGTTTTGTTTCGGTTTTGGTGTTTTTTTTTTTTTTGTAGCTTTAATAAAAAAGAGACTTCTAAGCCTCACTTCCTTGCAGTGAAGAAATCTGATATGGAGGAATATTTTTATACGTAGAACTTTGCTTCGATACCATTTTCCCCTGAAATCAGTGCCAAGGCTCTTAAGGAATCTAACGCAATAGTTTTGAAGCCATGATGCACGATTTGATGTAATACAGCTCCTTTACATGAATTACATCTCCTCCTTTGTCTGAGCTGCCTCTTCCCCCGTTAAAAGTCCCACACATCAGGACTTAAGTGATATGATTCAAACTGTTCATACCATTAAATGACAATGAAGTTTACAGATAAACACTGTACAACTGACAGCAGAATCTGGCCTTTGTTTTTTGCAAAACAGGTCTATTTGAGTCAAAAAGGCAATTTATAGATCTTAAAACCATATTGTCCAATAATGGCTAAGCAGTTTTCATGTATTCACACCAGTGCTCCCAGAAGGGTTTTGAGATGGGGAACTCATTGTGAGCTGTTTTATTGAAAGGCTGTAGAAAAATAACAGCAAACAAAACAGGAGCAGGGCTATCTGAGCAAGACATGTTGCACAGTTCCCTCACTTATATGAACATTGCTGCCTGCTCCTTGTTGCAGCTGAACCTGAGAAAAAATCACTAGCTGAGTAGTGATCTGTTTTGAATATATAGCATGCTACTTTGGAGACGCCTATATGAATTCTCTGACATAACAGGTGCTCCTTGTGGTAAGTAAAGAGTTTCAAATAATGAAGCTTTCAGAGCTTTCACATACTTACTTTTTTTTTTTTTTTTTT
>RSEF01000031.1:20649408-20687318 GCA_003993805.1 Himantopus leucocephalus | reverse complement strand
TTTTTTTTTTTTTTTTTTTTTTTTTTTTTTTTTTTAACTCTCCAAAGAGATTAAGCAATATATTATGCAAAACTTTATTATAGCTTTAGGCAAAGAAACTTCTGTCTCCCAGAACCTGGGCTGATTTTTGAGGCTACTTTCCAGCTTTCATTTAACATTCCACAAGCCTTTTGTTACTCAAAATACCCTATGCTTGCACTGGTGTCTCTGTATATATTTGTTGTTGTCTTGAGATTAATAGTCATGGGGCTATTCAGTTTGAATACGGGTTGCAAGAGTGGGAAGCTGTGATTCAGCTTATACAGTGATGATAGTTTATAAGGTAATAGGATTAATTAACGTAGGTAAACTGTATTAATCTATTATTTTTGACCATAAATGATGGGGCAGCAATTAACATTTAAAGAAGCAGAACCCTGGTGTCTTTGGAGAGGGAGGACTAGATTCTGTTTTTTCTGCAAATCCATGGTAACACTGTTGGTTGTGGTGGTTACCCTCGCTCATAAAAGGTAAAGATCTGCTCACAGTACTGCAGAACTCTTCTCTCAAGTAACAGGAATGGAGCCAAAATCTGCTTGACACCAAAGCTAAGTCACCTCAATGTCTTGAATAGAGTGTAAAGGGTATAAGCAGGCAGAAACTGAGCCACAGGGTGGTTACGAATAGAATAATAAAAAAGATGCAAAACTTGAAAATATTTGGGATTGGCCATGTGTAAGCACTGACAAAACAGGTGGATATTGAACTGCCAGGTGATAACGGTGTGGCCTGGGTCCTTGCCGGAGTCCCATATGGATGCTCGCTGCTGTTCCTGTCACCAAAGGGAGAGAAATGGGGTGAGGCTCTGTGTATGTGTGCATTTGAGAAAAACAGCTTTGGCAATACCTCTGAGGAGCTGCAAGATGGCTAGTTGTTTCTCTGAAGACAGCTGAATCCTTTGTAGAGCACAGGCATAATTTGAATGAGTACGATCCGTCCTGCTCCTGGATGAGCCTGGAACTCTTGCGTAGAACTGAGGAGGGAAATAGGAAGAAGCAGGCATTTGATGAATCCCTAAAAATAAATAAAAAATACCTTCAGTTCCGGTTAGAGGTAGGGGTAGAGAGGCGAAGGGGAATTTCTTCTAACAGTTAGCTTGCGCTGGAGGCCAGCAAAAAGTACATATAACTAGCAAATGCCTTTGGGAGGAGGCTGTCACTGAAATTACTCATGAGCACTCCCAGAGACTGATTTAGATTAACTTCTGGCAAAAGAGTTCAGACCTGCCAGTGTTAGTCAGACTTACACTGTGTTTCAGCCTCACGTACATGGCTCTGGGTATGAACTAAGCGATATCTGCTCTGCGCTCTGGTCAGAAGGAGGGGTGACTTGGAAAAAGGCACCCTGAACAGAGGGCAGGGTTGATGTGCCCTAGCTCAGGCATAGCTAGTTTAAGTCTAGGATTAGACAGGCAAGGGGATGCCCGTCTCAGCTGCTTGCAGAGCCACAAACATAGAGACTGTTATTTGTGCCACTTGGATTTTCACATACTAGCAGCCACTCTATAACATCAATTTGCTGTGCAGGGAAAAAGTTGGTTAGTCAGCTTTTGAGTGCTGTTTCACAACCTGAGGACAAGAAAAAAGCCGACTGTGCCTTCCAGCAAAACAAAGAGGAGAAAGGGCCTCTCTTTAAACATGTAAACCAGCAGCGAGCCAAGTGCGCACAGGGGAGAGCAGAGGGAAAGGACCCGGCTGTTGTTCAGCATCTCCTTCTGCTTGAAGCCTGGTGACAGAGGCAGAGCTGCTCAGCAGTCTAAGCAGCATAATCCTGTTCCCTTCAAGGCAGGTACAGCCATTTTTCACAAGCTCAAAGTGAAAATATGTTTGTGCTTTCTGTCCCCAACTGATGTTTTAATTGTAGGTACGCTAACTTTGATGTAGTTAGCACTTGCTTTTCCCTCATGGTACCAGGGAAATGCCTGCTGCGGCCTTAATGATTCATTTATACCCACTGCTGAGAGCAGTCCTGGTTTCTGTTGTAAATTTGTAATGTGTATGTGTGTGTGCGTCAGATTCTGCTGGGGTACAAGATGATACAATTTTACGTGTTAAAATAAGCACAATTTGCAAAGGCTGGGAGTTGATTCATGTCAGAGTGGTTTGGGTAATGGTCCTGCTTCTCCGCATTATAGTAAGGGCCTTTGGTTTGTAATATAAATAGAAGAACAACTTTATGTTAAAGATTAAAACGTTTCCTTTGCTGAAGGGAGTGCTGCAGCTTACTCAGAGTAAACCTCAATGCTTCTGCTGTAACTGTGCTTTTGGAAGGTTTTAATGCAATTAAGGTTCTTTCATTCATAATAATGTAATGGCCTGCAGTTTAAAAGCATTTGCTTAGTTTGAATGCATCAGAGAATCACAGAAATCTCTTTTGCAAATGAAATAAAGCCAGATTTTGTTTCCCAGGTTTGCTCAACTGACAGCTGAGGTGCTCAGGACCTTTCAGGATTAAACACTATGTCAGGCTAGGCTGGATAATTTCCCTCTTCTGCCTTCATCTAATTCAGACAGCTTGAAAACTAGTCCCAGAGACTGAGCTGATATTTTCCTGGGCTAAGTAACTGAAGCACATTTCTCTCAAATATGGTTTTAAAAAATCCTTACTGGAACTGAGAAGAAATTCAGACCCTTCTACTACTGGTACAACTGGAAGAGCTATTCTCATTTCCATACGTGATGCCGGAGCTTCCAAAGATGCCCAGAGAGGTCTATTCCCTTTTTGTGGCATTTAGGTGAGTAACAGCTTGAGATCCCCTCAAGCTAAATCTTAAGCACCTAAGTGCCTCCTTGATGTAGGCAGACCAAGTCTATTTTCTGCAGTGACAAGCAGCTCACTTCTCTGCTGGAGGTGCACACTGTTTCTCTGTGATTAGGAACCATGACTTCAGGCACCCAGGTTTGAAGATACTGGTATGGGTCTTTGGGTGACCTCATAAAATTGCTAACTGTGCCTCTTTTGTAATGCATGGGACTGATTAGGGGCCAGCCTGGTTCCCTCAGTCTCAGTCACTCCCCTTCTCTGTAGCCCAGCTCCTCCAGGCTCCAGCTTGTGCTAAAACTCCTGAGGGTCCCCCTGTCCCTGACAGCAGCAGTGGATCATGTGGTGTACCAGCCCTCACCGTGATCGGGGGGGAAACTTCTTGTCTTGATGCATGTTCTTTCTTGCAAATAACGGTGTCACCCTTTCTTGCCTTCAGGAAATTTCTTGGATCTCAGGCAATAAATCATGTCCCATCTCCAGCTTCAGTGTCCTGGAACAGTAGGCTACTTTCAGAGTATGATAAGAGCAAAATTCAGTCTTGTGACTTGCCAACATGCAGACTATTTTTTTGGTGGATTTTTTTTCCAGGCTGTGTGTTTAAAAGCATCAGTTTTTCTAAGCAGAGGGACTAAGCCCAGCACGCATCACTGCAAGGGCAGTTTACTTGCACAGTATACTATTCTATTTACTGGCTTTTGCATAGCATAGTTTCTGAAAGCTGGTAAAATAGAGAAAAAAGAGAACTCATCTGGTAGGTTGTTAAGTTTTTCTGCACTGCTGCACACCTGAACATGTTATGATAAACCTTTCACAAAGGTTTCAAAACCTCTGTGAGTCTTCTTCACAATCTGCCTGTTTTTTTGTTCTGAAGTGTGGTGCTGGGCTATCCCAGGCATTTTGGTCAGAAATGCACTACTGTCAGGAGCAACTATGAGGGCAAAAAGGAAATATTTCCAGCTATCTTGGTAAAGTAGCCAGGATAAGAAGGAAAGGCTATAGAGATTAGGTTAGCAAGACTTCGGCTTCAATTTCTGGCTTCAGTTATTGCCTGCCAAAAAAACCCAACAGCCCCCCCACCCCCCCAAACAAAAAAAAACCCACCCACCAAACATCAACAAGAACAGCAACCCACAAAGAAGGAGATGCACCTGAAATATTACAGTGGATTTGCCATGCATATAAATTAAACTCTTTAGCTTTAGTTTTTCTCCTCAAACTGCTTGGAAAGTAACACTGTAAATTAAAAATCAACATACTGTCTGAGCTGATAATACCTTTTCTCTGGACTAATTGAGCAGACCTGCCAAGTGGCTGAGGCAGCCAGCATTGACAATACAAGAAGTCATTGGCCTCAGACTTAAGAGCACAAAAGATCTACTCTAAGCACAGCGCTGCCTGAACTGAAGGCTGTGGCGTTGTTCACTTGTGTGTCTGTTGTCTCCTGAGGACTCCAAAAGAGCTTGCAACACTACAGGTGTGTTTGAGTCATAGCCACTGCTCAATCTTCATGGAAGACAAGTCTGTCCATGAAGCTTTTTGTTCCTCACAGATCTATTTACCTACAAAATAATTATTACATAGTATGTTAGAGCAGTGTTGTGGCAGGAAACAATGTGAGAAGCTTTGTTTGCCTTTCAGTTTATAGCTTTTCATATTTTCTGGGTCTAAAAATTTTTTGGTGTGTACCGTTTCACGAGCTCTATGGGCACATACCACTTCCTCCTCATGTGACCTCTTAGTACTATTTGTCCTTAGTCGATACATTCGTCATTGCTCAGTGCTAAAGCTTCTGCACAACTATTCCCCTAAATTTTACTTCTGTGATGCTTCTCTTCTGAAAGCAAGGAGTAAACACACATCTCTCAGACTGCAACATCCAGCGCATCCACATCAGCTTGAAGAATAACTAGCAGATGCTGAGGAAGGCTGTTGAAATGAGACATGACTGTTGCTTTTCGATCACTTCTTTATGCTGGGAAAGGACTGGGACTCCTGAGTGTAGACCTAGGAGGTAAATAATAGTTACCAAGTGGCAGAACCAGAGATAATATCCCCAGTTCTCCACCTGTGAAAAATTAACCTCTGTATTTAAATGTATCAGCTAGAACTGAATTGAAGAGGATTATTTTAAACGGTTAAAGGCAGGTTCCCTGGGGATGGTATGGGGACTCTTCTCATTAGCAATTTTGTGGTAATTTGTAAATGAAATTACTGGAAATCATGGAGTTTAGCAGTGGAATGAACTTTCAGTTTTCCTACATTTTTGCTTTTTGCCCCCTGACTTTCCCCTTGCAATAACGGCAGCTCTCCCCACATCATCTCCAACCTCCCTGTTCCAGCTCTCCTTTGTTCTTTCTGTACCTCCAGCTTTGTTGCTTCTTCACTACCTCAAAGGGTCCCTTTCCTTCACTTAGATCACCAACCTTCACAAAACTCCAGTGAACATAGTGTCATGGAGACTCTACCTGTTTCTGTCAAATTTGAATTAAATTGGCCAACAAATTAAAAAGCTGTTGGGGAAGACTGTCAAACAGACAGTTATTGCATAAGCCTCATTTTTTTAGGGCACCAAGCTAGAAGGTAGTAATGTATCAAATACAAATAGTTGGTCTAAATGTGAGAACATAATAAATTATTCTGAACATTGCAAATAAACTGGCAGAGATTTATACTTCTTAAGAACTTGTGCCAGTAGATGCAAACAAAATTTTATACAGCCAAAAAAGCTTGAAGACAAACCAAGGCAGGATCAGACAGAATGTTAGTTACAGTCAGTGGGAAATTTTCATAGAAAAGACGAAAAGACTGTAGAAAATAAGATCAGCGTTTATGCATAAATGTTAAGGAAAGACAGACAGGGATTAAAGTGGCAGAGCTCTCAAGAATCACTAGCCATATGCAAGCAGGAAAGTAAGTGTATATTGTTTAACACACAACAAAATGCATTTAACGCAAATACAATGAGACAAGTTGCTTTATAAGGTATATAGTTGCATGTCATCTACAATACTGCAGTTAGTGTTTTTCCCTTCTTAAGGGAAGTATATTACTACAATACTATGAGATTAGTACTGGGCTTTAAGGATACCCTTTGTAAAAGAAGGCTAAACATGTAAAAGTTGGGTGTGTAACCTTTTTGTAGTGAAAAGTATACTCCGAGCAATCTAACAAAGGATGAAAGTGTGACTATAATAACAATGCAATGTAAAAATGGTAGTAACTTCTGACTCAGCAGCTCAGCTCCCTATGGGCCAAATCCCGATCTGATGATATAGTCAGAAAATACAGTCCTAAAATGCAAACTTTAAAAGGACTATGATCAGTCTCTTCTGAATGCTTGCATAATGTAAGTCATCAAATTTTACTCAGTAATTCCTGTGGAGAAGGTTATTATTTTCCATGCTATGTAATTGAAAACTATCAGCTTCAATAATTTGTGTCTGAGTTATAGCATATCTTTCAGAAGGACATCCAATTTAAAGCTGATGACTAATGAACCACTTCCCTTGTGTTCCAATGATTCGTTACAGTCACTGTTAAGGAGTTGAATTATATTTGCAATTTATTTTTATTTCAAACTTCACATTTAGTCATGGGTTCTTGGGACATATTTGCCTGCCAGTTTAGAAAGGTCTTTAAAGTAGGACACCTGTGCAGGTATTTGGAAACTGCATTCAAATTGTCTGCTAATCTTCTTTAGCCACTGGTTTCAGCAAAAAGGTGGTTTGATAGTCCAGGTGCTTTGAGATGTGCTTAGCTAAAAATAGGCTTGGCTGAGCTGTGCTTAGCTGAAAACAGAAAGGAACAAACCAATACAGCCTGTCTACTTTTCAGAGTTCCACAGAGCTGAATTCTGCTGTTTTCCATACACGTTATGTTGCATGTGAAAAACAGGGTCCAGCTTAAAATTCAGATCAAACTCTGAGTTTTATGGCTAGTGGTTACAGTTTTCATATGAAGGACTACTTTAATGTAGAAATGTACAACTGTATGTTCACAGGTAGTAATGTCTTAGAGTATTTTAACAAATGGGAAATTTGCTAGCAGTATTTCACTTATGGAATAGAATTTTAAAGTTGAACAAATACTAGGAAGCACTTTCTATGCATATTCGAGACTTATTTTTTTGATTCATCTGGGACTGTGAACCTTCTGTATTCTGCTTCTGAGAATACCAGTATACTCAAGTACTGCTGTGCAAATACTGGGAAAATGTATACTTTTTTTAAGCTTAAATGTGTCAATATTTGCTGAAAGCAAATTTTAACAAGAATATTGCAGCATGAAGGTCTAGATTCATATAGTACTGTTTAGTTACAGAATTTGCTTAGGCAGAGCCCTTTAAGAAGAAAATATTTCTAAGGCAACAAACACACAGAGGACAGATTGCCTATTGAATTTTCACTTTATTATACACTGCAGCTAGATGTCTCACCTATAATCAAGTCTAAAATGAAAATTGTGAATCCAAGGATCAGAATTACCAGGGAGCTGGGGTAAAGGCTATCTGCTTGGGTTTTCTTCTTGTGGAGCTAAGGGTGGCATCACCTAGAGCAAAGAGAGAAAAGATACAGTTAAAGTAGAGCAAGTTATTTTATCCTGCTTGTTTCATATTCAAATACTGTTTCTAGTTCCAGAAGCCAAAGAGTTCACATCACTGAGAAGTGTGAGGGGTAGCGGTTTTATGCCAGTCAGGCAGTCTTAGGAAACTCAAGTGCTCATCTCACTTTTAAAAGCCATAAACAAAAAATATTGCAGATGTTTACACAGAGTTTTATTTTTCCAACACACAAGAACAGAGTCCTTAGGTCAAAAAAAATACTCTTTTGTAAGATTCATTACATCATAACCTAGTTAGATTTGACACAGTTAATCGAAACACCTCTTTCATGCAGTGAAATAAGTTAAACCAGAAAGAAAAAACCATCCATCTGGGAAAATGAAATGGCAAATCTGTAGTTTCTGTGAAGTGGAAAGCATGATAAGGCCAGTGAGCTTCAGATCTTATTGCTTACTGTATGAAGGCATATCTCCAATATACATCATAGATGTGTTTTTTCTAGAGCAAATACTGTGACGTAGGTTTTTTAAAAAGTGGAAGGATAAAGTGTTTGGTAAAAAATACAGTTATACAGCAAACAGTATTCTTTCTATGGAAAACTTATTTTCATCTGTGAATTACACTGTGATCTAGAGAAAAAAGTTAAACATTTGTCACTAGAGTAATATGCTCCTCCTCTTACTAAGATTTTCAATGCAATCCTAGTTTTTTGTCCTGCCAAAATAGTTCTTTCCTACACTTTACCACTGAGGGTTAAGAGCCCAACTAAAATCAAAACAGACCAAACCTGTGAAAGTTGAGTACCTATGCTAAAACAACCACAAAACAAGAAATAGGAATGTTGTACTGTGAATGCTCTTACATTTTCTGCCATTCTTCCAACACACTTGTGTTGCTGGTACCACCTAGAAAGACACTGCGAATGCAACTAAACTATTAATTACTTCTAACGCATTTGTAATAAAACTTTAATGACAACCTCTGCATCTAAGCAGATGTTGACATTTCATTTGATTGCACATTTAATGCACACTGATATAATTGATATAATCAGACCTTGAACTGTAGACATGCATAGTTAGAAGTAATATTCTTTTTTAAGGCAAATACTGCTGCTTCTCTGTTTTGTGTTATCCTAAGAATAATAAATATACATTAGCTGTTGTCTGTGGTAGAATTTGCTGTAAAAATGACCATGTCAATAATTTTTTTAAGCAAAAAGCTGCTATTTTCCACAATGAAAAAGAATTTTTGTCTCTGATTTTCTTTTTATAAGGAAGAAAATAGCCGAGCCTAGTTTATTAAATGTATGCCCCATTTGCCTTGTGCTTTCTTTTCCAGTGCCTGGCTCCCATCACAGCTGTGATCTCTTCCCTAGGGAAAACCAGCGCTTGCTGCAAGTAGTGTGGGGATAGGTGTGGTGATGAGCCAGACAATACTTGTTAGTTGAGTGGCCATCAGCTACTGCCAAGTGTGTGCCACTGCTTGTTTTTCTCCCTTTTCCACCCTGAAACACAGATTTGGGTTTTTCTTTTCCATTCAGATACTGGTTTTCACAGAATTAATGTGAAGTCAGTAATTTTGGAAATCTCTCTCACTCTTTCAAATTAACTTGAAAATGGTTAATTACTGCAGAAAAGAGCAAAGAGGGGGTCAGCTAAAGCCATGCAGGAGGTATGATTACACAAACCGAATTTATTTACAAAGCCAGATTGAAGACTGCTGAGCTATGTGCCATTGGTCTTGTTACTATCTTTCTATATACTATCTTTTTTTCTTTTTTTTTTTCAGCTTGGATAGCATTGTGCCTTAGTTGATACGCAATGAAGAATTAACTTTTAGGAAAATTTTATCAACTAGCCCTTTGTTTTTGTCCTGTCAGCTACACAGGTCTGTCTGAACTTTTTAGATCTTCAGTGTTTTTCAGCCTGTAACAACATTTTCCATTGTTGCTTTTAATAAAAATTCCACTTCTCTTTTTTCCCTTCTATTTTTTTGTGCTGATCTTGAGAATTTTTTCCCATGCTTCTGGTAATAAATCAAAAATCTGAGTGGATTCCTTAGTACTGTAAACAACCTGCTAAGTGAGCAGGTAGGTTTCAGTTCTCAGTGTTTGGTTGTCTGGGACAGATGTGAATGGAGCTCATGTATTTGGGCAAGAGGACAGAAATTTCTGCAGGGATATGATGTGCATCACACACAGAAGAGGCCATTCTTGAGGTAATCCTTCCTAAAAATTGGCAGTATATTGCTGAACACTCATTTTTTTTTCGCTCGGGATGAGAACATTGTGGGTATAAGCATAGCCATTTTTAAGTCCCTAGGAGATCTTTGCTTGACTAAACACGCTGGTATTCTACCCTGCTTAGGTTATGGGCAAGTGTTACCCTGATGCTCAAGCTGAAAATACCTGTGGAGTTTCTCGTGTTACTCATGTTTCAGATATAAATGAAAGAAAGGAGAAATGAACAAGTCTGTAGTCCCTTTTGGAGCGTTAGAGGAACAATGGTGATGTGGGCAGTGAACCTTATGAGCCTTGGAGCTACCAAGGCACTTCCAAGCAGTGAAGAAGCAGAAGCAATAATTATATATTTCTCTCTCATGCTCTATTAGCAAGCTATGTTGGGTAAAACTTTATATATATTTACTGGGAGGCTTGTGGCAGTAATTTTTACGTGCTAGTGGAAGCTTACCTTCTATTTCTTAATTCTTGCAGTGTGAACTTAAGGATTTTTTCATCAAAACTAGCTGGCAGTCTCTTAGTTCATATAAAAGGGACTCAATCAAATGACTTTCCAGGGCATGCTATGGCTTGTGTACTTGACATTGCTGGAAGGGTATGTTATTACTTCCTCTGGAAATTAACAAATAGCTCTCCCAGCAAGCTATGACTGGGCTGTGTGAAACTTTGCCCAAACCATCCTTTGTCGCTCGATGAACTTGGAGGTTGGTGGTGTAATGGGCACATCAGCTTTCTCTCCACAAGACCCTTGATGGCACAGGAATGCTATCTTAGTTTGAGCAGTATTCAGAGCTGGATGCTAGTCTGTAAGATTAAACCTCAGGTACAGACATTTTGATTTTAATTCCAAGAATGTAATATAAAGTTTTGAAGGCTCAAACTGAGTCTTTCTGGGAACTTAGTTTAAAAAGTCAATGTTGAGCATACGGTATATAGAAGGACCAGCTGTGATTCAAACTTTTTTTGGTTAAATTCACTGTTAATTTTCGAAGCACCAATTATTCCCTTGTATCTGAGAAAACATCAGCAAACCAGAATTGTAAGTACCAGTAAATTAGGCTTTATTGTAAAGTGTTCTATTTGAAGTGAATCATCTGACTCCTGGTGACTTCTAGCAAGTATATTACTAATTTAGAGCAGTAAAATGGCATGAAGTTTTGAGACTGGATTGTCCTTAACCACTGCCCTAGTGTAGGTTTAACACAGCAAATGAGCCCAAAATCACAGCAGTGTTAAAAGCAGAATTAAAATTATATAAGCTGAAAAGCTTTTGTTTACTGTATTTGGTAATGCAGGTGTCTTCTGTCTGTTCAACACAGGAATAGGGCTCCTCTTGCCACAATGGAAAGCGAGGAGAGAGTTTCTAAATGAAAGACAATGCTTCAGAAGGACTTTCAAGTTAGTAGTGTGTATAAAAAAGCTGTTGAAGGTAAGCTTTTCTGGTTTTACTTGGCGAATTTTGCAAGTTCTGTGTTATTCTGTGTTTCTTTGTAAAATGACTCACACACTCTTCTCACACAGAGAGAAAACTTTAGACTTGCTGAATCTGTTGGGCTGTGTATCAAGACTAAGGTAACAGCACGACTGGGGTGGCACACTCAGCCACAATGCAGTTCTGCATTGATTTTTATGAGTTCTGCATTATCCCTCACCAGTAGCACCTTGTTCCCTCCTTTGTGCTGTGCTGGGAGCTATATTGTCAGTGGGGACTGGGTTTTGGAGATGAAGTAATTTCATACATTAAAGTCAATATAACCCAATTTAAAAAAAAATAAACTCAGTATAAACTCAATTTCATATATTAAACTCATGCAGGATTAATATGCTGGTGTGTCTACAGATTTGTAGATGTGTCTGTGGAAGAGCAGCTATTTCTACAGGCAGGCAGTTGCACTGCATGCGGCAGGGAACAAGGCAAGATTGGATTCTCTAGGTACAGAAAAGGAAACTGGTGGCTTTCCTTTGGAAGTAGTTTATCTGATTAGTTTCTATGGGTAGTTTGCAAGCAAACAAGAGACTTGATGAACCCAAATGTACTTAGTACCTCTTTACCCTGGATACTTTGCAAAAGCAGAGAGTATTTTGTGCCTCTGTACTTTGCCAGCCAGTCTCAGCAAGCAGCTGAGCCCCGGCGGGGCTAAAGGCACGGATGAGTGAAGAAGACCAGCTCACTTAATTTAAGTTTCTTTCTGTAGGGTGAGATTATATGTGCATGTGAGGTTTTGCAGTGGAGCTGCCATTTTAAGCAAGGTTGGTTATTAATCAGTTCCCCACTGCATGTGGCCTCGTCTGAGCGTTGCTGCCAAGCCAGCCCCTCAGCCTGAGGGAAGAATTGACACAAGCAAGCCACCACTCTGGCAAGCTGCTGTGACAGATACGCTGAATCTGTCCCATGCAAACACCATCTTTTCTGATTTCTGTTTCACTGAGAATAAATGGATCGTACAAGGGAATAGTCATTGCTTAAAACACGCTTGCTGATCTTCTGCGTGGCTGGCTGTAATCTCTGAGGCAGGAGCCATTCACACTTGGCTGGTTGCTATCTAAAAACTGCAAAATGTCAAAGCTGAAGCTGTAGACACGCTGCATAGGGATCAGCTGCTTGCTGCAGCTTTGATCTTGTATCAGCTGGTAAATGTTTGGCGTGCCCACAGTAGCTAAATACAGGGAAATTCTTCATTAAGTTAAAAGCTGTGGTACTTGGCTGCCCATGCAGCTTTGTAATTAATTGAAGAATCCTTCAGCTATCACTGTAATGGTCCTGCCCTTTTCAAATGGAGTGTCCTTTGCTACCATTGTCTGAAGATCATCCACACTGAGGTACAGTCTCCAGGCAGGTGAGGCTAGGGCCTCAAGAGACCTAAGTCCCCGATGCTCAGTCACCTGGCCCAGCCAAAGTTGGACCATTAAGGAAAGCTTTTATCCCATGCTATGCTGGCAGAAAAGATCCAACGTCACCAGTGCTGTCACACTACGGGGCAGGTGACAAAGTGGAGGGATCACTGTTTTCCTTCTTGCCCTTCCTCTCCTCTTTTCTGATTCCACATTTTAATCATTTTCCTTTCTGTGCAGCTTCTCTCACAAACAACCCCATGCTTTCCTCAGCTCAGCAATCCTTCAGGCTGCTGAAGTGCTGCTGCTTCTGTGAGAGATGCTCTTCCGCTTGGGCAGAGTCACTCGTGAGCCAAACACATCACACTGGTGGGTGCAGTGATGGCTTCATGGGCTGGAGTGTAGGAAGTATGTCACCTGGGGTTTCCAGTGGAGATTTCAAGATACTGCCTTCCATTTCCAACATAAGATGAATAATGACATTGTGGCAGAAAACTTTCTGTAGTAAAAAGCAACTTCATGAAAACCATAATTCTGGATTTTCATTAGAAATAGCTGAAAGAATTAAATTTTCCGTGAAGATGGCAGAGACTGTAAAATGCATGGAAGGAAAAAACCACTCAGCCCAGTCCCTCTGGGGTACTATAGCTTAAGTTTATAAACTACATCACACTTCATTGATATTGCTTCAGTGCAGCCATTAAGCTAAAAACAATAATTGCTTTTTCAGTTTTTTCAAAAAAAGCTATAGCCTAATTTATTCCTCAATTGAGTATTGACATTGGTGGAAAAAAATAGCTTTGAATGTCTGTGTGAAAGACTTTCTGTAGTGAGGTCAGGTTTCTTCTTCTGTCACCCTTCCATTTTTGCACAGAGAGTTGCCTTAGAGGCTGCCTGCTCTCCATGCTGGTGTGAGTTACCGGTTACCACTGGTGTGGTGCAATCTCTGGTTACTTTCCTGAGTTGTTTGTTCCCTTGGGATTAGACTATGCGATTTCAGCATGAAGCAGAAACATAGGAGTTTTTTATTTGAGTTATCTGAATCAAAGAACTAATGCTCTGAGCCCAGTGTAAGGCAATCTGCAAGAACAGAGTAAACAACCATAAATCACTGCTGAACATAACTTCAAGTCATTACAAAAGCAGTGTTAGTAGTGACTGGTCACTACTACCTCCAAAGGCAATAGCTATGATCCAAACACGATACAGAAGTATGAAGCATAGATGGCAGCGAACATAGAAAATGTATGTTGTTTCAAGGCCTCTCGCCTCGATACGATCACTCACCTCTTCTGATACTGTCTGGACTGATGCCTGCCACCATGTGTGAACTGACTGAGGTCAGGTCAAAGTCTCTAGACTTCAGACTAACGATGTCTGTTATAATGTTGGTTTTGATGATCTTTTTGATCAAGATGCTGTAGTCTAATTCTCACAGCGCAGCTGGCTCCCAGGTGCAGTGCAAGTCAGCAGTTCTGTAAAAAGAGGCTTTCTATGATCTGGCCCTTTTGGACCAGCCTCTCTTTGTCACAGGCATCAGCCCATGTAGTCACTTCCAGAAACTTATTCTGCATTCTTTTGATCTTCCCTTTAGCCTTCCCTCCGTGGCTTTCCACACAATAGTTTTGAGGGTTTCTATAGCTGCCTTCCATCAAATCATAAGTTCCAACACTAAAATGCATTTCAACAGGAAAATTATTGCAGTCCTTGTAAGGAAGTAATTTGTGATTCAAATTTTGTCGTTCTACTTGTACTAGGAAATGCTCTGGATCTTCATGTGCTGCATCTTTTGAAAAGTCAGCTTCAAAGATATTCTTGAATCAGGGACTGTTTTATGAGTAAATATCTGGTGGGAGCTAATGACAAGTTCATTTAAAAACATTTTATTTCTGCTCCAGTGCTGTGGGAATAGAGTTTCTGTGTTGGTATTAACACTCATAATCAGGAAGACTGAGATGGAATCTAATCCTTGGCATTTCTTAGGCACATTTGAGTGATCAAAAGGGATTTCAGAGATTATGATTTCTTTGTGTCATGGAAATCGTATCAATTAAATGAATTAGGAATCTGAGCAACTCAAGTAAGGCTAGAAGGAGCCTGTCTGTGTACTTAAGACAGTTATTTAGAGAGCCATTAGGGGATGTGCCTGCAGCAAAAACAGTGCTACTATGAGGAGGAGCAGGTTCCTCCTGATTATTGATTCAGACAACTCTGGACGAGACTATGGTCCATGTATGTCTGTAAGTCAGGACATGCTAGCACTAGTAACTCCTTGCAGCCAGGGGGTTACTCAGATGGCACCTGCTTACCAGTGAAATTAGAAACAGATACTGATTTCAAGCCAGAGACAGGATTTTTTTTTCTATCTCTGATGAGGACCAGGGATAATGTTCCTTCTCTGTGAACATCATGTCCTTTCAAGATGTTTAAATGCAACCACTGTGGCATGGGACACTAAAACACTGCAGAATAATTTAATTTTGAATGTCTGTAGAGCTGTAAAAACAGTAATCCAAAGATTTGTAGCTTTTGATTCGCCATATGACTCAGTGAGAAGAGCTGAGTCATGAATTCAGTTTCGGATCCAAACCTCTTAGGGAGTTCTGACCTTTTCCCCAGTCTCAGTCCCACTCTCAACACCATAATTTGCATCAATCACGTAATTAATCTATGGCTAATTTGTTTCTCTATGTTTATATCTAATCACAACTTACAAAATAGTGTTTCAATAATCACATATTAAAGTAATTAATTTTAAAACTTTGTAGACTTGAAAGATAAAAGGCTAGGGGTGCAGGGCTATATACAGCAAAGTGGTATCACATGGGAGAGATTTGCTGGACTGTAGATTCCCACCCTTGCTACTACAGACGTAACTTTATATTATCCTTTATATAACTTTTTGTAGGCATATCATGAAACCATTCTGATTTCTCACCAAGAGTATTCCCACTAGAAAGATTATTCTTGCAACTTAATTCTCTGATGATTAGAAACATTCCTCTAAATTTCAGACTAGATGTGTTCATATCCAACAAATAATCTTATACCACCGTTCTCTCCTTTACCTTCTTTTGCTTTTACCTCAAGGATGCTTTAATGGGCAGTAATCACAACATCTCAGCCTCATTCTTGCAGGTTGCAAAAGCTGGAACCTCTAAGCACCTGCAGGCAGCAGCACTTACCGCTGCGCTGACCCCTATATTTGCACTTCTTTTCCTGTTCCTGTTTGACTTATTTTCCCTAAAACAAGGACATAAAAGAAATTCTTTCAGAGTCTGCAAACCCATACAAAGCATCTCTGCAGTCAGGGCATGTAATTTAAAGCCACATGTGACTGTGGCAAATTTTGTAACCTCTGTTATCACTTGGCTGATGAGAAGCTCAACATGAGCCAGCAATGTGTGCTCGCTGCCCAGAAAGCTGACCATATCCTGGGCTGCATCACAAGAAGCATGGCCAGCAGGTCGAGGGAGGGGATTCTGCCCCTCTACTCTGCTCTTGTGAGATGCCACCTGGAGTACTGTATCCTGCTCTGGAGCTACCAACCTAGGAAGGACATGGACTCATTGGAGCGGGTCCAGAGGAGGGCCACAAAGATGATCAGAGGGCTGGAGCAGCTCTCCTGTGAGGAGAGGCTGAGAGAGTTGGGGTTGTTCAGCCTGGAGAAGAGAAGGCCCTGGGGAGACCTTATAGCAGCCTTCCAGTAGTCAAAGGTGGGCTACAGGAAAGATGGGGAGGGACTTTTTGTTACGGAGTGTAGTGATAGGATGAGGGGTAATGGTTGTAATCTGAAAGAGGGTAGATTTAGGTTAGATATTAGGAAGAAATTCTTTACTGTGAGGGTGGTGAGACACTGTAATGGGTTGCCCAGAGAAGCTGTGGCTGCCCCATCCCCAGAGGTGTTCAAGGCCAGGTTGGATGGCACTTTCAAGAACCTGGTCTAGTGGAACCCCCACATGGCAGAGGGATTGGAACTAGGTGATATTTAAGGTCCCTTCCAACCTAAACGATTCTATGTTTTATAACATATGGAGTCTATGAGTCTATGAAATGTAAATACCTACATTTAGTCAGATAAAATTCATCTAAGGCCTTTGGTTTCATTTGTACCACAAGCCAAACCCTGAGCTCACATTCAAAAGATAGAAAAAATTATTTTAATGAAAATTTTCCTAAATATTGCACACTATTTTTCCTTGCCTTACTGTTATGGTTTGCATTATTTGGATGGAGTCATATTTCCAACAGCATTTGGGAAACCAGCTGTACAATTTAGTTGCAAGCTGGAAGAATTGTCCTCAACTTTTATCAGTATATTTGTGACACCAAGCAGGAAAGACAACACAACTAAGCCTTAAGACACAGTTAAGTTAATGGATTGCATATAAGACTGTTCTGAGGAATATTAAAACAATATTTAAGGTTTTTTTTATATTGTATAGTCAAAAAAGGAATAGAAAAAAGGGACAGGAAATAGCAAGACACAAGAAAGTAAATATGTTAAATGCTGAGTTAAAATGTGCCCATGAGACATCAAAATGGAAATGTACATTTGGGTATAGTTGCGTGACATGTAGTATGTCAATATAATTATTATGCAAAGTGGTAAGTCAGCCCAGTAAGTGCTCCAAGAACTGTTGAGAGTCATAACTTTTTGATTTAAGATGGAAAACAGCATATTTAAAATAAATACATAAATACATTGCCTCAAAATACAACATTTAAAATGCATGTCACCAGGCCTCTGAACTAGTGAGACATTATGCTTAAGCCACTTCTTGGTCGATTTAGCATATTGGAAAAACTGAAACAAAATTGATTTTAAAAAGTTCATATTTTTTGCCTTTACTCTTGCCTTTTAAAAGTCTTTCTGAATCAATGTACCAAGAAGTGTCAAATGAAAGCAAAATAATTTTTATTATAGTACGAATACATACTGAATCAGATCAAAACCAGGTATGATGTACGTGGGAGTTAAGAGACAGTTTTTATATATATATATATAAATTTCTCTCTATATAGAGACTTCTAGCTAGCAGATAGTATTTTGGTGAACTTCACTTCCTTTGATGAAAAATTGATTACATTTGTTGCATGGAAGTGCTAGAAGTACTGGAGACTCCTAAATGAGGACAGACCTGAGAAAGATAATTTTTCCTTACTGTTTTTTTTTCAGCTGAATTTAATGTATGTGAAAGGACCACACTGTGAAGTCAGGTAGCTGAAATCCTCTTTAGCCTGGATACTTCATGGGCAAAGTGAAACAGATTTTTCCTGCCAAGATTTCCTAAACTGCCTTTTGGTGCAGAGGTGGGAGTATGTGTCAGGATCTATAGCCACATACTTTTTGGACTTCATATTCAGATTGGTACCAAAGGTGCCAATTAGTGTTGACATCAGGCAGATATCTAGCAGTCAGCAGCTTGTCTAAGATTGTACACCTGGTCTAGATTAAAAAAACAAATCAATATCTAGGTATAAAAGGTTTCAGGCCCTATTCCTTTGTGGGAACTTGGCTTTCTGGCTTGGTGTGGATATAATAAATATAATTATAATATAATAAATATAATAATAATATAATAAAATATAATTATAAGAGCTATTAATTGTGTATTGTTAACCTGGAAATGTTGGGCACTTGAATCTCCGAACCAGGTGGCCTGTGTATTCTAGATCTTGGTTCCTAAGTTAGGACCTGAAATTTGGAAAGTCTTGGACTGGGTTCTTTATTTTAGGGCAAATAGTTGGTACAAATCCACAGAGCACATTCTGGGACATAAATAACTTAGCATTGCATTTGCTAGCACAGAATGCATCTACTGCTCATATAAACAGCATTTTAGGAGATAAAAGTATTCAGAGGTATAAAGAGAGGCTGAAATCTAGATCAGTCAGCACTCTGTGATTTCCTTTCTTTTTCTTTTTGACAAACTAGGCTATTAATCATATTAATTTTCTTTTCTTTCCTTTCCTCCTGATTCTGCAAGTTTATTTTTTTCAGTCTGTCCCATTTCCTTCCACTTGCCATGCAATGTTCTGTGCAGACTCTTCACCTCTTTTTTTATTTATATTTATCTCTCTTAAGCGAAGAAGTCTGAACACTGACTTGACCGTTTCCGAGTTCTATTCTCTCTCTCCAATGGCATTCAGTGGATATCATTCTTGGCACCCCAAGGTCCATTTCCTCTTTCAAAGGGGCATCCCATTACTGAAAATGTTCTGCTCACTGGCTGCAAAGCAGAAAAGGGAAGAAGCTTATTACAATATCCTTTGACACAAAAAGGTCTGACTAAATTAACAGCTCCAATAGGCATGTGGCAGTTCCTGTAGTGTTTCCAGCCCTACAGGACAATGCAGTCCATGTATAACTTCTATGTGTCTGACTTTCTACTATCCCTCAAGATACTCTGTCCAGCAACAATGCTGATGCTTTTTTCCTCAGCTTGCAAGCTTTGTTAAATTGGATGGTACTTCGAGCTAGCAAGTGGAGCATTTGCTCTGTAGCACTGCAGAAGGTGGCACTGTAGAAAGAATAAAAAATGTTAAATTCTCATTTGGGGACAGCAAAGGACCTGCTCCATATGTTATAAAACAAGAACTACTGAGGAAAAAGGCAACAAATCTACTAAAAATGACCATGAATGACATAAAGGTATAGGATTTAAAAATAATCACATAAACTATGTTTGCTGTCACCCTAAAACTGCTATTGAATATTTCTGACATATGATAGGAACATGATCTTCCTTTTGGGTATCTGGGATATCCTGTTTCTAAGATTACTATGTCCTCAAGAACTGGTACATTAGGTATGGATAGAGTATTAAAATACTGGGAGATGTTTATGGAAAGAGGAAAACCCTTGGTGGATGAGTCTTCACTTGCGTACCTGATCGTATTTGCTTGAATAGAAAACTGACATTTCTACACCTTTTAGACATTTAAAGTCCTTTGGTCAGAACAGTTTGTCACCTTGTTCCTCCTGACAGTAAATACACTTTTGTATTGGTGAAAACTACCTCAGATTACCTTGGAGTTTTTCTGCTGATATAGCACATGGTGCAGCAGTAGGGTAAGACCCAAGTTCCTCAGTGTGCGAACAATTAAGGCTTTGTAAATATAAGGCAGTTTGAGCTAGCTTAATCCCTGGTGAGCTAAGAGTGAGCTACATCATGGTTCCTGGGTGCAAGAGTCTGCATGTGAGAGGTTAGCACAGGGTAGGTAGTCTGAGATCCCATGGTACTTGAGTGTCATGGTACCATGAGTGCCAAAGGCTGCTTGATGGACCTAAGAAATGGCAAGGATGCTTGACCTCTGCCAGCTGCCGTGAGGATGACAATGACCAAAAGTACTAATGAAATCACAGTAGAGTACCAAGACTTTAAACTTGTTTGATAAAAAACTAGGGGTTTGGCAGCATCCAGGGATGCCTGGTGACAACTATTACAGCCCATTCTTCACAAGCGGACAAGGGAAGAGGTGAGTGAGTGCCAGGCATGGGTTGTGCAGCCAGCTGGGACCAGTACTACCAGGGGCTCCTCCTGTGCTTGTGGTTGCTGCAGCAAGGGTACAGCTTCAGCAGCTGTGATGTATGTTAATGCACAGCTCACTGAGCTGGGCAACTGCAAGAAGACTCTTGGCAGATCTACGGATTTTGACAAGCCAATGTGCCCCTTACCCTCTACCAACAGATCTCAGTGCTAAGGATAAAAAGTAACAGTGCCTTAGGCACAAAATGAGGTTCAGGCTACAATTTCAACCCTGTAGAGTCTTATGCATGTGAATCATCCAACATATATGGAACTGGTTGCAATTTTTCATCAGCTTATTATTTATGTTAAAAGTGTTTGTTTCAATACACCTGTGCTGAAACACATTGTTTAAATGTGTGTGAGGAAACATAGTTACTGATTTCTTCTTCCCAAACCTTTCAAAAATGTTTTTTTCCCAAGCCATTTTGTTTGTTTAATGGGAGTGGGAGAATACCTGTTTCTCTTTTCCCTCTGCTTATTGTTTCTCAGTGAAAAACTTCTTCTTAAGCATCATGAACTATAAGATAAAATGCAATTTTTTTTTCAAAATTCCATCAAAATTTATTTCATTGGCTTGAAAAACAAGTGAGATTCTTAGTAATACTGGAAAAGTGTTCTCTTCAACTTTAAGGATTTATGTAACTTCCTCGGATACAGGATTTTGTTAAATATTGTAACTGAGAAAATGAATTTTGATTTTGGAAATAACAATAGTGTTTAGAGAAAAGACTCATACAGTTTCTTTGCACTTCCTTTTAATTCACAGAAAGAGGAAAGACATAAAGGAGAAAAATATACCACAATATACGGCAGCTAAGAGAGACTGCAGAGGGGTAAGAACATCAAATAGGCAATACAGGCAATGGTGATAAAAGACCATTGAAACACAGGAAATTAAGTTTTTGGAACTGTATTGATTGGGTCTGGTTGGGGTGGAGTTAACATAGCTGTTACAATCCAACACATTTATTTTTCTTTTCTTTTTTCCGTCTTCACTTACTAAACTCTATCTCGACGGATGAGTTTTTCTCACTGTTGCCCTTCTGATTCTCTGTCCCACCCTGCTGGGGGCTAGTTGAGTGAGCAACTGGTGGGTACAGTTGCTGTCTGGGGCCAAACCGCCACAGGAACAAAATTCAATCAACGGTATAGTACTCAAACTGCCAAGACAGGATTATATTAATTGAAATTGCTGATACTAAATCTCGTGTGCAACCCATTGCTTATAAGCCTCACATTTAGTAAGGAACCTGAGAATGACAAGTAACTTGCACTTATTGTGATCCCATGCCTAGTAAAATGTAAAACTGATAATAAAACGTTCATCAGTACACAGACAAATAAGTACACTACATTGGCTCCATGCAAATTGCAGTACTACAAGATGTCTTTACACTATTACAGGCATTGGCCTAGAGGTTAGATCCCTGGTCTCAGACCAAGTGATGGGGAGTGGGGCAGGTTTTCATTGCTGGAGGCTGTTGTAGACGGTGATCCTGATGTGACCTTTGGGCCAGGAAGTTCCTACAGCTTCTGCTGGAAGGTGTGGCAGAAGAGGGTCAGTGTGTGCCCTGTTTCTTGAGTCAATTTATTAACCATTCACTATAGGGTTGAAAGGATGTGTGCACTGACTGGGAATAGCTAGTCATTACATTCTTACACCTATTTCAGTACAGACCTGCGTGTTCAATAGTATAAAGAAAGTGAGTACCAAAATGGACAAAATAGAGCTTCTGGTAAATAAGAAACACAGTCATGACCAGAATACAGAAGCTGAAAGATCCACAGGGTTCAGAAGAGCGAGAAATAAGGTAAAGAAGGATAACATGATACATCAATCATATACTATCTCTAGAAAACAGGGACTGCAAGGACAGATCTAAATGCTTTGGAAGGGCTAATGGGTAGCTGGAGAGCTGGTACTTAATATTAAGTTTTTTTGACATATTATTTCTGGCTGTTTTTTTTTGTTGGCAATACAATTGTTCACAGAATGGTCAGGGTTGGAAGGGACCTCTGGAGATCACCTAGTCTGACCCACCTGCCAGAGCAGGGTCACCTACAGCAGGCTGCACAGGACGGTATCCAGGTGGGTTTTGAATGTCTCCAGAGTGGGAGAGATTCCACAACCTCTCTGGGCAGCCTGTTCCAGTGCTCTGCCACACTCAAAGTAGTATTCCTCCTTGTTTCTCCTACGCAGCACTTAACTAAGAGAGGAAGAGTTTCTCTCCAAGGGCTCCAGAAAAGGGTATTGCAAAGCCAAGCTGTGCAATGCATCAAATTTTTGTCCCCAGAACAATATTGTGTTGAGACATTTGACCTATTGGTATGAAGATAATTTTTATGAAGGCACTAACATGACCGAAACAACAACAAAACCCCCCACATTGTTTACATGACTTCGAAAAACTAACCCATTTTCTAAGGAACCAATAGTTTGCTGTCTAATAATCCCAAACTTCCGGCATGATTACTCGTGATTCAACCTCAACGTGAAATAGTGCAGAAGATATGGACTAAGCTATGCATGTTATTAAACTGCAGATATTACCCCTTTACCCCCAATAAACAAGGATAAAAATATAGTGATTCTGTCTTGGATGTCATTAACTCGGCTTTTATAAAGGGGATGTTCCTTCAAAAAATAACAAATTCAATTAGCAATAAATGAAAGGAAAAATTGGGCTCTGAGCCACCACAGCTATACTGATGTTTGCAAAAGGTCATACTGGACATACAGGCAAAGTCTGCAGAGCCTATAAAAGGTAAGGGCCGGTGTTCAAAGCAAAGATGTTGTCAGCATGTCTCTGAGATGGGCTCAAGGGCAGAGCTGGAACTGTGCTTGATTGCCACTACAAAATGTCCATCTCAATGGTGCAGAAAGCTACAGGGCATTGATGTAGGTTGTAATTGATATAGCAGCCAAATACCAGACATCTGATATGAAAGATAACTAAATGAGATAGGTTTTGTTATGCCTCAGATAGTTCCTTCAGCTACTGGCATCACATGCAGTGACTAATCGGAATGACAGAGAAGTAATTAGACATAAACTGATTGTGGCAAATCTTTCTGCAGATGAATAATATGGGAAAGGTAATAAGCCTCCCCTTACAGGCTTCTTTTCACCCTCAAAGGAGCCAACAGAAAAACCTCCCCAGAATCACTGGGTTCCTGTGGGTGTCTCCTGGGGTACAAGGGTCTTCAAAGAACAGAGGCAGGAGACAGAACAAAGTTGTCCATCACAGTGGTGACTGGTGCAGATTTGGGACTGATCCGCAAACTGCTGCAAGCCATGCAAAGAGGCTGGCAAGGCCTGGGGAGCGTTTGAAAGGCGGAGAAGGCAGACAAGACCCCTCTGTAGTTTTGGCAGGCTTGAAAGCTGTGCTCACGCCAGGGAGGTTCAGATCTGCAGAAATGCTGATGTGAGCTGTAGCCTTCGGTTGCTGCCATGGTGAAAGGTTGCAGGAGTGCAGCGGCTGATTTTCAAGGGATGATGGACCCCTAAGAAGTGTACAATGCCATAAACTGTTGCTGCCTGTAGAGACGAGATTGTTAATCTGGCTGCAGTACAAACCCAGGGCAGTGCAATACCATCTATACTCCAGTGTTGCTGACCCTCGGTCTTACATTCAGGACGTTAGACAGCAACAGCAGTCGTACACAGCTGGACACGTCTGATTTTTTTTTTAAATTGAAGTACTGCATGTTTTCTATTTTTCTTTGTACATTTGGAACTATGTTTTGGTTAGGGAAAGCCAGCATTCACCCGGCTCCAGAAATGCTTTCAGTGCAGCTCCTGAATTATTTTAGCAACAGGAGTTTCAAAACTCAGTGTGGTTGGCACTCTCTGAACCTGGACCTCCTGCTGTGCCTTTGAACTCTGCTCACTCTGGGATAAAAACTGCAGAGCTCTCTCTACTGCAGCAAGCCATAAACAAGTTTTCTCTCACAACCTTCAAGTATACTCTTGCTTAGGTGCTCTGACAGACAAGGTGACAGAGATACATGTCTTCAGTTTCATGAAATGCAGTTGGAACTGTTGCAGCAACTCTTTGTTTTGCACTTGCCAGGGTAATTTGAAGTCCCTGGGGCATTTTAACTAATATTTGGATGGCCAGTATGAAGGTGGCTGTTTGAGCTTCATGGATGACTGCTGGTGAAGATTAAACATCCCTCATCACTTCCAGTAGCCCCTTGATGGGTGCTTTTAAGTAGTATTTGAGCTTTATTGTGGTGACGGTCCTTTGACATCTACTGCCCCCATAAATGCATGCTGCTCTGTCCCGCTGTTTCTATTAAGTGCTCTATTGGCTTTGTAAAGATTTTAAAACTTGAGCGTATTCACTGTGCAGTGCCTACGTTGAAAGTTCATGAGCCCCATAAACAAAAGGAAACCAGTGATAATAGAAGTGTTACAAAGTGCCACATTGTGGAATACTGCAAATGTTTGTAGAAAATAATTCTGTTTAAGCTTTGTGTTTTTCTTCTATTCCACTTCTGCCGTACAGTATTTTTAGAAATACCTTTTCTTTCATTATGAATAATTACAATTTGTGGAGCTCATGGAGACCTGAAGTGAAGGTGTTCTTTCCAAATACCACCAATATATGACTGCAGCACAAAGCATTTCCATGAATATACATTTAGTCTTTAGGCAAACTTGATTTATCAGTGTTCTTCCTGTTTCATGTTTGTTATCCATTAGAATTCGAAGTGAATAAATAAGATGCGTGACAACAGATTTATGCCAAAGCATCTTCTTGGAAAGCAAATGTTCAACTCTTACACATCAGCATTTATGTCAGAAAGGAGGAGAGAAACCTGGATGACGTACACCTCTGGTGAGCATCACTTAAATTTCAAATGTTCTCATGTATGTAATAAACATAAATTTATCTTGGTCACTAGAGACCACAGAACAGTGTATATAAAGAAATTAAATACAATTTATTTATAGACTAGGGCTAGCTTAATAATACTTCCATTTAGGAACAAACTGTTATAAACTTATCCTCTATAAACTAGAAGTAAATTAATTATTGTAGAATTAGGATACTAACGTTATCCTTAAAAAGCAACTGTACACACTCCAGCCAAGTGCCAAAAATAACTAGCTGCTCCAGGCCAGAACCAGAAGAATGGCACTTCCCTGCTGTGCCTCTGGTGCTGCACAGAAACTGTGGAGGAGAGGGGATCCCCAGGTACACTGGGAGCAGGAGCTGGCAGTGGAATGTGATGGTGAGCATCAGGGGCTGCCGGTGATGGGTGTCTGGAAAGGGGGTCGATGGGGAGGATGCATGGCTGGGACCAGCAGGTGTGGAGTGAGGAAAGGGACGTTGGGGGAGGGAGTCCTTGGAGAAAGTACACCTTTCATCCTTCCCTAATGCTTATCAGCATTGGGGTGCCAGAGTCTCCTGTTGCGACCGGTCACTCAGTAGCTCCAGAGGCAGTGGGAAGTGTGGTGGATGCAGAATTTCCAAAGCCTGGCAGTGACTCTTGAGATTCAATGTGATATGCTCAAATAAGAAAGCTCAATATGAGCTTTCTGCTATTTTCTGTATTTTTTAAAGAAAAACAAGTAGGAAAATATCCCTTTTAATCTGTGCTTATTTTATTATTAAAAGTGTACAGCAATTTGGCCAAAGGTTGCAGAGCTTCACTATTAAGACTGCAACTGTGGCTTAGGTCAGCACTTTGTAAATGTTACCTCATTTAACTTTAATTTCATGCTTACGGGTTTTCCTTATTAGGCCTTCTGTCGCAATAAGCATGAGTGAGGGGCTTGCTTTGCAGCCAAGCAGTGACCACACAGGGGAGCAGAGGAGGAAGGAAGTACCCTCCCTCACTCAAGGGAGGGTTGGGAAGGCGCCTGCTGAACGAGACAGGCAGCTTGCAGGAAAGGGAAGCCTGCCTGATGAAACTAGATGTTATTTGGAAGAAATGGTAGCTGCCTCGCCTCTGCCACTGACTCCTTATTTACTTCTGCACTAGCTGACCAAACCCCGATCTTTGGTAGCTGTCAGCATTGTATGGATGCCCAGTTCATCTCATGGGGTCCTGTCTGCAGAACATCTGCTGAGACCTAAACATAACTGCAAATACATAGTGTGCTGCACAATGCAAAACTCTCACAAAATAAGGTCTCAAGTACCCACAAATAGTATACTTCAAATCAGTGAAATGTTTTGACCTTAATATGCCTCCTGCTCTGTTTTCCATCTCTAGAAGGAAGGTAACACTATCACTTAGATATAGGTACTTTAGGAAATGCTAAAATGATATACAAAGATCATCCTAGAGACCATGTGATTACTACTATTAATAAAATTATGGCCTAAGAGGTAGATTCTGAGAATGACTGGTAATGAAGAGGAAAATCTGCTAGTATTTTCTGTTGGAAGCACTGAATGAGGCAGGGATCTTACAGAAAATAATTATGTAGAGAATAATTTCATAACATCCCCAAATACTAGCAAAAAATGTATTGTTATCAACGTTGAATATTTTAGAAAATATTCTTTACTCTATATGAATATGCTGAGTGTTGAAAAAGATTTACTTTTGATCATTGGAGATGCACATTTTGTTACTCCTCTGGCTCTCTATGTGGAATGGGCCACAATATTAGTCTTCAAAAATTTTTTGATCACTGGAAGAATTCTTCAATTTGAGCAGCTAAAATCACCACAAATACATTCATATGCTACCTGAAATAAGCCAAACCTAGAATAATAGTGTTGTTTTTAATAAAAATAGAATATTTGAAAATTCATAATAACATTAAAGCCATTGTTTCTAGTGTGTTGATGTAACCAGTTACAGAAGAGAGTATTTCAGCTGATGTTTAGATGGCAGCTGTATAGTCAGAAACATTTGATGGATCCTAATAAATGAATACAAATAATGTAATATTAACATCCATGTGTAATACTAAATTACTTTCTGCTGCAAGAAATAAAGCTAGTGTCGTCACTTCATTGGAAATATTTTTACTGTGAGTAAATATCATGTTCTTTTTGAGATTCTTTTGCTAGTTACGGCAAACATTAGATAGTGATTTTGATTCATATTTCAAGGTATCTGCTAAAATCTGATTTTTGACCTTAAGTTTATTTGAAGAATACAATATCTGGGTTAAAAATGAGGATCATAAAGTTAATGACCTACAGGTCCTCTGAAGTCCTGCCAATTTTGGAATTATCCTTTTAGATAGAAATAAAGCACCGTTCTTTACTAGGTAATCCTACTGCCAAACAGGAAAAAATATCATAATTCACACCATTTACTTTCAGGTGTGCAAACAGTTTTACCGAGAGTTAGGAAAAAATTAATTAAACGGCTTTCTATAGATACACTGTAAACACTATAAATGAGTGGTTAGCTTAGTAAGAAAAGACTCCTAAAAGACTCAAAATCAAATGCTTTACTTTTGAAAGCCAATTAAAATCCAGACTGTTTCTTTCATATCTCTAGCTGCAGGTACAGACTGCTACATTGGCATCAAAGGGAGTGGGTTCCAAATCTGCAGTCAGTCTGTGATATCTGGGTATTCAGGATTGCTTTCAGCTGGTCATATATTTATTCTAATATTAAATTTCCTGTTATAGTTCAAAGTGCCAAATCCTTGACAAAATATTATTTTAACGAGAGAGATTAGTTAACTTGAAAATCCCCAGACAAATATTAAGCCCAGAAATAAATCTGCAACTAACTGGCACATGAGTCTCATTCTATATTCTCTCTTCAGTGGCTGATTATTTTCCTGCGGAGAATAAAGAAGCCATTAATATATAATGAAAGAGACAGTTTCATTATTTTCTCTTTGAAAAATACATACTTAGCCATATGGGGCCTTTTGTACACAAGGATATTCTCTTGCTAACAAGTTCAGCACTGATGGTATGATTACTTAGCTATCACACCATTTACAGTAGTGAAATACCTTCTTAAATATCAGTCAGAAGGTCAAAGGGGAACTGGCTTTTTGTCACCTCCAACAGCAGAGGTCCTGTGACTGCTCTGCTCCTGGTAGCACGTAGCCACATTGGCTGTGCATGTTGTTAGATAGGCTTTTTTTGTTTATGGTATGAAAGAAACTGACTGCTGTAATAAAATGATGTGGGCTTACTTGAAATGATGCTCAGCTAGTGCAGAACTCTCTCCGGGTAACAGCAGAAAAATACACATATTTACATATATCCTAGCTGGAAAATGTGTGCTCTTTGCATCTGGAAGGAAGCACATTGCTTCTATGAATTGCTCGTACCCAGGCCAGCTGCTGCACTAGAAGCTACAGCGGATGCTGAGTCAAAGACAAGAATGAAAAAGCAACACTTTCTCTTGCAAATCTCCCTGTTTGTGCTGACCATCTTGACTCCATGTTGAGAAAAATGTGACTCCCATTATTCCTCATTGTTTTATACAGCTAATTTGCAGCACGGTAGTGGTGGATTACAAAATCATGGACTCAAGCAGGCTTCTGGACTGATGCAGGAACATACAGTTCTGTTAAAACAACCCTTTTAAAAGTAGTTGTATGGAGGGACTGGCAAAGCATAGCTGGCATAATTGTGAAGTTCTCAGGTTATTACAATTGCGTTTTCTCCTGGTCAAAGCAACTCATTAAGACTTTGTAGAGATGTCATCAATACATGGATTGCTTCATGTCTTGCTTATTTTAATGCATATTCCTTCAGGCGACATCATAAACTGAAAAATGAGTAAGTAAAAGGGGGTAGGTGGGTGAGAGTAATATCAAATACTGCTCCTGGCCTTGGGTTTGTTTGAAAATTTGTGTAGTTTTAAAACTGCTTTTTCTCTCTTTTTTTTTAATGTTTCCTTCATGCTACCAGAATATGAAACCAGTAGTGAGAGCTGATGGTGTAAGTGATGACCCAGTGGAAAGGAGCCGTGTTGGGGAAGCAGCTCTGGACCAAAGTGACATGCCCTCTGCTCCCTTCTGGGCAGAGCGTTCACAGACAAGACCTGCCACGCTGGTTCTTGCCAAGCACACCCATGGAAATGTGCTTCCGTAGGCTCAGTGAACTCAAAATGGCGGGCAAGGAAATAGCCTTCCCTCTTAGTTTTATTCAGGAGACATCTGTCCTACGTGGTCTTATTCAGTTCATCCTACTGTTACTCCTTTCTCCTCCACTGTCCCTCTCCATTCTGTTTGCTTAAACATCACTTTTGCTGGCAGGGGGTTGTCATTTACTATGTATTTGAATGATAATGACAATGTACGGCCTTCACAAAAATTTGAGCCAAAAGAATATTTTATTTAAAATCTGCAATTTCCACCAAGCAGCATCACTTTCTAATCTCTGTGTGCTGTGCTTTTGCCTTTGAGACCTTAGATACCATATATGATTTGCAAGTTGTTTTACTGGTTGGTATATTCTATATTTGGTTTGGTTTATGACATCTCTTTCAGATATCTTTTATTTCTTGGGTTAGGGTAGTGGAGTCAAATCTTATTCAGTGTAGGTTATGAATACTTACATGAAACAAATTTATTTTATTCTACAATGTACCTACTAACAACAAACTTTGCTGAGATTGCATACAGCACTTGGAAACTAATTTTATTCATAAATCAAAAAAGCTTTATCAGAAGGCACTGGGTCACTGGGTTGAGTTTTTCAGCATAGCAGCAGGTTTTGCATGTTTCTTTTTGCAAAAGTCAGTTTTGGAAAGATTAATTTTTATTTTTTCTTACAATACCTTTTAAATATGTTTTATACAAAACACTGGGAATCTGCCCTTCTGTCTTCTACACAGATGAGTAAAGAGACAGCACAAATGCATAAATAGAACTTCTTAGGAAATCAAGCTTCAAAAAGAATCAGTGTTTTAGCTTTGAATTGGCTTTGTTCTGAAATTTAAGCATCTGATGTCATAAGTTTTCTGGAAATAGAAAGCTTCAAACATTTCAAATATTTTTTTTCTGACATAATTTGCTAGAGAATTTTTTAGGGTTGTGATTGTCCTCCTGCAATTCTGAATAACAAAGAAATTAAACATCTCAAATCATCTTGGACTGGTAGAGGTTTTTCTTAAGCTGCTGGCAGGAGAAACCACAAAGAATTTCTGTTCTGTGCTAATTCTTGTACTGGCTTTAATATCAGCTTTCTAAGTTAGTTCTGTTCTCTGGTGATATGATTTGAAATTGTGTATTGTAAAAGTATTTGTTCACTTAACACTAGTTTTCTTCTTGCAGTTTAATTGATTGTCATAAATTTAAACCTGGATGCCTGGTGATGGTATTTCCCTCATTCTAGCCAATACCAAGCAGAGCTCACAGGACAGAACTTCCCTTCAAATGGCATACCAGATTGATTTTTTGGATGAGGAGCATTCACCTGTTTGTTGCTGTTATGCAGTGGAAGGGCACAGCTTTCTCTTCTTGTTTAAAGTATTGCTGTGGTATGGTGATTTTGTAATTTTAAGAGCCTGAGACCCTGAGATCATCAAGCCGACTGGAATCCCAATGGAATGCCAATGAGCTTTTGATCTGGCTGTAATTACTTCAGTTGATGCAATATTCCTGATATATTTAAACTAATTCTAAATTATAATTCTTACTGGTTTTTAGCCTTTGGGTATCACTGCCTTCTTTCTAGGATAAGATTAGGTGTCGAGACTGGAACTGTCTTTGTCTTGCTATTTGTGCCTGTGTAGTTTTCCCTCAGTCCTAGGGAGGCATGTCCTGCTGGCTTGTTATTCTTATATTTGTTGTTTTTTTCCATGATTCACATTTACTGGATTTTATTTTCAAGTGCCTCAGGTTGCTCATTAGTTTGGTAATGTCTATGGAAGTCTTTCCTGTTCTGAGTAAAAAACTCAGTCTTAATGTTATTCAATTTTATAATCTTGTTTCACTATTCTCAGTATTTACCAGTACCAGTTTTAATGAAGCTCCTCCCAAACTTGCAATTGTATGATCTCTCCTCTATCCCTTGCTTCGAAGGATCCCAAAATGAAGATAGCTATTATTACATTCCAAGCAGGAATGAGAAATAATTTGCAAATTACTTGATACAGTTTCGCTATTTGAAGAAGAAGGGAGAGAGGGAGGCAGTGTTCATACAAGATATCTCAAGGCCTTAAGGTAATATTCAGATATGTATATGTACTACGTAATCACAAATTATCATAGACTTGCTCAGGAAGTGACAGTAATCCAAGTTGCCACCGATCTAGTAGAATTTTGGTAGCTCAGACCTCTGCAGGACACGGGGTCTCCAGTCAGGTCCTGAAGAACTTGTGGTGACAGTTTCATCAGATTTCAACAGTTCAGGGCGGTTGTACCAGGTTGGTCTTAAAACAGTGGCAAGCATATATGTCTGTGTTGTAAATACGCACTTGCAAGGAACTAAACCAAGAAGGTGCTCAGTATTACTGCTGTTTCCTGTTTCTATTTTAAATAGGACAAACCCCATAGACAGGAGTTTGTTGAACTCAGTCACCACCCACCCCATGCTTTAAAAACCTGAGTGAAAGATGCTTCTATTTAAGACCCCAGAAGTTAACAGTGTGTGTAGGGACAGCTGTGCCCTGGAGAAGCCCTGGTGATGAATCACTCCCTGAATATATTTTGTGCAGTTTCAAAGCACTTTGGGATCCTTTGTGATAAGTGTTATTACATAAGGGCAAATATACCTCTGAGGTTTATGGCAGAAACCCTGGCCATGCTCCAGCTTACAGTGCTGCTGGCAGACATCATCACGGCACTCTTCTGCTGACAGCAGAAAAGTCCAGCCACTAAAAGCATGTCAGACTCAAAAAACTTTCTGCTAATTTATGTTTCTTCCAGTAGCTAGCTACTAAGGAGGAAAGTTAATGACCAAACCTCTTCCATGCAGATGCGGTGACCGCAGAGTTGGCCTCTTTTTACCTGCCTCAGGCAGAGCTGCTGTGTGAACCAAGGGAGAGGGTAGACAGACAATCAGTCTGGCTTTCACATCATTGAGGGCCAAGAAAATAAACAAACACGCTTCTCTTTATCTTGGAAATAAGAAAGTTGGAATGCTTCCTGCAGACCAAGTGACACATCTTGTGTTTTACACATAACTTGGTAGGGAAGCAACAGCAGAATCGTTCAGCTGGGAGAACTGAGTGAGTAGTCATGGACTAAGCTATTAAAACTGGTGTGAAAACACTCCTGGGAATTCGCTGCTTAGGAAACCTGACTGGAGTTTTTCAGCCCTTGCCCCATAAACTGGCTGTAAGAGCGTCGGTGTTTTCAAGGGCTCTGGAGGCAGTGTGCTAAATTGATTTGGATTGACAAAAACATATAAAATGAAGAGGCTCTATCTGAAAAATCTATGTAATTAGGTTGTGCTTCAGGCATCAAAGTTGAATGTAATGATATCCAGGACTGCAAATGAAATGAAAATTCTTTCAGTTTTATAGGTTCCTTGCTAATGCTACTACACTACAGTTATTAAAAATTCTTTATGAGTAAGTTGCACACCCATTTTTTCAAAAGAATTTTCCATCTAGAAGTAGTCACTTTGTCAGGATGGCCATCACTGTTCTATGGTTAAGCTTCCAGCCTTGTTTTCATTATAAATTAATTATATAAATTTTCAGACCAATCAGGTAATACATGAGTGCACCATTGAGTTCAGGACTGCTTGCCTCAATCACAACAACACTTGAGGGCTTCCCCCACCCCAGATAGTACAGAGAAGGGTAGACTTATTGTAACAGAAGCAAGCACCCAATGATGCTGAGAAAGAAGATGCGCTGTTAGGTAGTCCCTATCTTAAATATGATGCTCAGAGCAATTACAATGCTTATAAACGCCAGTTGGCGCACTTGCTAGATTACTTTGCCTAGGAGTTATGCACAGAATGGGAAGGCCAGCTATAGCACTCTGAAAAGAGTGAATGGGGAGGAAACTCTGTCCTTGAGTCACTCTGTAAATGTGAAAAAGACAAAACCGAGAAACAATCCTCTCATTTAGCTGATGGCCTAATTGCTGGACCATGCTTCCTGTCTCATTTTGGTGTGTGTGCATCTTTATTCTCCTTTCAGGGAAGCTGATTTTGGCACAATTATCTGCAAATATTTTCATAGTCTTCTCAGATAGAAATTGTTATCTATTATTTAAAAATCCACATTTAGATATTTTAACTATAGTAAAATGCCTAGCTTAGTGCTGGAATTATAAACAGAAAAATCACTGATCTGGGTGTTGCATGTCTAGTCTTGTCAGCCATAGAGGTTTGAGTTTCTTTCCTAAACTCTTGTTGTCCTCCAGTAGAGGATTCTGACTGTATAATAACGGACTGGAGGACAAGATGATCAAAAATTAGTCATAAGGTATCTCAGTCCTCAGTACTCAGTCACTAAGGTTTTTAGACATGTATGCTACATAGATGAAGTATTAGATAGAAATAATTGTGGTGTAAAATTATGGAATTAGGTTATGAATATATTATTTAATACTTAGGGAATGAATGCTAATGATAAAAAGTGCAGTCTTTGACCAACACGAGCTGCTCTACAGCCAGCAGCAGCACGTATACTTCTACCAGTGTTCAAATTCCGGCTCAGTGAAAAAGTTGAAGCATATCTGCAATCGCCCCTGCTGATCGTCCCTCTCAGTGGTGGAAAACCACCCTGCCTTCACTGCAAAAGACCGGGCTTTTAATAAGCCAGGGAGGATGGAGCTTCAGCCAGCACCTGTGGTGACCTTTGAATCCACAGAAGTCTTTTGTACATGTTGAGTCCTTTCCTCAGCTTTCCCTGCAGGGATAGAAAGGGGGGCTCAGACTGCAGGGGGTGCTCCCCAGACGGGAGTCAGGAATCTCACCCCCTCAGGCCTCTTTGCATTAAGTCTCTTCAGCTGCATATGCTGCTTAATCATTGCTGATCCTCTTTCAAACTCCTCTGTTTCTTTCTACTTAAGAAAGTTGAGATTTCACTTTAAAAGTCTCATAATATATTAATTCCTTGGCAGAACTGTCAGTTGCAAGTCAGTTCCTTGACATCCATGGGCTCCTGCTGCTTTGAGCCCTAGCAGTAAGAGAGCCTTGCAGCCTTGGAAGTCCCCATTCCTGCCAGAAAAATGAGTTTTCTACCCCAGCACCTTGGACGTACCTGTTCCATTTCTCAACCAGGAGAGGGTAGGGGAACTAACTTTTCAGTAAGCCATAAAGATTTGTCAAATGCTTGCTTCTCCCTAGAATATTTTCATTGAGAGATTTTAATATATTTTTTTCCAGCTTTGCAACTTCTGTGACCCCTGCCACAGAAAGTAGCCCAAAACAGGGAGATCATTTCAAGGGCTTTGCAAGTAGTTGCTATAACTTCCATTTGCATTCACCAAGTGAATGTGCTTGGTCTCCCTTAAACTGATAGGTATCAAGTGTACTGCAAAAATCTTCTCTTCAATACATAGGAAGAGACGAATGAGTAAGAGGAGAAAGCGCAGAACAGTGACATCATTGCAGCATTGGTCATATATGATGAATACAACTACAGACGTGTCATCAGGCACTGATAAGTCAATTCAGATTCAATTCATTGGGGTCCAATGAAAAACCCAAATAATTCTTGGGCTGTTGGAGGATGTGTTTGTGTAGTTTCTGGGATAAAATATTTTTCAAAGATCTAACATTATTTATAAGAAGACAGGAGTTGTAAGTGGAAAATGTTAAGCTTTCCCTTGCTATGAGACAGTGAGCTGGGATTTGAACATGTAAGGTTAGACTCAGAGAGACGTTTAAAAATACGCCAGGTACATATACATATGCAACATTCATTATAGCCATTTTAAAATCAAATGGAATGTATCATATGATCTGTCATTCTGACGGCATCATATGATGTTATCAGTCTGGTACTTGATGTGGTAAGCCATGTACAATTTTTACAGATATCTAAGTGTTTAAAGATATAGATTTGTGTCTCAGGTTTTACGTATCATCAAAACCAATGAACTAGCTAATCCAGAACAAAATCTGTCATTAGTTACCTTTGGGCTTTTAAAAATGCTAGTGCATACCCCAGATATTTTGGTATCTAAATGTGTATGTGATTATGGCTTAAGACTTCACAATGGAAAATGGACAGCTGAGAACATCTCTTTAGATGATGACTGAGGTTTGCCATGTTGTTTACCATTGTTTTGTTAATGGGAGAAGCAAACCCATGTTACTTATGTCTTTTGCAGGGAGAGGAACTTGTAAGAAGGATAATAGCTGGCTTGGCTCATCCATCTTATATACCTGTTACTATGTTAATGCCTTCGCAGATGCAGCATTTCCAAAAGAGACTGTTGTTTAGAGAAAAAAGATAAACAGCAATCATTTTAACCCTAGTGAGCTTAAATTGAAGGATGTTGTCTAATGACTGAAGAGGATGCACACTTAGAAATCAGGTTCAGATGATTCCTCATGTGTCTGAAAATCAGGGGACTTCGTGGAAAAAAAATTCTTAAAGTTTATAAAAATCAAGCCATGTTTAACATTTCTTATTTTGAGTCAAACTTCCAATATCCAGTTAAATCTGTCTCAAGCTCTTCTTGAATTTTGTTAAGTTCTTGTAGCAGCTTTAACTACTTTGCATCTCCATAATGAGTTCTCTTGAGTGCCCTTTGGCTGCCTGAGCTTGGAGGCAGTTTCTGTTTTTATTCTTTTATTTTGCAGTACACTTCTGGTCAAAGGAGACCAGAGAAAGCCTGCCAGTAGAAGGTGTGTGGCTGAAAGCTGGAAAATTGTCAGTCCTTGTTGTTTAAGGCACAGGAAGAGCTCAGACAGTACCAACAGGGGTTTCAGGGCATCATCCCTGCATTGTGAATCACATGCTGGTGCTGCCACAGTTTGAGGGACGGCTTTTGGTGGAGTTGATTAGGAGGTGTGTATGTACACCAAAGGCACAAATAAATAAAAGCAAAGCAAAGAATGGATTTGTGTACAAATCTCTGGAGAAGGCAAGCAGCTGGGACATGGTGGGAATTCATATCTGTTCCTGGAGAGTGGTACAGGGATGTGTCTCTGGACCCTCCTCAGCAAGAGCAGCTTAGGAAGCTCTTGGCAGCACTGGTGGATGCTGGGATTGGAGCACTGATATGGTTGTGCTGTCCCTGACACCTCCTAGGGAGACTAAGCCCTGAAGGACTTGGAAATTTGACTATTCTGAGCTGGACTTTTCGCAACCACAACCAGTTCCAAGGGGGACACTGTTTTCTACAAAAGGACTGATCTACATGGGCAGAAGAAGCAGGATTAGTTGCATTAGACAAAGGCTAGGCATTGAAATGACTTCATAAATTCATAATTAGGGAGCACTGAATTTACAGAAGCCCTTTGTAAGTTGGAAGAAAATATCTTCTCTGATAAATGTAAAGTTTGCATTTATTAAAGAAAAAGAGAGATATCTAATGACTGTTCACAAATCTGATCCCTAGGTGTCAAAAAGGCACATCCATAAGGCAGTGTCACAGCAGTGCATTCGCATTCACAAATGAGAATGAAAATGCTGGCTGCATACGGAATTGATGCATTTGCTCATACTGTGAATGACTGCACACACACTATTGGGTGGATGTGTGCATTTAGTGCTTATGCAGACACTGCCTTTGCACTTTGGAAAACTTCCTGTGCAAGTTAATTAACGTACAAAGTCTGTATTAACAACTCCATTTTCTATGGTAGCTACTGAAGGAATTTATATTGCCTCCAGCGAATTGAGAGGAAAAAAAGATGCTTCAGTGATCTCATTCTGAATCTCTTATAAATGTCTAACACTGCATTACTGCAAAAGATAATTCCTTGTTTATCCACAAGTACAATATCCACAAGTACAAGTCCGCAGCAGACTTGTTAATCATTCTTCAGGTAGCTTGGTCTCTCTTCACCTCTTTCTCCTGTTTTCAATTACTAGTCCAAACACTGTGAATGCTTCTGCTAACTAACTCTTCAAAGGTTCCTGATTGCATTAACCAGAAAATGGAATGTCACAAAAATCTTGGGCTAGATATCAGGAAGATTAAAACACTGTCTAATTTGCCAATCACAATTAGTAGGTTTATTGAGTGCGAACTGTACCTTTCAGAATTTCACCCTTCATTGATTTCTCAAACAATGTGAAAGCTAGTTAAAGTCTTTAATCAGCCAGTCTCTTCCTCCAGAAAAAGAGACATCTATGCTGATGTTTATTCTGAATTACTGGAAATATTAAAAATTAATGCAGGAGTGATCTTCCATTTTTTATTGTTACTTGTATCTACTGGAAAAGTGGTATATTCTTTGTGTGATGGCACAAAGCAGGAAGGGGACAGGGAGAAACAAGTGCCTAACTCTAGCATAGCATAGCAAAGTCTCTGTGGGCCCCAGGGCCAGAAGGCAGACTGCGACCGTAGAGAGCTAAGGGAAAGAGACTTCTGGGAGTGGGTCACAGATGAGAAATATCTCCCTGGGAGTCCTACTCTGTCATCCTGAGATGTGGGTTGAGCATGCAGCTGGGTCCCAACATTTCCATGAGCTGGCCTTGCTGCTTTGCTTTTGTCTGAGACCTGGAATTAGGATTACCTATTGGTTTGAGCATCATCACAGCCTGTGATGTAGCTTTGGCCCAGGAGCTGCGCTTGAACTGTTAAGTAGCCCCAGGCTACAGCAGCTCTGCACACAGAACTCCCTCATCTACCCTTCATCTCAGAGTGTAGGAGAAGCATGTGCAAGGGAAGAAAAATATGTAAGCCAATCTAGCCTCCGTGAATGATGTGGTTATTTTATGCTGCTTAGCTTCTGCAATATTGAAGTACTCCTAGAAGATGTTCATTAGCTGCAGAAGAGAAGTCAGACTCACAGCTTTAAAGCAAATATATTTCACGGCACAGACATCAGGAGCACACAGAGAAAATGTCTGACTAGATACGTTGAGGACCGGGTCAGAGACCACTTGGCCAAGCTGGACATCCATA
>RSEF01000031.1:20615843-20649308 GCA_003993805.1 Himantopus leucocephalus | reverse complement strand
CCTTCCAACTCTGAAAATTCCGTGATTCCGTGATTCCGTTTGCTGGGGCTTCAGTGGTCTTATGTAAACAGTAACTCAGATTTGAGGTTCTTTTGTTAGCTAATACCTTAAAGCAGTTTACATTGTGTTTAGGCCCAGCTACCTGCTGTTTCAGGGAACAAGTGAATCACAGAAAGTGATGGATATCCTAGCTACAGTCCTCTGAAAAATACCCCCTTACCTGGTATTTCCAATTTAGTGGTGAGTCACCAGCAGTTCTGGATTCCCCTTGCATGTCTCCAGAGACATCACAGAACTATGAGGGACTGCTGTGATTTGTATATGTATATGCTACAGAAAAGGTAACAACTCAGAAGGGAGGAGATCCCTAATTAAGAGAGACGTGCACTCTCAGAAATGTGGTTTCCCTCTGAAAATGTCACCTTCTCAATATTTAGTCCCCAATGGATCCATTTATTACACTCCAATCCAGTTCATTTGAGTTGGTGTCAAAGGTAGAAGAGTTTGAAAAGCGTGAATGACACTAGCACGAAGAAGGATGGAAAGGTTATTTTACCATTGACATAAAGGACTGGCAGCAAAAGGAAAAAAGATGCCTGAATGCTTAGCACATTAAATCTGAAAGCTGCCCTTAAAATTGAAACTAGAACCCTACAATGTTGTTCAGATAAAGTAAATTTTCATGTCAGAACCACAGTCCTTATTTTGCCACCTCCTGTGTATGACTAACAATAAAGACTTTAACTGCAGTGTCTCCTGCTGTTATTTCCACAGGACCCATTCCCCTTTTCTTCAGGCTGTATTAAACAGAGGAGCACACATTTCTAGGACTATATTAGAAAAAAATGAAAGCATTTTTTTCCAATATGTACTTTCTAGAAATCATGAAAAAAAAAACATATAGCAGATCCTAGGAGAGACGCATATTTTAAAGGTGCAGGGAAGAATTTCATACAATGCAAATAACTCCATTTCATTTGCCGAGGACTGCTCTAGTTCTGCTTACAGGAGCTCTCTCTATGGTGAGTTACGGCAGCCCTAAGGTCGATAAAAGCCCCAAGTGGCTGACCATATGTAGGTTATAGGGAACTGAGGCAGAGACATTCTCATTTGTTTTGGCAATCCCTTTTACCTGCTGCGCTGCCATGGGGCAGTGCTTGTTTAGCATCCTGCCACCGAGATCCCTGTTTCCCAAGTATGATGTTGCTAGGGCTGCCTTTCAGGCAAGAATGGTGTTGTGTTGAGAAGACGTGTACTGTGCTGGACAATCCAGTCCATAAATTAATTTTGCACCCCTGCTCTCTTAGCATTACCATCTCAACTGCAGGACTGTGTTCAGTTCACTTTACTTGAGCCTTGCTTCCTTTACGAAACATTTCAGCTCGCTAGAAAACTCATCAAACGATTTCCTTGGGCAAGGACAATTTTCTTTAATTCTGAAATAATTCAGTTGACTACAGTGTAATTCATCCAGATTTACACCACTTTAATAGTGATAACAATTTGATCCAGACTAAGAAAGGGTTATGTAAAACCCTAGCTTCATTTGTTAATTGAGTTGCATGGTAGATGAAGGGTGAATAAGACATGATAATGGCGTATTGTCACATAATTTAAAACTGCCTTCCTTTATACAAAACATGTAACCTGGTGCTATTCATCTATGAAGTTAATTCCCTGTCACCCACCTTCACTCTTTGAATGCATGTTTATAAAAGACATGGAGAATAAAGGGGCCAGAGTCAAGGATGTTCCTGGACCATCTATGTAAATTTTAACCCGTCTTTTTTTAAACAATAAATATTTATGTGTATTTAAAAAGCCAGAATGCCTTAAATGGTTTTAAAAGTATGGAAATAGAGTGATATAATCTCAATGGTAATTTTTCTAGGGTTTTTGGGTTTTTTACATTCGGAACCTGAATTTTAATTACTCTTGTCATCCTCAGGATTCTCGTTCTGAAGGTAATAGTCTCTGAATTATCCAGCATATGATGATCTTTTTGTTTATGAAGGTAAATGCAATTAGACACTGTCATTCAGTGCTCCATCACCTCTTCTATGACATTTATCCATATGGGTGAGTAGAATCATAGAATCATAGGTTTGGGTTGGAAGTGACCTTTAAAGGTCATCTAGTCCACCCCCCCTGCAATGTTCAGGGTCATCTGCAACTAGATGAGGTTGCTCAGAGCCCCATCCTACCTGACTTTGAATGTTTCCAGGGATGGGGCATTTCCCAGCTCTCTGGGAAACCTGGGCCAGTGTTTCATCACCCTAATTGTAAATAATTTCTTCCTTGTATCTAAGCCTGAATCTACCCTCTTTTCATTTAAAATCATTACCCCTTGTCCTATCGTACCAGCCTTACCAAAAAGCTTTTCCCCATCTTTCTTATAAGCCCCCTTTAAGAACGNAAGCTTTTCCCCATCTTTCTTATAAGCCCCCTTTAAGAACGGAAAGGCCACAATAAGGTCTTCCTGGAGCCTTCTCTTCTCCAGGCTGAACAACCCCAACTCTCTCAGCCTCTCCTCATAGTAGAGGTGTTCCATCCTGCTGATCATTATTGTGGCCCTTCTCTGGACCCATTCCAATGGGTCCATGTCTTTCTTGTGCTTAGGAGTCCAGAGCTGGATGCAGTACTCCAGGTAGGGTCTCACCAGAGCAGAGTAAAGGGGCAGGATCACCTCCCTCAACCTGTTGCTCCCCCAGTCCCTGCCTTGTGGACCATCTGCTTGAGAGGTGTGGGAAGAGAGGTTGCCAGTGAAGACTGAGGCAAAAAAGTTGTTGAGTACCTCAGCCTTCTCCTCGTCTGTTGTTACCAGTTTGCCAGTCTTGCTCATCAAGGGGGTATGCTTTCTTTAACTTTCATTTTCTGGTTGACATACCTGTAGAAGCCCTTCTTATTATTCTTTGTGTCTCTTGCCACACTCAGCTCTGGCTGCACTTTGGCCTTCCTGACCCATCCCCACACAACCGCCAGCATCCCTATACTCTTCCCAGGATACTTGTCCCTGCTTCCACTGCCTGTGCATATTCTTGCTCTTAAGTCTCATTCAGAACACCATACATATTTGTTATCTCTCCTTATGAGAAAACAGTAAAGACTGTGAAAATTTCCCCAGCATTTATTGATATATAAATTCTGCACAGTGCAAAAATTTATGCAAAAATACTGCTGATAAGTTTTTTAAAAAAAAGGTTTGATGATGACCATTCTTAACTTTTACTGTCTTTGAAACTGAATTTATAAATGAATGCAAATCCCTTTTTCTTTCTTTGATTTAGTAGGACTGAAAATATACCAGAAAAAAGCCACATTCTTTTAAAAGGCAAGTTTCCTGCAATACTTTCCAGTTAGTGCCACCTTGTAATTTACCAAGAATCACTGCTCATGAACATGCTTTAGTGGCCATACAGGGGTGCAGACACTAAGTAAGAGGGATTACACAACAGGTGTATAAAAAAGCAAGAATAAACAGACTGACAGAAATCCGGGTGCTTTCAGCATATCATGGATGAAACATGAGGTCTTAAACTGTGTGTGAGAGAGAAAATGTAGAAGTTAAAAATCATAGAATCATAGAATAATTTAGGTTGGAAAAGACCCTTAAGATCATTGAGTCCAACTGTAAACCTAGCACTGCCAAGTCCACCACTAAACCATGGCCCTAAGTCCCACATCTACACATCTTTTAAGTACCTCCAGGGATGATGATTCAACCACGTCCCTGGGCAGCCTGTCCCGATGTTTGACAACCCTTTTGGTGAATAAATTTTTCCTAAAATCCAATCTAAACCTCCCCTGGCACAACTTGAGGCTGTTTCCTCTTGTCCTATCGCCTGTTACTTGGGAGAAGAGACCAACGCCCACTTCGCTACAACTTCCTTTCAGGTAGTTGTAGAGAGCGTTAAGGTCTCCCCTCAGTCCCCTTTTCTTCAGACTGAACAACCCAAATTCCCTCAGCCACTCCTCATAAGACTTGTTCTCTAGACCCTTCACCAGCTTCGTTGCCCCTCTCTGAACAGGCTCCAGGCACCTCAACGTCTTTCTTGTTGTGAGGGGCCCAAAACCGAATACAGTATTCAAGGTGGGGCTTCACCAGTGACTAGTACAGGGGGATGATGGCCTTCCTAGTCCTGCTGGCCACACTATTCCTGATACTAGCCAGGGTGGTATTGGCCTTCTTCACCACCTGGGCACACTGCTGGTTCATATTCAACTGGCTTTTGACCACCCCCCCAAGGTCCTTTTCTACCACACAGCTTTCCAGCCACTCTTCCCCAAGCCTGTAGTGCTGCACCGGGTTGTTGTGACCCAAGTGTAGGACCCGCCACTTGGCCTTGTTGAATCTCATAAGTTGGTCCATTGGTCCAGCCCGTTCAGATCCCTCTGGAGAGCCATCCTGCCCTCAAGCAGATCCACACTACCGCCCAACTTGGTGTCGTCTGTAAACTTACTGAGGGTACACTCGATCCCCTCGTTCAGATCATTGATAAAGATATTAAACAGAACAATCTCCAATACAGAGCCTTGAGGAACACCACTTGTGACAGATTGCCAGCTGGATTTAGCTCCATTCACAATTCTCTGGGCCCAGCCTTCCAGCCATTTTTTTACCCAGCGAAGAGTATGTGTGTCCAAGCCATGAGCATCCAGTTTCTCCAGGAGGATGCTGTGGGAAATGGTGTCAAAAGCTTTACTAAAGTCCAGGTAAACAACATCCACAGCTTTTCTCCAATGCCCTAAGTGGGTCACCTTGTCATAGAAGGAGATCAGTTTAGTCAAGCTGGACCTGCCTTTCATAAACCCACGCTGGCTGGGCCTGATCACCTGGTTGTCCTGTGTGCAGCAATCCTGAAGCATGTGGTTAAGTGGGTCAAAAGGCTGAAAACTGCACTATCAAAATTTATATGACTGATGAGGAAAAACATACAGGGATAAGCCTTGACAGCATTACAGAGAATCAGGTTCTTTATGTGGATGGTCTATTCAGAGTCTAGTTGGAGGTCAGTAACAAGTGGTGTTCCTCAGGGGTCAGTACTGGGTCCAGTCCTATTCAATATATTCATCAATGACCTGGATGAAGGGATAGCGTGTACCATCAGCAAGTTTGCTGATGACACAAAATTGTGAGGGGTGGCTGACACGCCAGAAGACTGTGCTGCCATACGGTGTGACCTGGACAGGCCAGAGAATTTGGTGGAGAGGAACCTAATGAAGTTCAACAAGGGCAAGTGTAGGGTACTGCACCTGGGGAGGAATAGGGTAAGGGCTGACCTGCTGGAGAGCAGCTCTGTGGAAAGGGACCTGGGAGTCCTGGTGGACAACATGATGACCATGAGCTATCAATGTGCCCTGATGGCCAAGAAGGCCAATGGCATCCTGGGGTGCATCAAGAAGAGTGTGGCCAGCAGGTTGAGGGAGGTCATTCTTCCCCTCTACTCTGCCCTGCTGAGGCTGTATCTGCAGTGTTGTTTCCAGTTCTGGACTCCCCGGTTCAAGAAGGACAGGGAACTTGCGGAGAGGGTCCAGCAAAGGGCTACTAAAATGATTAGGGGATTGGAGCATCTTTCTTATGAGGAAAGGCTGAGGGACTTGGGTCTTTTCAGCCTAGAAAAAGGAAGACTGAGCAGGGATCCTAGCAATACTTATAATTACTTAAAAGGAGGGTTCCAGGTAGATGGGAGCAGTCTTTTTTCAGTTGTGCCCAGTGACAGAACAAGAGGTAATGGGCACAAACTTGAGCATAGGAAGTTCCATCTAAACATGAGGAGGAACTTCTTTATTTTGAGGGTGGCGCAGGCTGCCCAGAGAGGTTGTGGATTTTCCCACTGTGGAAACATTCAAAACCCGCCTGGACACCGTCCTGTGCAACCTGCTGCAGGTGACACTGCTCTGGCAGGGGGGTTGGACTGGTCGATCTCCAGAGGTCCCTGCCAACCCTGACCATTCTGTGATTCTGTGTAAGCTGACAGTTTAGAACTAACCAGACCTTCCTCTCGTGTTTTGCTTCCTCTTGTATCATGCAAGTTTTAGTACCATTCAAGATAAACTTCATATGGAATTAATGGCAAAACATTTGCAAACGTCACCTAAAACAGACATGGAGCCAGAGACTTCTAGCCTGCTTCTTGTCACTGAGGGGGAGGCGTTAACGAAACGGTGTAAGGCAACGAGCTCTCCTGCCTGGGAAAATATGAAAAGACTCCGATTTCAGGGTTACTCTGTCTTATGATAGAAGACCATTCTGTAACACCAGGGTTTCAAGGTGTCCTGCAGAGCCAGCAAGATGTGTTTCATTTATTACATATTCCAGATATTTGGTGTGTCCAAGGCTTCTCAGCTTATATCCGGACTCTCTCACAGAGCTCAATTCACTGCTGTCATTTCTATGCTTGTAAAAACAACCAGTTCATACAATGTATACAGATGTGAATTACATAGTATAGGATGGCAATTGTATTTTCTTTTTGAAGATCCATATCCATAACTTCCTTGATGTGGAAAGTTTCACAATTTATAAAAACTCTCCTTTTGCTTGTATTGACCCCACACGACCCTAAAGCACAAGTTTCCCGGGTCATCTGTGAGCATTTAACCACTTTCTTATTGCTTAAAAGGCTGGCTGGGATCTCTACTTGCCTTTCAAAAGGGTACATACAAGTGGGTCTGCTTCCTCTTTGTTACTGAGCTCTCTGCTGTTGTTGTGCGTAGAAGTGCTGTAACTCGACTTAAAAGGCTGCCTCTCATGAGCCTTAGGTGGGTCTCCACCTACTTTGTGGATGCCAAGAAGGTTTACACAGGTGAAAGGTGTATAACTGCTGAGTTGGAGCAGTTCTGCATATGTCCAGAAGACATAACTGAGGGTGCTTAGGGCACTTTCAGACTAAAACTGAGAGAACCTCGGAGCCCAGTCATCTCAAGGCAGATGGCTGTGAAGTTGGGAGAGTATTTTCCTGAGTTTNTTTTGTTTTTTTTTTTTTTTAAAGTTGGTCTTGAATCTTTTAAAATTACTACAGTTAAAATTGTCAGCAAATGAACTGCCATTACACTTTGTTTTCTATAGTGATGCAGAAAGATCAAGACATTTGAGTTAAAGTAAGTCACTCAATACTATATTTATCTCTGCTGCACCAGCCATTCAGCTGCAGTTGCTATTTATTTGTCCCTGGACAGTTGTGGGATACTACATAAAATGCCAAGAAACCACTTGTTTCATAATTTTAGAACAATTAATTGAATTCTGTAGTTGGCCCAAGTTTTAGAAAGTTCTGATTTCATTTCATCTGGTCATCCAGTTCTGTTTGATTCACGCACAAAGTGGATATTTTTGTGAAAGCCAATATGTGCTGCATGAGAAACTTTTAGTTATTTTGTACATGTTATGTCAGTGGCAGGGTATCAACTTTACCTATGCAAATCTGGTCACCGGTCACTAAGTTGTTTCAGTGATTAGTTCTTTTCTTTCCACAAAACATTACACATATTTGGGATCTAGAATATTTTTTGTAGATATGAATGCTGGCCTTTGTTTGGGTCTGAGTTGGCTTAGATAGTGATTTGACACCAAAACTTAAAGTAGGAGGAGAAAGGTTTCAAAACTACATTGGAATTTCTTTCATAACCCAAGCTATGGAACATCAGAAAAACTGAAAAATTAAAAAATTAAAATTGAAGGAATCTGATGAATTATTGGGTTAGTGGCTATAGGCATCTTGTTAAATTCAATCCATCTTGCCTATATTTGTATCAAACCAGTGATATATGGCACTGTTGGTCTGATAATAGCTCTTTTCTGATGTAACTGTAACATTTAGACGGTTGCCTAGAGCTTGAGTTTTTCTTCAGTCTACCTGTGAGGATAAGTTCTTTGCTGACTTTTTGCTGTGGCTATCAGCAAGCTGCACAGCTTAGCTCCTTTAAATGCATGCTCTAGGCTTTCTGTACCTTTCTTCTCTAGAAAGACAGGGGGTCATGCTAGGTGTTGGCCCCTATTTCCCAATTATGTTAATACAGCAGACTTAATTGTAGCTGCTTATTGCAAATGGTTTCACTGAGGGACCTCTGCCCAGAGCACTGATTAGAGCAGCTCCAAACAGCTTCTTCAAGCCAAAACATAATTTATTTCTTTCCTCAAGATATAAAGCTAGTAATGCAGAAGTGGTTCAAAAAAGGCTTTATCTGGGTCTGTCTCTCTGATTATGACAGGGGAAAGCAAACTTCTGTACTGCTTACTGTGTTAGTGATGACCAGCTGCACTGAGTGTATTATTTCCTTTGCCATCCAAGGAACGCGATATCTTTAAAATGTGTGCATCCACACATGTATTACCCTGGGACAGAAAGATGAAGGAAACACCCCAGTTTGCAGACTAAGAATGTTGTTTTTGAGGTGATAGGAATTCACATCACTTAAAGCTCTAGCATTTTTATTCAGAGAAGAGCTAAAGCGAATGTGCTGGGACCAGTCATCCCCAGTGCTAACATGCACTACAACCTCTGGACATGCAAGGAAAATGCAGCCAGTATCCTGTAGCAGTGTTGCAGGGAGGCAGAGTTGGCCAGGCAGAAGCTGAAGGCTTCACTTGAGGTCAGAGGGGCCTGGCTTTCAGTACCTACCTCCCTCCTCGCATGAAGCGTATTTTCCCACACCCTACACAATGCTGCTCCATGGTGAAGCTGTGCCTTAAAGTACTCTGACTTGTCACATAAAAATTGTGATCCCAAAACCATAAAAGGAAGCAAGGAAAACTCTTGTTGTACATATGTGAGTTGAAAGAAAAAAAATAAAAATGGAAGTTGTTTGGTTTAACTGAAGTTTTTTCCCCAATGTTTCTTCTGACAAAAAAATGGCAAAAGTAGCTTTTGTAACTGAAAACATCAGTTTACAGGAGGTGACACTGTTTGGCTGACCTCTCCCTGCTTCCAAAGCATGGTCAGTTGGCATCACTTTTCTCCAGTTAATACTGCCATTATTGTGAACTTCTGATGTGAAAGTTTTTTGCATGGAAGTGCATAGCTATGTCTGCTTCAGGAAGATGGAATTTGTAATTATATTTATTCCTGCCTACTGGACCACCATTGAGATGGACAGAATACACTGACCCACTTTTTCAGTTTCGTTCTTTAAACCAAAGGGGAAAAAAAGTTTGGTCATTGAAAATTCATGCTTTCAAGTGGATACATGACAGGTGAAATACCATCCAAAGGTAAATGAGCATATTTCAGTTTGAGAATTCAAACAGGAGATCACAAAATCATGACCTACAATGGAAAATTTATACTGACTTCCCTGTCTGAATGCTGCAATTGGCATTCTTTCTTTACATTATATAGAAAGATACGGGAAAAAGAAAAAGTTGAGGCTTACTTCTAATCCTGTTAGTTTTAGGTGGCTCCTTCAGTTCCCTTGGCACTGGGCCAAGGGATGCTAGTCACCCACCTCTGGGCAGCTCAGTGGCTAAATTCCACTCCATGCCCTTTAAACATGGAGCTTTTCAAGACAAACTTGCATATTTCTCAATGAATAATTAATTAGTTCAGTTCAGACCTCTGATCCCTGAGAAATGTGGGGCCAGTATGTTTTGGAAGATAGAAGAATCAGAAAATGATAGGACCTCTTAGGGTCTGTTCCTCCTCATGGCAACTACTGTGACACAGATGTCTATGGAACCTGTTAATATCCAGCAGGTTTTATTTCTTTGGGCACAGGGTTGTCTGTGTTGGGCACAGGTGTGTGTCTGCAAATGTGCTGCATTTGCAAAGGCAGCCCAAGTTAACGGGTGATGTGCTTCAAAGAGGATCTATGAGCTCAGAAGTGGCACCAGAGACATGCACAAAGTTATTAGAGGCCTCAGGAGCCCTTGGAACAAGGTAGCGTGGCCAAGACCTGTAAATGTCTACACGGGGTCACTCAGGCAAATGTAGGTTCACTCTTTTTGGGCTGGCTGGACATTCCTGTTTGTCTCAGCTAATCATCTCCCTGGTGCTTGGACTGGCTGAGCTCCCAGGGGAGGTATGGTGTCATTGCTGCACACTCGCTCTCAGTGACTGCAGACCAAGTGCTCTGCACACAAAAGATGGAGAATTAACTGCATTTAAAGAATTCAGATCAAATCACTATGAAGGGATCTGTGAGACATGTGACACCTCTGATGTGTTTCATCATTTTAATAAGGAGGTTAGTGAATCCAAACCCTGTGCTGATTCAATTACAACACCAGACGTCATTCCTGTTCTGAACTCTGCCAAGGTTTGAGGCACTTTATGCCTGATACAGACTTCCCAGTGGAGCAGCCAGCTCCTTTTGATTACGGGTGGAGTTAAGTTTCCTTTCCTGGTTTCTAATTCTCTTGTTGGTTATGGATATGACTTACTAAATGCTTTCAATTTCCTACAGCCTTTTTAAAAGAGGAAGCATATTTATTACTAGCCAGGCACTTAGATCACACATAAAAGAGAATTCTTGATGACATTAAAACGTTGATGAATTTAAGACAAGTGATTTGGACTTTACCTTCATAAAGATGGAAGGGCAGAGACTTTCCTTCGTTCCTGGGCTCTTGTTCTTCCTGCTGTTTGTAGGGTAGAGGAGGGGGAGAATATAATTTTATGATCCCTATTTCTTTTTAAAAAACACCTTGGTACTTGCGTCAACATCCTGAAATGTCCATGTGTCTTGAGCACACCTTTGACCCCAACACCTCTTTGTCTCCTGCTCACAGGGGAAAGTGAGCCCTCCTGTAACTGTAGGTGATAATAAATCAGAAATGAAAGTTCACTCAGACTTCCAGCACCATTTTTGCATTGTGGTCATGATGTGTTATGTGATTTTTGCTAGGATCATTTGTCATGGTCATCCACATGGAGAAAGGGTGTCTTCTGCAGCCTTTTACTGCATCCTTTAAATACGCTGTCAGCTGCCCCACCTATACTCTCCAACACAGGCAACCTGCATACATCATGAGGGCAAAGAAATGGGGGGTTGAACCTGCAGAAATGCTCTCTGACTCTGAGAGGCATAGTTTACCTATCCAGGATCCCACCCAGTATTTCTCCCTGGAAAAAGCATGAGTCTGCCTTTATGGAAACAAAGTGAATGGCACTCTAAGAACTAGTTATACAATATAGCTCAGATATTGGAAAATAATTGTCCTTTCAAAATGCATCTATGCCACATATTTCTGGGAGGAGTCCTGTTAGAAATATCTGATAAGAATGTGTTAGCACACATGTAAATGAGTGTGACTGTGATGCAAAGCCTAAGAGATTATATTTTTTAGCAACAAAAGAACAAAGCTAGTCTCCAGCATTGATGCTGCCACAACACTGAATACTGTTCCAAGAGCACTTCAGTTTTTAGCTCCTACTTGTCTACTCCTCTGGGTGTAATTTCCAAAGGAGATTGTGGGAATGGACAAACTTCCTCTGAAATTACTGGCAAAAGTCCCACTGACTTCAGTGGAAAGAAGATAAGACACTATTTGTAAGATGGTAACTTTTCCCTATTGCAAGTATCCCCTGTGATGCTCTGCCAATAATTGCATTACAGATACACTGAGCTTTTGAATAGATAGTGAGTCACCAAAACTTATCAAACTAAACCAGAAGAACACATAGCATTTCTATAGTGTTTTTCATTATAGTTCTCAAAGTCCTTTATAAGTGTAGGTAATTTTATGATCTCTCTGCTACACAAAATGAGGTCCAAAGTAAAATAACCAAAGGAAAGTATTAAGATCATAGAAGGAACCAGTATGTGAAGTAGCAATAAGGCTGAGTTCTTTGCTTCCATGGCTCTTATTGTTCACTGGATATGAAGACTTGTTCCATGTTATCCATAGTCGGGCATTAGATATGCCTTGGTGTTTTCTCTTCAATTTAAAGTCAATTAGATGTAGAAGTAAATAGAAAAAACAACAAACAGACTCTGTCTGTGTTTTTCAGTGAAACCAAATATATTCAGGCCAAATGCTGAACGCAAGCAGAAGTTTTTAAAGTAATGAACCAGTTGGAGTTTTGCCTGAGTACAGTGCATGAGACAGTCCCAGTCTGTGAGCGCTTCTACCAGGCTTGCATCAGGTCTATTTCCATCTCTTCAGTAGGCATTAATTTGACAAAATCTTTTTTTATAACCAAAGTAATCAGAGCAAAAAAGAAGCTCTGCAAGTGCTCCCCTCTGTGCTCACTCACTTGAATAAAAACCCCTGTTGTCATGAAAGGTACACCAGGGATACAGAAATACTTTTTAATGAACTAGTTACTGTGGCAGCATGGAGTCTGGGATTAGATATACAGTGCTATTAGTCTTATTTGTGTCTATCTAGTCAGTCTTCTGTTACTTTTATCTATCTTTTATAAATGTTTAAGCTGGTAATGTAAACCATCCTCTTTGTCTCCTGTAGTGCTCTGAGAAGCAAAAATAAAATAAAATAAAAAATTTTAACATCCGACACTGATTTGCAATCAAGCTCCAAGGCCTCAAATTGCATCATGTGTTTCTGCCTAATAGTGCTAAAGAGCTCCAGGAATGGGCTAGTTGCAGATTATTGACAACAGTGATCAGCTGTTGGGAAATGCTCTGTATAAACAGTGATGGATATGTGGGTGTGATTTCCTAGGGAAGGCACCACTTTTCAAACACGTTTCCAGTAGCCTGTGTTATGCTTAGTTTTATTTTTGTTTGCATTATGCTCACACGAACAAAGCTTAGAAGATAGGATGGTGTTTTAAAAGCTAGAAGGAAGAAAAGAGGAGCCTGTGCAGGGGCAAATCTACCCCTAACCACAATAATTCTCACCTCAAAACTTAGCACTGAACATGGCACTGCTAAATGTATGTGTGATCTGTATGTTCATTGAAAAAGAAAAGAGCTTTGACTTAGTTTTTTGAGCTATGCTTATATTGGATAAAGCACTGTGATTTCTAGAATTAGGCAGCACTACTTAAAGGGTTTTACAGACTAATATTATTTTTCACAAGTTATGCACAGATTTTAAGAGTAATGCTCATGGAAACTCATGAGCTTCATCCACATTCAGTTTTCTAAGACTGTTTTGTCCTGATTTTGTGAATATAATTTAAATGTCTAAGTTTCCTTTTCTTTAGCCAGTCCAATTTAACATGCAGCACTAACGCTTCTTGCTTACATTTCAAGCTTTCAGCACTAAGTCCCTAGAATATTTGGTCTAAAATACCCAAAACAACATCAATATTTCTTTAATGCTCTTTAAAGATGACCGAACATGTGTTCTGACCAAAAAGCAATATATTGCCTGCTATGTGAAATATTTGTGCTCAAATTTCCTTTTCACTTAGGCTAGTACAGACCAGGAGTTGTTTTAATGCATTTTTGGTGATCTCTGTAGGGAATTCACATTGTGACATTAATGAGGAAGCAGAGTTCAGACCTCTTTGATCAATGGCAAGTGTAGAGCAATCTATGATGTCTTTGACAAAGTCTGAAAAATCCCCTAAGATGAACACAATTTGATGTTTTCCCCGGTATTGTCACAGACTTTCATACATTCCTGTTTTGATCTGATCAATACCATTTGGGAGCATCTTTTCCTGATTGTGACTTTTCCATACGTTCCTCACCTAGAGTTACAGAACATAATTACCACTGCCAGACTGCTGTTCTGTCTTTCACAAAGCTGTGCCGGTGATGTTCCCTGCTGGCTTTTGAATCAGGTGCTTGCTCAGTCGAATGCACGATTATGACATTCCCTCTGGACTCTTCTCCTCCCAGGCCAACTGCCTGGCAGACTCTCATCTGGAAATTCTTGACATTGCTTTTCTAAATCCTGCCTCTGGCTACAAGGACTTAAGATACTGTCTCATCAGTATGCAGATGTACTTCACTGGTTCTGTTTAGATATTTTCTAAACACTGACTAATTAATTTCCAGTTTAAGACATACCTGATCAGAATACACAACTGAAAAACAAAGTTAAATCTGAAAAATGTGTTGGCTGCAAACTTCTCACTTTCCAAGAAACAGAAGGGATGTATTTTGTAACCATTTCTGTCTTCCATTTCACCTTTGCAACTAACATTCTGGATGTCACTGCCAAACAATGCTTCTTGGACTCACTTGCTAGCTCCCCTACACATTTTACTCAGAGCTGTGTAATGGGTATGAGGAAGGAAGCGAAGGTGGGGGACACTGACTGGGGTCCTCTGCCTGTTTTGTATTCCTCTTCTTTCCATTGATTATATTTATGCTTTTGTTTAGAGATGATTTCTGGTGTCTAGAAAAGCCTGAATGCTACTGGAATTTCTCCAAGAGACCTCCAGTACATAGTGAGGAGATCACCATGTCACTCCACAGTGACTTTTTATAAAGGTCATAACAATAAAAATGTTGGCTGTGTACATTACTGAGGACAGAATCTGTCACAACACAATATGTGTCTTATTTTTGAAATAAATTCTAGATCCTCAGCTCAAATGAAAACAAACTATTCATATTGCCTTCTTCTGAAAAATCATTCTTGAATTTTTTGTCATTTCCCTGCCTTGCTCATCCACATCTCAATTGTTTATTTAATCTCTAAATTTTGAGGTGGACTTGCTACTGAAGGCAGGAATTCTCTCTCCTGTGGAGTGCATTTTCTTTTTTTGTCAATACAGTATGCATAAAAGAAATAAAAGATTTTCAAAGGCATAGAAGTTAGGGAAAGTGGAAAAAGCTGCAAAAGGGAAGTCCAACTTCAGAAATGTCAAAGACTCCTTAAATTTGATGAGAGGACTATCCTTTCCATGATCCCTGTGAGGCTTCTGTTCCGGACAGGGCACTGTGGATTGCACTGACCTCTGTAGACTGGCAGCCACACAGACCAAGCACTCAACAGCCTTTGCAAGTGTTTTCCCTCTTCAGCCATATCTGCCAGGCAACGTTTTTTCATGAATAATATTATAGAAACTTCTATTTAAAGACTGTTTCTAAGTAAGATTACTGTAAAAAGTGAGCTGGGGAATAATGAATAATCTATGAAGGATTTTGTGTAGTTCATTCCTCTGAGCTTTCATAGGTCTGAGCAGTAACAGTGCCATGAGAACATGCAGAGGAATGTATCTCAGACCCTTTGCTTCTTGCCAAGGAAGTTGCAACAGAGTTGGTTGCTTAACTAGAAGCAGCCAGATTTTGCCTTACTAGGAAAGGCAGGATTGTGTACAGGAAGACATGTAATAAAAAGGCATACAGACTGCACATACATGTGAACTTGACAGCATTTGGCCTTAGTCTTCTCATGCTGAGCATGTCCTACCACAATAATATTCCAAATAAATACATCACTGTATCTTGGTACCTGAAAATATGTTCCCTTTAGTAATCACTGCCTTCATGTGCAGCCTCTCTCCTTTTCTCCACCCCAAAACCTCCCTGGCCTTAGGAAGACCAAAAATATTTTCTCCTTGTTAACTTCAGATAGCAATGGCAGAAACAAACCGGTTTGGGTATCTTGGGTGAATACAAAGCTGCAAATCTGTGTAAGAACCCACCGAATACAAATGCCACTTACAAATAACTGAAGAAAAAAGATGGGATTCTTTGATAATCTCCTCCATGTTCTGACTGATCAATGCTCTTAAAAAAGGTTTCAGGAAACATATAAGCCAATTTTTTAATCTATCTGTTTTACGAAGACAAAAGTACAGATTAATTCTACTCATTTTGGTAGCATCCCTGCATATTTATGGAATAATCAACACATTTCGATGCTTTTACTGTAAGACAGTGGTGACCAGGCCCATTTGAAATAACTGTCTCTTCTTCAACATCAGGCTTCAAGATTGCTGTTTTTCCTTTGCGTGCCAAACTATCCTTTCTTTGGATAAACTACAGAAAAGAGCCCTTTGAGATTATCATTGCAGACAGTCTGCCATTCTGCAACAAGAGGAGGAGTGCTGGGACATGCGGCATGCAAACAGCGTGTGTGCTAAGGCAAGCAAACCCAGAAGTCTGCAGACAGAGCAATAAAAGGTGGAGAATATTTGTGATGAAAGGTCCACTCTAGCTGGCCCAGGAGGAAGCTCTCATTCCTGCATGGATGAGCTTTCTTATGTGCCCAAGGGATGGAGATGCTTACTGAGTTCCCTGCCTGGACTTCGAGGCAGTGTTTTAGACCTTTTAGCCCAGGTCACTGAACAGATGGAAGCTGAAACTAATGAGCAGAGGCAGCAGCAGGGTAGGGGATGGCTGCAATGATGCAGTGAGCACTGGAAAAACCCAGGATCAACAGCACTCAGTGGAATGCAAGAACAGTAAGGCAACATGCAACAAACATCTGGAACATCACTAGCTAACTAACCCTGCCACACTGGCATCTCCTTCATCATGAGAGAATTATATTTCAAACACCTCCAACTCATCTAGTCCTCAGCCCTTGATGGAGAAAGCTACTGGCCTGTTTCCAAAGGATGCACACTGGAAACAGCTTGACTGAAATACTTTCACTGGCTCTCCCTGCGTTTTATTCACTGATTGTGAAGGAAAGTTAACTGGGAAGGACAATGACCAGTTGTTTGAAAAGCTGCTGAAAAATGTAAGGGAGTCTGTATGACCACTTGGCTACTCCGTGTTGGTAAAAAATGAGTTGCTGCAATAGGCCAACTCAGCCTCTGTATCATTCTAACATTTATAGCTTGATTGAAAGGGACAGAAACAAAGATTCCAGCAAGAAACCAGAATTGCCCTACTATAAACTTTTTAGTCTTTCTCTGCAAAAGAAAGATTCAAGACAAGATGATACCTGCTTGACGGAAGCCTTGTCAAAGGCTGCTAGGAATTCTGCAATACTTCTGAAGAATTTATATCATGGGGATTTCACATAGTTTTAGTTGCAAGAATGTTTTTTTTTTTTGACCAGCATCATTGTTCAATTTTCAGCACAGCTGAGAAGTACGTGCATTGATCGGTGACTGCTCAATGTGATCCTTTATGTGAGTAAAGCAGGTAGACTTTGGTCATTCCAATGCTTACATATCCAGTCACAGAATTTGCTTCAAAGATGTCATTGAGTGAGGAGGGAAAGAACAGCACACATTTCTGGAAGCACCTTTGAAGCTCTGGTTGTAGTACATTTATCAGGACTTATACAAAACTCCCTTCTCCTCCTGTCCATTAATGCCAGCAATGCTAATGTACTGTCAATAGAAATTACTGGACTTAGGTTACTCGAATAATTGATAGCTATACCCAGTCCAATTTTTAGCCAAAACATTTTCTGCAAAAACATTTCTTTTATTGAAATCTGCATGTTTTTTAAGAACAGCTCCATTTCTTCTAATTTTTTTTTTATTTATTATTTTATTTGTATGTATTGCATTTTATATAGATCATTTCTTGACAATGTTAAGTAGTATAGTACACACCAATCTCTTCACAGGTATATCGTATGAAGAGTGAGATATACAGCCCATTCTACTCTCACTAACATAATAATAATGTACATACATAATAAGATATGCTCAGCATATCTTGACTTTTTTTTAACGTCTCTACAACACCAAATGGAACCAGCCAAACAGATTATCACTTACACAGCATATTCCAGCTACCTATGGACTCTGCATGATGTCAAGCAACAGATAAGTGTTTTCCTTTGCAAGATGTTATGCTTGTCCCATGGTAGCTTTAAGTTGTACTAGCATAATGCAGATGGATATGAAATTACTATCTACAAAACATCAATGGAAATTTTCTTGTGCCCCACATCAGAGAGCCAGCACAATACTTTCCTGACCTGAGAAAATTTCCTGGTGTAGAAACAACCATTTTAATCCAATGGAGTGACTGGAAGATTATTGTAAACTTTGCTGGCTAACTGTTGTTAACAATAACTCCCTAAACCTGATTCTACCTGAAATCTGTCAAAGGGAACTTAACACATAAAAGAAATGCGGGGACAGGATGGGAAGTGTTGGGTTACTTGTGGAAGCCGTTCACTGAGCAGTGAAATTACAATGGCTGGAAACTCTTGCAAATCTGCACACGCCTGATGTAAAAAGTAGCAGTCAACTTCTAAGTAAACGCCCCAAAAACGTGGTCCAGATTTCCATTTAAAAACAAGCAGCAAAAAAAACAGACTGTGGTCAAAATACATTATAAAGTCAACCACAGCTAACTAAACAATTCTCCACAGTGCACTGCACTCTCTGAGGCCTTAAATCATTACCAACCCTAGGAAATTGTGTGGACGGTTAAGAGACACTTTGTGATGGTTGACAGGCATGGTATACCATAAGTTTACAAGTTCACAGCAATCTTTCAGAAGAAGATAAAATGATTCGCTGAGTTTTCAGTGTTTATTTAGTGCTGGAACTGAAAGGATATATTCCAAAAAGAAAGTTTGGCAAAGTATGTAACTTATGAATCCCATGCTCTTCAGCAGCTAAGCTGCAAGCAACCTCAGTGCCCTTCTATCTGAATTTGTGTGTACATAGTATACTTGAGAGCTCCTTAAAATGTTTCATATCCTAAATAAAGTCTTTTCAGCTTCAAAAAGCATATTAGTTGTCACTAAAACAGGGATTTTATGAGACAAGACTTAGTCACAGGAAGGATTTTTATTGGGGATAGAAAGGAGATTTGTGTGCAATTTAAGTTGTCTTTTGTTAGTGTCTCCCCCACCCCACTTTTTAATATTTCTGGCAATGAAAAAAAAGCTAAGATCAGAATGTCCTGCAGTAGTTTCTGAATATGGAAGCCCATAGTGATCTTTCCAGATACTTTTGGAATGAAGAAAATTGCTCATTATCAAGTTAGTTTGTAATCTTCAAAAGTGCTTTCTGAAGTCTCTACGAGGGAAACATCATTAAAAATTCAGTACACAACTCACTCATCTTGTTTGTCCCCAAGTGTACTGTGCATCTGCTGTTCTGGATAAATGAAAGTGTTTCAGTTCTTCAAAGAATGAACTTTGAAAAACACAGAACCAGTTGGCCAAAACTAGAAATATTTCTTTTGTTTAAAGAGATTAAGAGGTAAAACCCTGGTTTTTCTTTAAGTAGTTCGGCTTCAAATGATGGTGAGACTCTACAGGGTGCATGCAAATGTAAGAAGATAGTAAAACTACCATCAGGAAAATGGTGCTCCTTTTCATATGCAGATTCCCATCCTTAACGTGGCCTTTTAATTAGCTTGATTATAGTGGTGCTTACTTGTTAGTGCCTCAGTGCTGTAATTTAAGAAACCGACTGTGTGTTCATTATAAATTCTTATTTTCAAAGATTTATAAATAAAGCCGAGCAGCAGCAACAACAACAACAATAAAAGATAAATATACTTGGAAAGTGGGATGAGAGAAATATCACTTGGGGATATTTCCGTACTCTCCAGCTCAAAGTTGACTTCAGCTTGGTGAATTTAAACATTGCGCATGTTACAGAAGAATTCTTCAAGCTTTACACTGTGGGTTTTTATAGCATTTGGGTTATTCAGCATGTGAAATACTTAAGAAAAACATAACACCAATGCACAGAAACAATATAATTGGTATAAATGAAAAGGGTTTTTGAGAAACAGAACCTGCAGCATGTTGAAAGGGTTGGAGTAGAACTGGTAAACTTTTTCTAAATGGTGTACTCAGGAAATTATTTTTTGTATTTGTGGATTGAAAGTCTGTTACTCATGAGGAAATTGTTGTCAATAATGTGTTTAAATAAATTCACATAATCTTTCAAGCCCTGGTGGGATGGAGGAGACAATCAGAAAAGTGAGAAAACTCATGAGTTGAGACAAAGACAGTTTATCGGGTAAAGCAAAAGCCGTGCACACAAGCAAAGCAAAATAAGGAATTCATTCACTGCTTCCCATCAGCAGGCAGGTATTCAGTTGTCTTCACAACAGCAGGGCTCCATCACGTGTAATGGGTACTTGGGAAAACAAACACCATAACTCTGAACGTCCTCCCCTTCCTTCTTCTTCCTCCAGTGTTTTATGCTGAGCATGATGTCATATGGTATGGAATAGCCCTTTGGTCAGTTTGGGTCAGCTGTCCTGGCTGTGTCCTCTCCCAGCTTCTTGTGCACCCCCAGCCTACTTGCTGGTGGGGTGGTGCAAGAAGCAGAAAAGGCCTTGAGTCTGTGCAAGCACCACTCAGCAATAACAAGAGAAAAGGCCTTGCGTCTGTGCAAGCACCACTCAGCAATAACAAAAACATCCCTGTATTATCAACACTGTTTTCAGCACAAATCCAAACATAGCCCTGTACTAGCTACTATGAAGAAAATTAACTCTACTGCAGACAAAACCAGCACAAGGATTCAGGATGGAGGTTCCCAAAGGATCAGAGGATTTCTGGGACGGGGAGGGATGAGTGGAGTTTGTGGAGACAGTGAATGGGACTTCTCTTGTTTGGATTTTTTCCTCCTCCAATGAACCTGCCCTTCTGGGGTCTCCTTCGCTCATACTTTTGAGTATAGCACTTGTAGCCATAAACCCTCCCTTCCTCAGCTGTTCACTTACTTCTAGCTTCTGAGAGGAGCCACTCAACCTCCCACTCATCTTCTTGTGACCCCTTTCTGGGAAAGGGGAGGAAGCAGGAACACTAGCCAAGGACATTGCCATGGGGAAGGAAAGGGGAGAATCAGAAGAAAAACCTACATGGCAGGAGCTTCTGCTTCTCCATTTGCCAGGACAGGCGTTGGTCCTTTGTCTCCTACACACTGTCTCAGCAACAGCTGGTGGTAAGAGGTAGGGACGTGGTATCGAGCCAGATCAGCTAAACCTTGTCAGCTCCAGCTCTCTATCCTCTGCCTATAGCCTTGTGCCGGCTCTGTTGAGGTCAATGAAGGAGTGAAGAGGCATCTGTGTTAAATGACTGCATGACTGCAGCTTTAGCTATACAAATTGCATAGCTACTTGGTTTCCTTAAAAGCTCATCTTGCAATACTTCATGGAGAGAGGAGAATCAGACCATATAGTTTAATGGACCATTCAAGCCACAAGCAAGCTGCTGCAGATTGGACAGCTGTGATGGCCTGTCCCAGAGGCACGCTGGTTTGCCTCATCACACCACATTTGTGTGGCGTTTTAAAACTTCTTTTTAATTATTCCAGCCAAATGTATCACTTAAACTGAGATACACTATTGAACCCAAGACACACAAAGAGAAAACAAGTCTTATTCTTAGAAAAGGGAGATTAATTTGCTTCTTGAGATAAAGGTGACTCTGCAAGCACCATGGCTATGCATAGGTCTAATCCAAGAACTGTATTCAGTGTTCATCAGCAAATTGCAGGTTTCTGAGATAAACTGAGGGATCCCATCTGATGGTGAGGATGTGCTCACCCAGGGTCTTTTTGGGCAGACCCCAGAGTGAAGGCTGATTTCCACTTACACAGTATGGAGTATCAGCATTTTAAGTTACCACTAGCAACAGACCCTGAATTTTATTTGCAACTGTGCAGGTTAACTTTTGCAGAATCTGGATCTGCAGCTGGATACGCTTTGATACTTCATATTTTGACAGCGCTACTCTGATTTTCCTTCTTTAGTAAATGCAGTTTCAGTGGAGACCTTCTGACCTACCTCCAGCCTTGAAAGAAGTGGCTACAACTTCAGATTCTAAAGACAAATAACAAAAGAAGTTCTGGACTCTGATTCAAATCAGCCTGGACATCATGGGGGAGGGTATAAAAACAGAGAAGACAGCATTTTATACAATGGCTTTCATCCACAGCTGTCAGCTGAAGTCGCTGGAGGGCACATTCTTGCCCCTGAATAAAACACTGAGAGGAAAATAAATGAGTACCTTTTGAAAGCCAGTTTGTGCTTTAAAGATACTACAGATTTCCAGGAGATCTATACATAACATAGGAAACATAGCTAGCAAAAGCTTTTGAAGTGCACATGTGCTGAATATTTTATAATAGTCATTCTTCCAAATTGAACAAGGTGCATGTAACTTGTTACCAAACTGGTTTTTGACAGGAAGGCCAAAAGCTCTATGCCATGAGCAGTAATCACAAGGAGGCCTCCTACAGCGTAAAATCCCACAGCTTTCTCAACAACCCTTCTGCTATTGTCTCTCTAGATTTTATCAGCAGTGTGACAGACAAACGGGCTGCTGATAATTTGTTCTTCCACCCTCTCCTCCTCCTTTCAACTATTTTTAAATGGAGTGTGTAATTTCACAGTATCAGATGCTTAATATAATCTGTGCGCAACAGGAATTGCATCTTCTTCCTACCTACTGGAAGACATACTAATTTAACTGGCAGATGTTGTAAGAATTAAGAAAAGCAAGGGCAGGGGAAAGAAAAAACAGAAGCTACGTACCAGAAAGGAAGAAAATAAATTAACTTTTGATTGATGGACAGAAATATCCTGGTTATATGACAGAAATCAAACATTTGCTTCCTCTAATATTCCACCGCAACCTCCCCCCAACTTTAAAATTCAGTACAAACAAGCAGGATATACCCACAAAACATTCACAAAAAATACTAGCTTGGGTAAGACTGAACCAATAACTACTTTTGATTGCAAGATCTGGTGAATGCATAGGAAAGTGAAAGCTCCTGTAAACTAATGTAAAGTTTTTAACAGAATTTTCGTGGTGATGCACACTACTAATGCATGGACAGTCATAAAGCTGCCATGCCGATGAGAGTACAGGGAAGCAGCAGAGCGGGAGGGCCCCAAGGCAGAGCATTGCTATAAAGTTGCTGCGGTTGTGGAGCGAGAGAGATTAGGAAGTCCACTTTTCCCTGCGTTATCAGCAAGCAGACTGGAAAGGCCAAATCCTCAACTGCCAGATCTGGCATTTGGAAACAAAAATGCCAGCTTTCTCAGGCGCAAGCAGATAAAGTCGCAGTAGGAACCTGCATGCTGTATACTGGAGAGAATGGTGAAAGAGTGGTGACATGGCTTTGTTTGAATACTTTCTCTGTATGTACATGCAAAAAGCAAAGCAGAAAATAGTGAAAGGTTTTGAAATACCCGGAAGACTCTTGAAATTACTAGGCGTTCACAGCAGCAGAATCTGAAGTTGTACAAAAGCCACTAATAAGGATTAACAATTTAAAATTATTCTCAGCACAACAGCAGAGGCTGAGCAGGAAAAACTTTAATAGAAATGTCTGTAAGTTTAAGTTATGCAATGTTGTTTGAGAGGGCTCAGCCGCAGGAGAAAAACACACTGCAGCAAAATGTTTACAGCTGAGTTTGCTCCAAATAAGTAAACTGTTCCTGATATAGTTGTAAAGAAAGAGAACATTTACCTGCCTTTTTTCAATATAAAACCAGGTTTTATTTTCATCTAGAAAAAAATTAGTCCTATTTTCACAGATTAGACTCTGGATCTAGATTTACCTGGTGGTTTTTAAGAGCTGGACACTCTGAGAAAGCAGAAAGGTGGGCAACTGCAAGAGCCTTTGGAAGTGCCAGGTGGAGAGGTCAGCAAACAGCTGGCAGGACCCATGGAAGATGGCTGACTTAGGGTCAGGCTGCTGATGCCTCCCTGACAGTACTGCTGAAGTCCAAAGTTGGATTAAGCAAGCAAAGTTCCAAGCACCAAGTGTTACATTTAAATTTTTCCCGTACCTGGTGGCTGCCTGGCAAAGCATGTGCATGAAACAGTCTGTGAAGCAGGGCCAGACAGCTCCTCCCCAGCTTCCCTGGCAGGAAACAGGCTACTAGAGACTGTGGGGAGGTGGTCTGTGAAATGGCATCTGCAAGTTCATTCTTTTAGTGTGAATTTTGGCTTGTCTTGAGGAGCAAGTGTCACCTTAAATTTGGAAGCACCTTATTGTTGGACTGGCATGGCACCTCCGCTGGTGCTTATAGTCAGCTCGTGGTTGTGGATTTCATTGAAAGAAGACAGGAAAGGCATGGAGAGCATTTGTGAACCCCAGAGGCTACAGAGGCTGTGGAGGAACATTTGATGTTAACTGCCAGCTGTAGGTGGGAGTCTGTAAAAGAGAGAGCAAGAGAGAGCTCAATGATCCTCTACTAACAGAGCTGAGGGCCCCTATAAAGTTTATGAAAACTCATAAACATTGTGGCATCTGTACCACTACAAACCTACTGGGCCATGATGGACCCTGTTGACATTTATTCACACGTTGCTTGGTACAACGGAGCCATGGGGCACTTCTTAAGCTAAGACTGAGCATTGCAGTTCATCCCAAGCTCTGAGGATATCTGCACAAGGTGGAACAGTGGCACAGAAAAGGGCGTGCACGCACGTGTCCAGTAACACAGAAATGTAAATGTTTTACTCAAGCTTCATACCCAGTGTGGAAGAGTGGCAAACATCTGTCTGTAAAAAACTTCATGTGCTATTCAATCACATTGTCTCTGAGAAACGTTTAAAACAGTATCCCAAATATACTTTCAGAATTGTATGTAATCTGCACGTAAGTAATTATCAGGTAATTATGTGTCAATTTCTTCCTTAGGAGCTAAAGGAACGCTGTAATTCTTGCTCATGTTTGGGATCTTGAATACTCTGTTAAATGTTCCCCTAAAGGTCCTGGGCAGTCATACTAACACAAAAGACCAAATGAAGATGCAGGAAGAGTCAATGTAGTAGCATTTCATACAGAATTTGTTTTCAATATTGATACATAATTGAGAAAAGAAGAAGTGAATAAGTGGTATTTTACTCGCGTTTTACCCTGGTAAAACCCCTGTGCTTATTCAACAGGAAAATATGCTTTTATTGCCATCTTCTTGTATTATTTTTGTTAAAGTGAACAGCAGCCAGGAATATAAATAGCAATTTAAGACACTGTACGTGATGGAGAGAAGTAAGGCATTATAAAAGAAAGTCCAGGTATTACACCAATTGTGAGACATAACCATGCACAAGAGTTAAGCCAGAAGTTTAACTATTGCAAATGTTGGCCCACATCAATAAATCAATGTGTGTTTTTACAGCCCTGATCCACGAGGCATAGATTGCTACCCAGTGGACCAATGAAGTTTTCCCCACACTTCTGCTGTTTTGCTTACAGTTCAAAGGAAGAAATTGAATACAGTGTCCAGTACACACAAAGCTTGATATGGACACAGAAAAAAATACCACTTGATCTATAAAACACAGTGTCCCAAACACAAACCACACAAAATGGAAAGCCTGTCCAAATGAGTTACACTAATGACTTCTGTTAGGAAAATTAACTTCCGATGGTTTGTGTGTAATGTGGGAAGGCAAACAGTAGACTCAATTCCTGTAACACGGTATGTGAATCCCAGAAATGCTGTATTCTTTCTCCTACCAGACCACAGCAACCTCTTTGCCAGTTTATACAGTCACACCAAGTCAAAATCTTGCTTTCCACACGAGAGGATGGGTGAGTGCATTGTGCGAGGAAGGGAGAGTTGATAGCTCTTTCTTTGACTTGGCCTTTGAGTCAGGTTTGTGAGACTGGAAAGATATAAGCCCATAAGTCTATTTAGGGGTGGTTGGCTGTTAGAAGATGTAGAAAGACTTCGATTTGCCTACTTTAAAATACTTACCTTGTGGGACACATACACCAGTGGATGTTGTAATTCGTAATGCTTGATACATTTGCCTGAAAGGGCTGTTAATAAGACGCTGTTAGAATTTAAGCAGAGATGGGTTTATTGTGTTACCCAGCTAATTTGAGACTAATTTATGTATTAAGACACAGAACTTGTGCTGGTTAATGCAGAACTTTCAAGATGGCTTCTAGGCTTGACTTCTCCAAATTGTGATGGAGATAAAAATGCATTTTCCTTAGTATTTTCTAGAAGTTTGTAAGGAAATTCTCAGTAGCTGAGAAGCCAGAATGGGTCATGGGAGCATTTGTGAGACTGAACTGGGAAGTCTGAGATTCACTCAAGAACAGCGCCAGAGAGATCACAAGAGCTGCAGTGGGGTTTGGGTCCATAGGAGTGTGCAAAGCCTGGTGCAGAAACGTGGTAAATGAGCAGTGACTGGAGCTTCACAAGATAGGATGTGAATAGTAACAGACTCAGGTATTATCTTCACTTCAGATATTCTGTGTAAGTTAAGTGCTAGAGAACATTGAATAACTCCAGATGGTCCTTTCACAGGCAGGTGACGAAGGTACTTGATGGCAGATGAAAATGAATCTTAAACAAAGCGTAAAAAATGCTGGGTTAGAAAACTTGGAACAACCAATCTGCATTGCTGATAATTAGTTATTGGTTTGGTTTTCAAACTAAAGTTTGACCTCTTAGGAAGAAAAATAGAGCAACAAGTACTGCAAATGAGGACATATTAGGACACAAGAAGAATACAAAAACCAGTATTATGCCACCACTTGAGATATACTGCACAGAGATGAATGCAGTATTTCAATCAAGTTACTTACCAAATGCAAATAAAATATGGTGTGAAGTTAGGTGACAAGAAAGTGTCAGAGATACAAAAAGCACTCCTCCTCTGGGAGACTGAGAGGATTAGGTTTGTTTGCCTTGCAGAGGAGATTAATTACAGTTATTGAACATAATAAAAGCGAAAGAGGAAATAGAGGAGGAAAGTGTGTTTATTAACCCTTTCAACAAAAGAATAAAATGATATCCAGTAAAAAATTAAAGGCAAGAAATGTAAGACTAATTACAGGGTTTCTTTCACATCATAACATAAAATTAGCCTCTGGAATCCATTGCCACAATATGTGAGCTTAGTAAGATTCAGACAGGGGAATGTATATGCCTGATGAGAGTCTTCATAGTCACAATAGATGCAAACCAAGGATAACTGGAGATGCAAATCAAGGTTGTCATGGATAACCAGTACATTACATATGTGGTCAATCATGTCTTCCTGAATACCAGACAGTGCTTATCGTTCTTCAAGTAAGCAGCAAAGTGCAAATCACATGGCTATATTCCATAAAAGGAGGCAGTCTCCATCCTGGAGCGTTTATAAGGGACATACAAACATTAGTGCACCGGAGAGTCCAAGGCACTTTGAAACCCAAATGGGATTTAGCTAGTGAATGCTAAACATTAGGCAACCTGTCACACATGAGGTTTTCAGCCCTAGAATAAAACATAGTGATGGCAAGCAAAGTTTGGCAGGTAGCTTTCTCTCAGCCTCTTCTCTTACCTGTCACTCACTTGAAAGGCAGAGGCTTCCCAGTGTTATCCAGGCAGCTGGTGTTGACTAGCAGAAAAACAGAGAACTACTGGAATCTCCACTGAGCTCCTGTGTTATTCGGGAATGAGCACTCAGGTTTAGTTGTGTTTACAAAAGGTCATGTCATAAGAGTGTCAGACTTGCGTTGGATTCAGTGTGCATGTGCCTGCACTTCTGTCCAAATTTTCTCAAAATGATGGGAACCCCAACATAAGAGAAAGAGGGTATTTTACAATGGATGGCCTTAGACAGATCACAGAGGGATGTTTTTTCCTGTTAGCTTAGGAGATGGAGAAGATCTTGGCGGTCTTTATGCAGGGATATGAGAACATCTCTTAGCTCTTGCCTTCTGCCTGAAATGGCTCAGCCGGTGATCTAACATCATGTTCAAAACCTCAAAGAATTAAGTACTGCTAATAGTTACATTTGATATTGGACGCAACAGTCTTAAAGATTAACTGCTTCTCAGCAAAGTGGAGAGGTATTCCTACCCCCTTGCTTTTCAGTGTAAGGTGCAGGGATGGTTCTGGCTACCATTGCTTCAACGTTCTGTCCCTTGAGGCACAGGAGGAATGCCTGGTACATGTTTCACAGGAGTCAGGTTTCCAGCATGGTAATGCCGTAGTTGGCCTCCTTGGGAAATCAGGAAGCCTGAAGCTGTCCATGTGAAACATGGGTTTGAAGCATATGTGACAACAGGCACAGACAATGGCTTTACTTTCAGAAGGAAAAAGAGACTTGCCTTGCATGTGTTGAATAGGAGAAAAGTCTAGGAGAAAGACATCTATCACGAGCCCTGACACAGGCTATCTCTCTGCATTGCATTCAATTTTTAGTGTATAACAGAAGTGCAGGTCACCACTGGCTCAGCATGGCTAGACAAGATCTAACAGGTACAGTGGGATGAAATCTCTTCAGACTTTTGCAGGGGTTTCTCAAGCATTTTTAAGAGGTCCCGAGGATATGATATATGACAGAAACCAAACCCAACAAACTGCCTCCAACAAACTGCCCCAGGGCTGAGGTGTTTGTACACTTAGCCATTAGACTTAGAAAGTTCAAAATCCATCAAATGGTATGACGACGTACTTGAAGTCTAGTTGTATGAAGTCCTTCACCAACAGAAAGGGACAGAGACCTCTCAACTGCATCTGAGAAGTAACAAACACCACAAAGTCCTTTCTGAAGAGCCTGAAGGCCACACAGAGTCCAAATAAGCAGAGTTTTGTACCAGTAGTTGTCCAGGCTTATAATGAACTAAGGTTATTGCCTATGTAATGACTGAATCAACAATTCAAAAATAAACGTCCTGAAGTCTGAGACGCTTTAACCAGTTTTGCTTTTGGAAGCAATGCTATGATCTCAGAAATGGTCATGTCCCTGAACTTGTAAAGACACACTTTGTGAGAGCAAGATGGGTCTGGGATGACTTTTCCTGAAAAGGTTTTAGAGAAGAGTAGGTAAAAGTTCTTGGAGAAAGTTCATGTCTCTTGGCACGCTCTCAAATTCCCTTCCCCAGTGACAGGATATAAACAGCAGATGAAGGATCAGCATTTGGTCCCTTGCTGTGTTCTCTGGGGGATATTGTTGTAGAAGGCTGCTTTTCAATACAGAGGAAGAGGATCTCAGTGCAAAGGAGAAGCACCTGAAGCTTCCTTTAGCTGAATCTGGAAGGATCTACAAGGTGCTCTCAAATTGCATGAACAGGGTAAGCACTTCATTTGAACTTGTTCCCCAAAACTCTGTTCCCCTCAAAAGACAGATCTTCCACTGCACAGTGCAAGCCCTAGGGCTTTCTAGTACTCTGCAACCAGGAGACATGCAGGGAAAAACTGCAGAAGAAAAGGGCAGATGTGTGTGTTACTTAAACAGAGAAGCAAGAGATCGACAGACACCAAAGAGGCAGCTGCACTGGGATTCCTTTCCTCATAGAGCAACATCTCCAAGTATATCTCCAATTTTACTGTTGTTGCAGAGTAGGTGTTGACAGAGAGAATGCATCACAGCTGGAGATGGTTTGTCTGCAATCACAGCATAGCAGAAAAGTAAAACTTTTTCCCTGGTGTTTCAAAATATTTATAGCCATAAATGGACCAAAATATTCTTAACTCCCTCACTGGGACATTGACAGAGCTGTCTCTGCAAGCAAATAAAAAGCCCAGGGCTTTCAGCAGGAGTGGATATTTTTTGTCATTACAATATCTAGTGACATTTTAAGAGGCGAGTATCTGCCCAAATGTATGTGCTGGGCGCCACAAGAGCCTACTGACAGATACAGTTAACTGTTTTCAGAAGGTGTCTCAGAAGGTAAGTCAAGGGCTCTGGAAAATTTCTAAGAACCCTCTGCAGGACAGCAGGATCTGGATGCAAAGCCTCCTAACTCAGAAAGAGCCTTTCTCCTCCCCTATCTCCCACCAGTCCCAGGACACTAATGACTTTTATGTGCATGTCTGGTTTATGTGCCCTGGGCGCAGTGGGACAGAGTGAGCTCTGTGGCTATTACCAAGGCTGAAATAACCCTCTTCTGGAGTGTCTGAGGTTGTGCACACAACATGAATACGGACAGGGAGAAGACAAAATTTGTGATGTCCTTGCCTTTAATGTGCAAGGAGCCAAATATGATCCCCTCCCAAGTTGCTTTTCATGGGCCTATACCTTTCTGCACTGTGGAGTGGCCATCCAAGTCTGAAAGATTTGAAACTATTTGTTATAGTTTCAGGCTTCATAGTATCTCCTCCCTCCAGTTTCCAAAAACTACAGGAAAATTACTGATTTTTTATGATCCTACTCTCTGCATGGCATTTCCGTTGTTAGTTTTTCTAGGGAATCACTGACTCCAAACTAAAACACATTTTGTCATCTCTTGAAAATAAAACCAGAAACTACCCTAAATATTTTGCCACAGTCATGCGTTTGCATAGCACAACATTGGCAGCAAGATTGAAAATGATTTTAAATTAAATGCCATCATTCAAAGATGGCACTAGAAATAAAATGCTTATTACAAAGCTGTGAAATTAGATACACCTTCTGAACAAGAAGAGGTACCTTAGGTAACAGTCTGGTTAGTAAGACATTTGATTATTGACACTTTTTAATGTTTTGCCATGTCAAACTGTCAATAACACCCACAATACTTTCACCGACACTGATTTCAGAAATAATGCTAGAATTACTAGCACTGTCATAACTTCTCCTTCTGTAAGAATTTCATTAGAAAATCTCCCAAGCCTCATGGCTGTAAAAATCTTCACAGGAATTTTTTCTGTTGTTGGTATACATAGCAGAACTTCAGTCTTGGAAACTATTAGGATCTAACTGTGTTGTAATGTGGTTACACAAGGAGGCAACTTGGGTTGCTTGAGACCCATAATTCAGGCATTTCATGAGCGTGCAAGCTTGACTGTGCAACCAAAATGGTCTTTTAACAAGTACTTTGTGTGTTTGGTATTACATATGGGTGTGTGGGTATACATGTGAATAAATCGTTCTCTAAAATCTGGTTTAGAAGAATGTTATTCAAATTTTGGAAGTCAGTACTCGACCAATATGATATGCCAATATGTCTGTGCAGTCTTTCCTAATTTGTCTTGTACCATGATGCATCCTCTAATTACATAATGTCATGCCTAAGTTTTGGTGCTTACTGGTTCACATTCCTAATCTTTCTATGAAATCCTTGTCCAATTTCCCTGCTGCTCTTCTCTCCCAGTTCTTTGTCCCCATCAGACCAACCATATGTTGCCAAATGTATGCCAGTCTGGAGTTTGGAAATATTGAGGCAAGAACAGGACATTTCATTTGGAGGACTCAGAAAGCATAAACTAAACATTAACCTATACAACCTGAGATTTTCTTCAATTTAACAGGAGGAACAGAGGGAGAAGACTGTAAGTCTTCTCTCTAGATATATCACATGCCTCTGACTCCACATTTTCAGAGATATCCCTTGGCATGGTAGCCCTGGTTTTTTCCATAGCATGAAGTTCTTCACAAATAGAATTCCTTTGCAAATATTTCTGCTGGTTGATTTGTCTTTAATAGACTAATTATCCTGCATCATCAGAAAATTATTCATAGTGATAGCAGGCAGTAAGTATCTCAGTTGGCACCTTTCTCTAGTTAGAAAAGCTTAGAGGAGAATAAATATAAGGCTAATCCTGTCCCACTTATCTTGAAAGCTCACAAAAACCTAAGAATGTTATGTGCTTACCTGCTCACTCCTGAGGGTTCCTGTTTACTATTATTTATATTTTGATATGGAAATTAGGGTACATGAGAGATTTTTACAAGTGTTTAACCAAGATAACTTATGGTTTCTCAAAAATGTCACGAAAGTAAGGGGCAAAATGAATAGTGCACTTGCACCTTAAATTTTGTATTTTGGATTACCAGCATTGAATTTAATATCTCAGACATAAGTATAATGAACAGACGTGAGATACAAATGAATCAATTAACAAGGTACTGTCAGAAATGAGGAAAAATGTATAGCAACATAAAATGGTAGGGTGCAGGGAAAAGCTTTCAAAACAGTACGTAAAAATGTCTTGTATTTACATAGACAAGACATAGTCATGCTAACTGGAAACTCTTCAACAAGACTACATCTTATATAAATGTTGCAGGATGTTTATGTAAATTTATTCTGTGACTGGAGAAAGACTAATCTCAGTTTTGACCTAAGCATCTTGGGTCTGATGAACAGCAAAGCCATAGCAACATGGACATCAGCCACTTTTTGGGTAACACAGTGCTTGGATGAAGCCATGGCTTCATGATCTTCAGTGCAGGCTGTATTACTGTTAGTACCTGAGATAATCTGACTAGGCCTTGATGAACTACAAGCCCTCCCTTCTCAGTTACAATGTGGTCATTTTAAGATTTGTAAATATCTTGTAATCTCAGTTCTTAATCTCAAAGTCTAACCTGAGTACTTTAGTACCAGTTCATGTTTTTTTCCCAGTAGCTTTAAAAGCACAATGATGAGGCATTCATTTATATCAGCGCGGAAGGAAAATTGCCACCTACTGAGTTATGCTAAAGTTGTTTCTGCAATCTGGTGGTTTCAATTGATATTTCCATTTCAAAAGTGAATATTCTACCTACCTTGAAGACTGGGAAAGACACAAAAGTCAGTGAAATGTTTGCTGTTCCACTAGCTGGACCTTAAATTTCAATGAGATGAGAAACAAGCTATAAACTTTGCAATGGTTGATTTACAACAGAGGACAACAATGAGTCATGAATCAGAGGCTGTTTTAATTGATTTTGCATACATCATAAACTGCAGGAAAGCTGATTAAATGGCTTGTAGAAGGCTTCATGAGTGATTTCCATTCCAGAGTTGTTTGATTCTTTATCAAGGGGCACAAAAATATACAAAAGTGCACAGCAGATTGTTTTTAAATTAAAAAAGAAAAGCAGTATTAGATGTCCTACAGCTGTCAAGGATCTTAAGAGTCATCCTGGATGCAAGATAAGGGAACATTAAAAACTACAGAAACCCATTAATTCTGGCACAGAGAGTTTTGGCAGAGGGAATCTTAGATAGTACTTAAATTCATTTCAGTTGCCTGTTATTAAGATGTCCAGGCACACTGTATTCTTACAACTTTTTCTTCAATCTTTTTGATTTCTCCTGGTTATTGCCTTTCATCTGTTCTCTGAACTCAGGACAGGTGTATGAGCTCAACGAAATCGAAGAAGGATAAAGATACGTATCTCAACTCAGATGGGTCTTTAATGGCAGTTGGCAGTTAATGGCAGTTAGCATCCATGTCAGTTAAAATTTACAACAAAGCCAAAATATAATCTGGATAATAATAATTTGCTTCAGCTTCTATTTTAATCATGCTGGATGACACTGTTTAAGATGCAGACGTTAAATCACAGAGCAAATGTCAGAAGAATTGGAAGGAATATCGTGGGATATCGTATCTTGTCTTCTCCTTCTTTGTGCAAAGCTTTCCTTTTAAAAATGTTATCAAGCTACACCTTAAAAACATATTTTTTAATCTGCACAACTCATGTCAGAAGGCTGCCTTCAAATCATACCCTAAAAAATTAAAACTTTCTTGTCATTTCCAGCCTGAAATATGTTCTTGATCAGTTTATTTCCAAATTTTGTAACATTATATTCTTTTTTTAGGATGTTTTCCAGAGAGGTGGAGACTTGTAACACTGAGCTTTTTGTTTTGAATTGCGGGAGACTTTCAAGAAAATCCAATGGGGGCAGGGGACTGTCTCACAGGGAGCAAACTCCTGCTAATCCTGTTAAAAAGTCAACAGCTTGCTGGAGGTGAGAGGCTGCTGCCACCAGAGCAGAGCAGAGGAATCATAGAATTGTTAAGGTTGGAAGGGACCTTTAAAATCAT
>RSEF01000031.1:20579503-20615743 GCA_003993805.1 Himantopus leucocephalus | reverse complement strand
TTTTTTTGTGGACTATAGCACAAAGAATTGGTAAAGCAAGATAAGATGGCTCAGAGGTTTCTTTTTGTGAAGCAGACATCAAGGTTTATCTAAGATATTTTGCTTTGGAGGGTAAGCTTGAGTTTGTAGGAAACCAGATTTCTCCTTAAGCCATGCAATAATTCCTGACTTAGGTCAAGTTCAATTTAGTAAAAAATAAGGTTTTGTTATGGTTTAGCACATTTGAAACCTACAGTAGGCAAAACACACATAAAAACTTAGAAATGGTGAAATAACAAAACCTTTTTAATCCTTCAAAAATTAAGGAAAAAAGGAAGACATCTTTTCCCTGACTGTCAGTACAGTACAGCATTGAAGTTTTTTAAAATTAACTGTGGGTTTTTTTTCATTTCAGCACTCTTCCCATTAACCACTCTGAGCACATACGATGAGTACAGGGAACAACTGTCTCTTTCAGAATGATCTTCCACCTCTTACACTGTCTAAAGCCATCTTTCTGATTAACCACCTCTTCTTTTTCAGACCCATAATCAAAGCTCTTTGCAACTTTTTTTTTCTATTAAAATTCATAGCTACATTATAAATATGGTTTCACTGGTTCATATAAAGAGTCTATCTTGCTCATGGTTCTGTCTCCAACAGTTGCCCTTAAATGGATGTCCATGAGACCGGCATCAATGGTATTTTCCCCTAAGATTTTTCCAGCCTCCGAATTTTTCAATACAATCATTTTTTTTTAACTATTTTGCTATGTGTGTTCAGGAACCCTCAATAGCTCTCTCTTGTAAGCACTTGTTCTGTCCTTACTTGGACTCATAAGACATCCACAACATCCTACAGCAAGGAACCCAACAATCTGCCACCTCTTTTGTGATACACCACCTCCTTGTGTTTGTTTTGAATCCAACTTTGTTTGACAGATCCTATTTCTTGTCTTGGCAGAAGCTAGGAGTGTTTTTCACGCTGTGCATCAGTTTCACTGCTCGATGTTGAATTTAGCCTCTCCTTTATCTACATGTCTCTTTTTCCCCCCTCACTTAATCTGTGGACCTGAAACATATTTCTCCCTAGACAGTCTCAATTGCAGCATGAGGAATCCCAGCCTCCTGGCTTGGTTTTTGCATGGAAGTTGTCCAGTGCCTCTAGCTGCCCTTGTTGCCCTTCTCTGAAATTTTTCTGTATGTGCTCACACTACTTGAAGCAGTGATGAATCTCAAATTTATGCAGCAGTATGTTGATTTCTGTTTTGCTTCCTGTGCTTTTTCATAATTCCTAACATTTTTTGTGTTCTTTGACTGCTGCCAGCTACTGAACTAATGTTTTCCTGGAGTTATCGTAACGCCAAGCCCTTTTTCCTGAAATATAAGGACACATCAGAAGCCATCATTTTAAATGTGAAGGTAGGAATGCTTTTCACCCTATAAATCAATTTTCTTTATTTACACTGATTTTATCACATCGTCTTGTGTTCTGTGACTTTTCAGCCTCCCTCCAGTTGTATCATCAGCAAGCTTCATCACTTTACTGCTTGATTTTCTGTCATATGAGTTGAAAATGAAGCAACTGTGGAAAAGGTTGTGGTAAAAACATGCAAAAGTTAGCAAGCATTTTCACTATTCATATCATAACTTCTTTTCTATTTGCTTCCATCTCAGAAAAAACCTCTGTTGCTCCTCTCCAGAAAAAGGCTTTAGTTGGAAATCTCCCAGTTTCTTCCACCATGAACACTGAAAAAAAATCCAGTCAGTGTGTCTGCAGAGGTCTTGCCCTTGCTGGGTGCCCTCAAGGATGCCCTTACTGGGTGCTCTTGAGGTGCTCTGGTCATGGGGTGCTTTAGGACTCTCTGAAGTGCATCTTGTCCCTGATATTTTAATACCCTGATATTTTAACACCCTTGAAGGTTGCAATAGTAGCTTTAATTTCCTTAGTTACTTGTTCTTCAAATGCTTTTTTGGCTTCTCTTGGAGTTTATGATCCTTTCTATTTTGAAAACTATTTCAACTTTCTGAAAAATTCAGAATTCCATAAAACTTCTCTATGTAGGTGTTCAGTGACACTGGCATTCCTGTAGGGCTGTGAAATGGAAGTACATAATGGCCATTGCTGCAAAGCAGTTTTTCATCTGAAAAGTTTGGAGCCAGATCCTGCACACTTCCTCTGATGCAGGTGGAGGGCTGCACTCCCTCTTGCAGGCTTGTTAGTTGCCTGTTCCACAAAGCAGTGACGCCTGGTGCCCAAAAATGACCTCTCTGCTTCATTTCCTGCAGTGAGTTTTGCCCAATACATGCAAGATAATTGGTCATTTAATACATTTGTATGTCCTGCTCCTAAAGCACCTCTCACCTCTCTTAGTGCACCATGGGCAATGCTGTGGTCCTGCCCAGCAGGCAGTAACACAGACTCAGTGCTGTAGCCCTTCTATTTAGGCCTGTGGTTTTAATCTGCACAGATGCCATGTTGCTTGGTAATGTACTCAGTTCTTTAATTTGTATTTAATATTGTACTGGTCAATTGCTGGCATGACTTACGTGATATTTTCTGTCTCTTTCACACTGTGATATTACTGTGTTTGGTTGACTGTCTTCCTTTCACCATATTTCTGAGGCTCCCGTTATGCCAATATCTTCACTTAGGCCAGGTCTTCCAGTTCCCCCACCTAATTTCTTACACTGATTCAACACAAGCTTAGAAGCGATTGTACTACTGCTTTGGTTTTCTTTATGGACTTTCATGTAAATGGCAATCCATTTGTTTTCTATTTCTAATTCAGTTATTTCTATCACTGATCAATTTTTATCATAGAGAATTTCATTATATTTACAACAGTCTCAAAAAACCCCATGTTTTTGTTGGAATTTTCATAAATTTGAACATTCACAAATATTTAAAAAATCTTGATATCTTGGACATCTTATCACTTGCTTGTTTTTCTTTCTGGTGCCCAACAAGAATGGATGTGTAGGAGAGATGTGTAGGATAAATTTGCCTGCTGTACCCTCAGCCTCCTTTACTCACCAATATTTCTCCTTTAATGCCTCTATTTTTCTTTTGTCGTGGTAAATATCAATGTTTGTGCCTACCTTGACTTACCTGTCCACTTCTGAAACCTGTATGTATACAGCCTTCTCAACTGGCTTTAGTTAAAAGCTGGTACTGCCATTCTGCAGACACTCTCACCTTCTTCATTGTCATCTCCATTCTTTTTACAGCATGACTTTTTTTTGTTAAGGACTTTCATGTTAATTTTGTTCAGAATTTATTGTTGTTGAAATAAGGCTCTTCTAGTGCAGACTCATTCACTTTTTTTCCACCTGGAGTATCACAACACTTTCGTTGCATATTAGTGGACACTGTTTTTCCAGGTTATCAGAAACGAGTTAGAAGACCTGGGTTCTAGAGGCAGTAGAGGCATTGCTATTAAGTCACTATCGGTTCCTCTATTTTCTATTTTAAATTAAAATAATACACATTTACAGCTGTATATTGCTTTAACATCTGCAGTTGAAAGGCACCTTTCCTTCTCTTAAAAATTTTTGTTATTTCAACCCTACTATTTTAGTTGAAACAGTAGAGCCCCAGGAAATGTGGTAAGATTTTTCTGTCCGTTCTAGTATAAGCTACATTCATAGCAAGGCTTCTGCTGATGTAGTTATCAGTTAAAAGAAACAGTACCCCAAACAACATACCTATACAGGTGAACAGTCTGGATGTAGACCATTGCTTACAGAATATTAAAGATATTATAAATTATATACGCGCAGTGCAGAAAGGTCATCTAATGCTTTAACAAGCTTGTAGCCGGAAACACTGGAAAAGAGGCAGCAGAAAAATATGATTACTATATCTGGTGCAAGATTGCTTCAGTTTATGGAAGGCCATAAAATGTCAGGAACATTATGTTAAAGCATTACTACTAATCTAAACTGAAAAAGAAAGTTATAGTTTCAAACTACTCATGTTATGAGATGTCATTGGCTTCCTTTATTAGAGTCACTTTAAAGTAAATTAATACGATGGAATTAGAACGGGCTAGTCATGCTGCCACCTTGAGCTTTAAGAAACAGCCAACCCCCAAGTGAATACACCCTGGTGAATAAGGGAAAGGCAGGATAGGGTCTTTAAAGCAAATTTGCAAATATGAAGATTTAGTGAGCTTCTAGGGGACAAAGTACTTCGATTTTGTCTATTTGTGGCTAATCCACATGCTCTTGACAGTGATGTCAAGAGAAGATTGAAAGCACTCAAAGCTATAAAAAGTACCAGCCTGGATTAGCTTTAAAGAATAACAAATGCTATGGATTTGCTGATTTAGAGCAGAGATTTTTATCTATGGTAGTAGACTTCTTATATATAAAGAACATTTGACTAGAAAACATTCGTGTAACTATTTTATTTTCATTTATTTCCTATCTGCAAACATTTTCTTTGCTTCATATAAGAGGGGAGAATGTAGCACACACTATTCTGCTGTGTACCTGACACTGACCATAATTTTTGTCCTGAGGAGCATTTTCAAAGCAACACTCTAGTCTGCTAAAAACTATGTGTTCTGCTATAAACGTAAACGAGAATAACACACACACACCCCAATACAAGATACTTCTAGGCATTTTATCATGCTCACATTGGAAATCTTTTCACAGGAAGAGTTACGAATTTACACACAGGGAAGATTTTCTGAGGGAGAAGAGAATTTAGATCTCTCTTTTATAGGGGAAAACCATATTCCATAGATCACTCAGACTTCTGAGGAGTCTTGCCTACTTACAGCTCTACTTAGAAGATAAAAGGACCATGTCTATTTAATCTTTTTTCCTTAATTTAAATAAAAAGAGTCCACTTGCACTATGTGTGTCTTTTTCTACTTACTTTTTAACCAAAAATATCTGGTATTGCCAGGGTATACCAGGTATTCCTTGAGGTATGTTAAATATAGGCAATATCTGTAGAACTAATGCATATATAAGCAATTGTAAATTACATGAACCTTCAACAAATGCACAGAAGCACTCTGCAGCAGTTTCCATTAGAAAATACTTCTGAGCACAATAGTAATGAACACCCAAAGGACCAAAAAATAGCCATAAGCACCTACCACATGCTTCATGGCTTTGCTTACCTAAGTAATTATTGTCACATTTTGCTTCCTGTTAGCCTTGTAATCCACAATATGGACATGTCCAGGATGAAGCAGAGTAAGTGGGAAGCACCATCGCAAGGTCCCAGTCTTTTGTGTATTGAAGATGAATGCATCTAGATTTGTGCAAAAATGTAAAGAGCTGGGGCAATGGAATGGGGAGGCTGAGAGCTAGTAGCTGTAGAGCAGGAAGGGACTCAAGCAGCTAGTCTGAGATGTGCAAAAAAGATGGGACGGCTATTAGCCAAGGTATCTACTGAGCTAATGAAAAGTGTAAGGAAAAATGAATCTCAAGCAATAACTTTCAATTTAGTTCTGAAGCATCCATGATAATTTTGCTTAGGCGGGCAGAGATCTCATCAGCATAATGTCTGTGGCTTTTTACATAGGAATACCTCACTCTTCAGGGTTTAAAACCTTTGTTGAGTGAGGCCATGTTTTTCTTCCTCTCCTTTCTGCTTCCTCCCTGCTAAATTAATCTGTTCTTGACAGGCATTGTTATTCTACCTCAATGAACACTTCTATATTTTACTTGTATGTTTCACATGTGTTCCCCAGAGGCTTTAACTCCACATTTCCAGTCTGGGGAGAGCATAATTTTGAACAGAAGGTAAGGTGGAAAGTCAACCAATGGTGTCATTTTCTTTGCTGATGAAGCTGGTTCCCAGCTGACACATGTTGACAGATAGCCATCCTGTTGCATTCAGTCAGAAAGGAACTCATGCCAAACAGACGTGTGTGAGAAGTTTAGTCTTTCCACTGTTTCAAGGAAAGTTATAGGTAGGATTATTTTTTTGCAGTCTTCTGGCATTGGCTTAAATATAAAAGAGCTACTCTGTATCTGGTTTAATTTGAAATGTATCCAGAAGTGCCTTTTAAAATTCTAAAAAACTTTAAAACCCATGATATATTTTCAATTTATTTCTGATTCACTGTATGTATTTTAGTGCTACTGAAATAAAACTCTCTAAAAAGGCATTCAAAAGAGTGTGTAGCACAACCATACAAACTTAACTGCAGTGCTTATAGGATGAACAAAGCTTGCCACTGCTGGGAAGAAATCACTTTTTAGGTGCTTGTCTAGCTCCTATAATGTTAAAAGATTCAAAAAATTTGAGCACCACTTTGTCGTGTAGGCATGTCATACACATTTGACCCTTTTAGCTGTTGTCTACTGATTGTTGTTCACTGATTTCTAGGCCAGGGAATTCCAGACTTTGGCTGCTGGGCCTCACATGAGGAGTTCAGCAATGTACTACGCCTAAGAAAAGTGAAGCTGCTCTTCCTCAGCTCCCAGAGATTGCTGTGCTGCCTTCTTTTGCTCACCTTTGATCCAGAGCTGCTACTGCCTGATGCCTCCTGTAGTGTCCCCTTTTGCCTCAGCTTCCCAATGACTGTTGTTCCCTCTCCATCAGATTTATCACATCTTGCGGATTTTTCCACAGTAAATTGATTTTGAATGCTGTGGGCCTATGTACCTGAGTACGACAATATATTTCAGTTTCAGTTTCAGGTAAGCATTGTTTAGAGAACTCCATTTACACTTCTTTTCTTTTGGAAATGTTCATTTTATGGTTAAAACTTTTGAGTAAATGTATGCTTTCTGATTCGCAGCATAGATAGCATTCTCATTTTCATTGCTGCAGCAGTTGTTGAAGTCCTGCGGTGGAGGTTTTACATGTCGTACAAGTGCAAGATATAACAATTCACACTGGGGACTCAAAAAAGACCATCTACTTAGAGTTTGCCAAGACTACTTCACTTGCATTCCTTTTTTTAGTACTGAAAGTAAATGGGTTTTGGAAACTTTGCCCATAAGTGCTCATAAAAAGTCATAATGAAATTGAAGTAGACATATGATATGCTTCTCATTAAAAACAATCTTAATTTTTAAGTAATTGGAGAGTGAGTATGAACTACGATTCCTGGACTTGCTTGTCCCATTGCTCGTTAAGAATTCATAGCCCCAGTGTTGACTACTGAGTAACAGGGATTAAACAGAACAGCACCCTATGCTCTCCAGAATGTAGCTACTATAGACAAAGTACCAGCCTCTGCCCTGATACATTACCACAACCCAGTAGCCCTGTTGTGACTGACCACTACACATATTGACCTGTGGCACTTCATGCTACATGCAAGAAGACACACCCTTCTTTCACTCAAATTAGCTGGTTAACCAATAGGGAAGATCCTGCAGGGGAACTGGTGGAAGGCCGCTTGGCACCTTGGTGACTTGCTTGTGTCCTCAAAGGCAGCCCATATGGCTCTGAGGACAAATTAATATGTGGGCTACATTCAGTACATGGGAATATATTGCATCCTTTATCTAAAAACATACTTAGTTTCATGACTTCATTTTGAGAAACTCTATCTTTGTCTATGAGGCAGATCAACAACTGAGAAACAAAATTAAGAGACAATAAAAGCAAAAGACAAGACAGTCAAGAGACCAAAAAAGTCTATGCCAACCCCAAGAGGTCCAGGAATGGGGCCTGTCCAAATGTCTGTGGTGATTTGGCTGGTTACTTTTTTGTATCTACTACAAATTTCCAAAGCTGTTTTGAATTGTTTCAGCACCAACGTTGTTCAAATGGTTTCCACTGCAATCACTGGAGCTGCTCCGGGGTTTTAGTGGTATAAAAAGTCAGAGGATGCTAATTTTAAAGGAATGCAAAGGTAAAGAATACAAGGTAGACTCAACCATACTTCTTTATGACTAAAATCCCCCCCTCACAAGACATTACAAAATAAAAAAAAAGCTGTTCATTTCCCTCCATGACACTTCTTTTTGTGCTATTAGGAACAAGATGAGTACTAATTAGGCACCTTTTCCTATGAAAAGTCCTCCCGTGTCAGCAATTTTTTTACAACACAGCTCCCTAAAAGAACACGGCGCCTGAGTCATCACATCTAGTCACTAGCTTTCAGAAGCATCACATTATATAAACTGATTAAATGCTAATGCCAGAAGGCAGTATGAATACAGTGTGCAATGCTGATACACAGACTGCAGGGTTGGTGGTGTTTAGTTGTTTATTTAAATAAGTTACAACATGTTCAACCGCAATATTGATAGTTCAATTGTACTTTACTAGTTAAGGTATCTAAGTTATAAGGATAAAAATCACACTAGACAAATAACGGGCAGACTACTGCCTGCAATGACCATAATAGTTGCTGTATGCTGGAGACTGAGTACTGCTTGGTGGCAACTAATTTATGAAGTGTAGGTAAAATGGAGAGGTCCTTTATTTCCAGATTGAGAGCCGATGTCATTCAAGAAGAAAACAGCAAGGATGACTTAATATAAAGTGGAATCATAGTTTAAACTGAAGAAGTAAGCCCATTACAGTTTCCAGAGTTCAAACTTTCTTATGTTTTAAACAAGCCATTTTTTCCTTAGACCTTCTTTGAAAACAGTCTCACTAGCAGCTCAGGGTTTCCAGTGATCTGTCTAGCAGACAGACAACCTCTCTATCTATTTTTCCTCTATTCCTTGGTCTTTGTGACCCTTCAAAGCTGAAGAAGGTCTTACTTTACTGGTAATCATTTTGGTCTCTGTGTGGTATCTCCTTGTACGTGAACAGAGCTTGCAGGTGTGAGTGCTCTGCCACTCACACTAAGTAGAGTTCACTAGGAGTAACTTCACCAGAGGCTGTAACTTCACTAAAATCCCAGTAGCAGAAAACTGGTTTAAGATGAGAACTAGGCTCTATCTATAAAATTTGAAAAACTAAACTTCAGAAATGAAGCCTGGAAGTTTGCTGTCAAGGAGTGCTGTAAGCACTGTTATCTATCTGTAGCGGTCACGTCATAGGAATGGGGCCTTTCCCCAGCTCATGTGCAGAGCCAAGGATACTGTGGGAGATGGTTTATCTGCTGCAAAACTCTGATTTATTGATGAAATTGATATGTTGTCCTCATTCAATGGGGTTGCACTCGGCAGAAAATGTGGAGAAAGAACGACTTTTTGCTTAAACCCATATTGGCAACTGTAGAAATGCTTTCCCTTTTGCTCTCTGGTAGAGATGATCCTAACAAGTTCTTTGCTGTTGTGGAGACCTACAACAAAAGCAAGACCTACAACTCCTTCCTGGGATACAAGTCTGTGATTCTGACTTTTGGTGCTTTACTGCAGGCCTTTAGACTGTTGCGAAGTGCTGGGAAGCTCTGTAGTCCGTGAAGCACAGAGGCTTATATATTTTTTGTCCAGATCTAAGTATCTCTTCCATCATTGCTTCCAGTCACAAGACTTATTGAACAATATTGATTCTGCCAGTTTTATATACTAGTTGTTAGCAATCAGCTTATATATCCCTGTGCCCTGCAGCCCAACTTGAAATGGGAAACTTTGGTGGCCCTGATCCAGCAGTCAAGCTTTAACAGCTGTGATCCTTCACATTCTTTAGCACACGCCTGAAAGGCAAGTCCTGCTTCTACTGAACAGTTAGAATATTATTCCAACAGCAGCACACGCATGCATAAAAAAACCTGACAAACCCATTCATCAAAACTTACAGAAGAAACAGATTGTACCTGGGTGAGCACAGCCTCCCCGTGCTATAGTATGAAAATTAGTCATGTCTCCGCAGTCATAAAGGTACATACAACTCTTACCCAAAATAACCTTCACCGCTGTATTAATCTTACCTAAAGCTGAACTGCGAGTAACTCCCATTGCTACAACCAGACACTGCCACAAATGAGCAAGCACAACCTCCCTCTATATCCTGACCAGCTCCTTCTTTGGGACTGATACTGTCTGATGGTCTCTTTTGGCCTCACCTTCCAAGCCTGTCATTCCACCTACATATATCTATTTCTACCTATGCTATGAGGGGAAGGGAACATTCTCCCTCCAGGATGAGGAAGAAGAACGTTGAGAAGAGATTTCAAGGCAAAGAAATTCCAAGGATCCATTGAAGAAAATGTTTAAATGTGACTTTCCCAGTTTGTGGTGTATTTCAGAAGGCCATAAAGGATTATATCACCTCAAGTCTCACAACAGATCACATGATTCCAGAGGCTGTGTGTCATGTCATTGCATGTACATTGCCTGATTATAGTGTATTAGTCAATGTAAACTCAGCAGTTTTGCTGATGGGTTTTCTCAATAGCTGACTTCTTTTTCTCATTACAATGCTTTTAGTTTAAATACATTACCTTGTCCTCCTGGTAAAACCGCTACCCTGGCACTCACCTCTGATGTGTGTGTTAGGAGCATAACCCCTCAGAAATCTGATCTGTGCAGTATGCACTTGTTGCAGAGAAACTTTCAGAAATGTCTGAAAACTTCACATGCCTCTATTGAAACCATCTTCTTTAGCCCAATATTCTATGTCCAGACCTGCAAGCACAACAGATAAGTTGACAATATAAGCCCTGACTTATCTATAATAACCATCAAAGACACTGGAAGTGAGAGGACTGATCTGAGGAAAAATGGGCTGAAGAAGCTGCAGAAGCTATGTAAACAGATCTCAATGTTATCACAATGAAGTATGGTAATTTTGTGGCTGAGCAAACCTAAGCTGCTTCTCCTAGTCATTACAGGCTTTGCTATCTGGTAGCACTGGCAGACTTCTGGGTATGTCTGTCTTGGGTAGCAGCCAGAGTTCATGGGTCACTAGGAGAGCACCTCCTGCACATATGAGGTCTTCAGGGTCTCATCTGAATCCCACTGAATATTAGAATTTCAGTAATGAGTTACTGGCAACATACTTTCACAAAATCACTGCGTTTTGCATGAAACAAGATTAAATGAACTAAGGAAGGACATACATATTAGAAAAATCAATCAGTTAAGTGCATATATTGTGCATAAACAGGGTGTCATTATTAGACTATATTTTGCAGAGCAGATATGATAAACAAGAGGTGGCGCATAAATAACACAATGCTGTGCATATAGTGTACCAGTATGTAAAGAGCTTTAGCTGTAGTAAAGTCCTCAGTGCTGTCATGCATAAAGACTAGGACTTGGTGCTTGCACTGAAAGATAAAGGTCAGAATATACTTTAAAAATATTCCACTAAAACCAGAATCTATTGATTTGACATGGTTTAAAATAGCATTATCACCGACACTGGCTCTTTATCATCAGGGTCGATTTTTAGTCATGGTTTATTTGACATGTTTTGGGGTCAATTTCCTATTGGTTGAGGCATTTTAAATGGTTTATGATCATTTGAAACCCTGATGCATCGGTTATGTGATTTCATAATGAGCACATCATTAACCTCCCATTATTTGGGAGGTTATCTCTAGATCAGTTTGGCGCATTTAAAAGAGAAGATCATCAGCAGTAAAATGCAAGGCATCTCTCTGTAGAAATGATACAGCAGAGAAAATGGCACTACTTAAAATCCTTGCAGTAAATGTAGCTTCTACACTTTTATCTGTGTGTAAAATAAAAGACAGATTATGTCAGATACATGCTAATTAATCTCAAAGAATTAATGGATGCGGTACACAAAATCACTTGTATTCCTTTGCTTTTCTCCAGCACAAATCAGCTATAAACCTGGCTAACTTGTCATTTAAACTGGGTTTATGAGTGCTTGCATAAGGGGAGCAGCATGAAACCAGTAGGCTGTATTGATGAATGTTCACTGAAAGCTTTGCAGAGGTTTATTCTTCTCACTTACATCAAGATTTGCTCATTAATTGAACTCTACTAACTTTGGTAGAATTAATCATTACTGACATAAATCAAAAGAGAATTAGGTGTCTGAAAGGGAGAGGGATGACTGTGGGGAATGGGCAGGCTTGGGCACACATCTGACTACCTGACGACTCCAAAGAAGGGGAGAAGGAAAGGAGGAGAGAAGACAAAAGTGGAGATGCAGAAGAAGAGCAAGGAAACAGCTTGGTTTGAACAGATGCTCAGATCCTGGGCTTGCAATAATGTCCACTACTTAAGGGTTAATTACAACACTAACCATCCCATAAACTCTCATTGTCATACCACTTGCTAACACACAGTTTCCTTGCTAACAGCAAACTAGCTAGTCACCAGCTCTAGGGGAGTTTTTATCTGGTTACTTTTCCACGGTAGGTGCCAACTGCTGAAAATGCCCCTAGTGTTGACCCATAATCTCTGCATCTTGTATTGGATGACCTGTGCTGCATCCCTCTCTCAGCACAGCCCTTTATGATCAGAAGTGTAAATCAGACTGAACTAAGTCACTTTTGCTTTTTACCTCTATAGACTGCTACAAACACAGTCATTTTAGGGACTCCAAAGGGCAGATTATTGTTGTGACAACACAGTGCAAAATAACTCCTGAAGGATTAGTGATGCACCAAGAACCCGGAGATAGTTTTCCAGGAATCAGAGTTCCTGACACTAGAAACTTTGCACTGCAACTTGCTTCATGTGAGGTTAAGACTCTTTGGTATTCTATTCATACTCCTTTCTCTTGGAGGCAGAATGTTTATGTGAAACTGAAAGCCATGAAAACTTCATTTCCAAGAATCCTACTTCTCTGAGAAGACTTATCCCCACTTCAAATTCCCCATCTACAAAATGGAGATATCAATAATTACTACACTGTCTTGTGTGGACACGTGAGCTATGAGGCTTTGCTATATAATATTCCAAACATACAAACCTGTATAGCTGTATACAATAAAAATAAAGCATTCAAAACTTAATAGAGAAACAGTACTATAATACTATCTTCAAACTTAAATACTGTTGAAGTTGTGTTTCTTCATTGTGGCGATTGTTTAAAAATAGTGGAAGAACCCAGGTTTATCTTAAAGAAGTTAGTGTAGGAAAGTCCATTTTTATCAGTGTGCCTCTTTAAATACAGTGACTTTTGTGGTTTTTTTTTTATTAGACTCATGCTTGTAAGTGATTTGTATGCACACTATGATCTTCTGCTTTACTACATGGTAGTTAAAACTTGTTAATTCAGTTCTAGTATGACCAAGACTACAGTCCATATACAGTTTTCACTGTCTTCTGTGGTTCAAGAAAGTCCTGCAGGTTGCTTTGAGGCTTATAGTGGGAGTCTTGCTAATTTTTTTTTTTTCTTTTTTTTTTAAACAACATATGTCATAGAATCATAGCGTGATAGAATGGTTTAGATTGGAAGCAACCTTGAAGATCGTGTAGTTCCAACCCCTCTGCCATGGGTAGGAACACCTTCCACTAGCCCAGGTTACTCAAAGCCCCATCCAGGGATGGAGCTTCCACAACTTCTCTGGGCAACCTGTTCCAGTGTCTTACCACCCTCACAATAAAGAATTTCTTCCTAATATCTAACCTAAATCTACCCTCTTTCAGTTTAAAACCATTACCCCTCGTCGTATCATTACACTCTCTGATAATGAGTCCCTCCCCATCGTTTCTGTAGACCTCCTTTGAGTACTGGAAGGCTGCTCTATGGTCTCCCTAGGGCCTCCTCTTCTCCAGGCTGAACAACGCCAACTCAATCAGCCTGTCCTCATAGGAGAGGTGCTCCAGCCCTCTGATCATCTTCCTGGCTCTCCTCTGGACTCGCTCCAGCATGTCCATGTCCTTCTTGTGTTGAGGGCGCCAGGGCTGGACACAGTACTCCAGGTAGGGTCTCACCAGAGCAGATCAGAGGGGCAGAATCATCTCCCTTGACCTGCTTGCCATGCCTCTTCTGATGCAGCCCAGGATATGGTTGGCCTTCTAAGCTGCAAGCACACAATGCTGCATCCTGTTGAGCTTCTCGAAGTTGAAGTCCTTCTTGTTGTTGTCCCTCTGTTGAAGTGTTGAAGTCCCTGTTGAAGGGACTGTTGAAGTCCCTCTCCTCAGGGCTGCTCTCAATCCGTTCTCCGCCCAGCCTGTATTTGTGCTTGGGATTACCCTGACCCAGGTGCAGGACCTTGCACTTAGTCTTGTTGAACTTCATGAGATTTTCATGGGCCCACCTCTCAAGCCTGTCCAGGTCCCTCTGGATGCATCTTTTCTCTTCACTGTGTTGACTGCCGCACACAGCTTGGTGTCGTCAGCAAACTTGCTGAGGATGCAGTAAATCCCACTGTCCCTGTCGCTGGCAAAGATGTTAAACAGCTCCAGTCTCAGTACCGACCCCTCAGGAGTGCCGCTCATCACTGGTCTCCACTTGGAGCCTTCGACTGCAACTCTTTGATTGTGACCAGCCAGCCAATTCCTTATCCACTGAGTAGTCCATCTGTCAAAGCCACACCTCTCCAACTTAGAGACAAGGCTGTCATGCAGGACATTGTCAAATGTCAAAGTCCTAGGGAAGAATGACTTTGTGAGAACAAAAGTATCGAGTCAAGAAGTAACATGACTCAAGCGAATCCTGGTGGCTCAAAAATGGAAGATAAAGAAAACATACTTTATATATGTTTTCTTTACAGAAACCCATGAGGTAACAAGAAAACCAGCAATACAGTGCTGGAAGCTTTCTCCCGGTCTCTGAGCCTTCCCCATCATGTTGACTAGATACATCTGACATATGACATCCCAAAGGAACTGTAACATTGTGTGTGCAGATGGATGACACACACGTCAAGTGGTTAATACCTTAGGTAAGTGAAACTTTATAGCTCCCAGCTGGAGTCTCATCACTATGGTTACATCTAACCTAGTGGACCTGAAAGCATGCCCAAGCTTCTCGACGCAGATGTGTACTCTGTCATATCTGGACCACAATGAAATGAGAGCCAGGAATCCCTCTGGGCTTTGGTTTCTTCAGAAGAAACCTGGGTATCCAAGTCAGAAGGAATCCATAATATGTTTCCAAAATATCCCCCACCTGACAATCAGATGACCCTGAGATACATTACTGACTGCACCCATCCCTTAGCATATGTGAAGATTAATCAGCATTTTCTTTTTTATTTTTACTCTGATCGCACATGCAGAGGCCAGGTATTTTGACCTCCTTTTGAGCAGGAGATCTGTCTTCAATTTAGCTAGTAGCACTATCTCCCCTAAGTCCTCTCTCTTTATCACAGACCTTAGAAATTTTGCTACTGTTTTGAAAAGAATATGTGGACACTTGAAAACATATAACAATGACCTATTACAAGCAGACATACAAACCAAACTTGAGGATTAAAAATCTTTTTAGCAGAAAGAAAGAGCAAACAGTTATCATAATGACAGTCTTCATAACCATTCCCTTTGTGATACTCAGATACTGAGTCCCGAGTAATTTTTCTGCCTTGTAATTTCGAGAAGATTAAAACTTCAGTGCTGCAGCTGTTTTCTTCAAGAAAATCTGTGGCTGCAGAATTATAATACATATGGTAATGCTACATTAGTGTAGTATTATTCACATCACCATAGTTAAACTTGGGTCAGCACTTCCTTTTTAGACTTCTACAAGTTAGGTTTTGTCCATGCACATTTCCTTTTAGCTGACTTGGAACATGATGCCTAAGCCTTACAGCTATTTTTTTTTTTTCAACCTGTTTGAAAAAGCTCTACTCAAAAGCTCTTAATCTCTTATGGTTAAAGTCTAAGTGTTACTATCTCTTATTTCAAAACATGTAACATGTTTAATTGGCACTGAAATCCTTTCCTGGTTTGTGGTGTTAGAGCCAATATGTTACTGGAAATAAAATTGTCATGTTAAGGATATCTTCACTTAAATAACTCTCCATTGGCTTAGCTGCCCTTACAAATGTATCTTGCTAATACTCAAAGTGCTGGTGGAAGGTGAGGCACACTGGTCTCTTAATTATGTTTATTCTATTTAGCAGCCTTTAAATCTAACCCCCTTCGAACAGGGAAAATGCAAATATTCAGTTATTGAATACTTTCATTCAAATTTATCCACTGGAGTCTGTCTTACTTCATGAGATCTCTGAAACTCCAGAGTGGAAGCATAAGATAGTGTTTATAAAAACCCTCTTCTTCAAACGCTTTCACCTTAATTTAGTAAAATCATTCCTATTTGTTTAAATAACACACCCCAATTCCATACCTTTCTACTTTTGAACTCACTGACTTGTTTTTCTATCATAAACAGTAGTTGATATTTTCCTAAACATCACCTCAGGAATCAGCGAGGGGACTTAGAGAAAGATGACCAGTGCATAATGAAAAGGAGAAAATGTGCCCTTCACAAGTCAGGGTCTATTTGGGCCTCACAGTCATCGTCTATGCTTCCTCCTCAGTAGCAAATTTCTGTTCTTCTCTGGTCATCACTCCTAGATGGAACAACCTTAAGAATGTGGTTCAGAAATGCACTATATCTCAATGACCCCAAAACATGCCTATGATTGAGGCTAATAGAGAAGTACCTTGGAGCTGGCATGTGAACACCCTTCTGTTTTGGTTTTCTTTGACAAATGTAATTAATTTGACCCACTTCTTTGACTTTGGGTAACTTTAGTCTAGCTAGAAAAGAAGAAGTTGTAGAACAGCCACCTGTCCTGATCTTTTTGCTCTAGTGTCTAGACTGTGTTCCTTTCCTCTTTTTCTTCAAGTTGCAGAACTGGAAGAGCTTTTCTAAACACCTGTGATCGCAAGTATGGTGACTTATATGGTCAGTTTACAGTAATTAATTAACTCCTAGTTTGTATTAAGGGATGTCTTCCTTTGGGCAACCTGCATATTCCAGACTATGAGCCCCGTCTCCTTACCTTTACTTATGCCAGGTAGTTACAAAATCAGCCCAAAATTCTCCAGCCACATAAATGTTGTACATAGGGTAGTACAGGAAGATCTATTTCTGCCTGTTAAAAACACTGCATACATACCACAGTCACACAGAGGGATTTGTATTTCTGTGTTTTTGATGAAATGCCTTGTTTTAAAATCCCATTTTACCTAATGTGGAAACATTCTTTACTCTCAGATGTTTTAGCATATCTTCTGTTCTAGTTAAAATGAACTTGCGTTCTCACTCCTGCCCTGTCCCCTAAGACTAATGACTGTTGATGGTGTTTCCACTTTGCAATCTTCAGTCACTCTTCCGAAGAAATCCCATTGCTCCTAAGGCCTGGCTGCATCTGACAATTGGTGTAGCTAATACATAAATGGTGAAAGAAAGCAATGGAGACAGTGGAATAGCTGCAGAGCTGCAGGGTTGGGAGAACACGGCAATGAAAACTACTTGCCGAGAAAACATTCTTTGATGCTTTATTTTTCTGAGGGAAGGAACCCTGTTTTTTTTACCAATCTCAGAGGCTTCCCATCACTTTTATGCTTCCTCTGACAGGCAGATGGATGCAGTCCCATCTGCACACTCTGGGCATTGGCTGTGGAATTTCTTGAGTATGGCTTTAATTGTGTCTGCTGTGAAGAGTGTTATGGATAAATATATTGCTTTTGGTTCAGGCAGAGCTCCATGTAAGACACAGAAAAACTGTGTGTTTTTGTGTGTGTGTATATGTAATCATAACATTTCATACTGTCCCTTACACACTTTTCCTCACATCCTTTTCAACTTGCTCAGACCTCTTCCTCCAAGCTTGACACCTGCAAAGTCATTAATGTAGTTGAAAAATGTGTATATCATATGTTGTAAGACTGAATTCTACATGGTGTGTAGTAGGATTTTCTTTGTACTTAATACAAGTGTTTAGTTTTACACCCACGCTACACAGTTGTGAAGACTACAGCAAGTTGAAGGCAGAGGCTTTCAGTATCTATACTTCCATCCCTTTGTCTTGAACACTAAATTGTCAAACAACCTGTCTGTCTTCACATGAGATTTGCTGCCTGGCCTCCCCCACCCAGTTCTTCTCACTGCCTTTCTTGCTTCCTACTTGAGAGTGTCTTTCCTGCAGAGCTTGGCCTACAAGGGTTTATATCTACTAGGATTTGGTGTGGCCTCCATAACTAGGTCCATGGTCTGAATTACACAGTTGGGGTCTACAATGTGTGGGAAGAGACAACTGATATGCTGAGTAAGAGCTATGTACAAGGACAAGAGTCAATGGAAAAATCAAGCCTTTGTCTCAAGCTCTGCCTCATTTTGGGGCTTAGACAACTTACTCAGCAGAGAGGCATCTACCCCTGGTTGGCACTTAGAGCTCTCAACCCTCTCCTGGAGCGAGGTATCTAAGTTGCTTTTCTGCAAACAAATTCTATGTCATTCTTTCCTTCAAGAGCATGACTGGAAATGGTATGAGCCTCATTCAGATGTAACACCTGATTGGAGACATTTTGAATTAGATAGTTCAGAGTTGACCATATTTTCCACATATATTAAATAGTCATTTGACTAGATGTATAAAAAACCCGTGAAAAGTGGATCAGCTTCCTGCTTCCTATGTGTAGGTGAGTCCTTTGGGTACCAGGACACACAACAATATTCATGCTCTGCTGTCATTCAAACAGCTTCTGGAAGGTGATCTGGAATGCAGACTGATCGATCCCTTAGTCCAATGATTCTCATTTCCTTCTTGGCTAAGCATTTCATGAGGAAATGCTTTATGGTCTTGCCTTTGCTGGGGCCAGTTTGAAACCGATAGGAATCTCCAGCCTTTCATTTGTGTATACACGTCTTCTGATGCAATATTTTACGCATGCGGTTGTGTTAACAGTAAAGCCTTTTAAACAGAGGATTCTGCCCAGTGCCCATCTCCTGAAAACAGGTTTATCTGGGATTTATGTTCACAGCTGTTCTGCAGCACATCCACAGGAGTTCCCTCCTATTGCTGAGAAATGCTGCTTGTAGCACACAGGGTGCAGACACACAGATGTGCTGAGCACCTGACCTGTGCATGCTTAGCAGATGCATCCTGGCTTTCCAACCATACATCAGGCAGACAGCTATTTTGAGTGTGATACAGCATCCCAGCTGACAGTTACCAGATGTCCAGAACTTGACGATATATGAAAAATCTTCAAAATCCATCTTGAAAAATGTCAATCCTAAAAAGGATTTTTCTGAAAAAAATCTACAGGTAAAATAGCACTGCCAAACTGCAAAGTGTAAGAGCACAGAGAACAGTGATGTTCAGAAAATCCAGGATATGTCCAAAAGCACCAGACAACAGAGAGTCCACCTTCTATTTAATACTTAGACTTTCATGGAAAAATTTAATCGCAAACACGGTGGATGGGGCCTTGTTAAAAATTCAGTCTCCAAGTTAGGTGAACTGACTGAACAGATTTTCTTTCCTCTGATGAAATCACTCACTCTAAGTTTGCTATTAAATCAGTCCTGTCAGTTTGGATTTCATTCTTCAAGTACTTATGCATACTGTTTTTCTCTCTCAATATCTAAAACCAAATGATATCAAGTAGCTGGTGTGAATATTAAAAAAATGCACAGCAAGCAACAAAAGTCCTTTAAGAATATGATCATAAATTTCCCTTTAAGCTGATGTTTCTTCTCCCACTGAAGATGGCACAGGTCAGGCACTGGGATGTACTATCAGATCATAAATAAGCTGAATTTGCTGAAAATGTACTTGCCAAAGGTTGCTGGTGAAAACAATGCATACAAAAAAAGGGACAGATCCCTTCAGCTTTTTTTCCAGTGATATATTTGATTACCATGGAGGAGAGATAACTTTTAAAGAACATCTTTTAAAATCTTTTCCATGGCATTATCTTCTCTGCCAACTCTACATGATGACTACCAAAGAGAAACCTGAAGATAACACAGCCAACAGTAACACAAAGCCTACTTCTTCAACTGTTGGGAAAGGAGAAGTCATGAAAAGAACATAAGAGGGTGGACATCATAGGATTTGCAGCTGGAAAGACAATATGACTGTTGGTCAGCAACGAAAATTTTTGAAAAGATTCCTTCTTATTCCCTGACTCTTCAAATATTAATTATTCTTTGAGGTATTCAGAACTTGTCTGGATATGACCCTGAACAACACGATATATATTTGAAGCAGGCACTGACTCTGAAGCTAGCCCTGCTTTGAGTGAGGAATTGGACAAGATGGCCTCATGAGGTCCATTCCAAAATAAGTGCTTCTGTGATTCCATGGTTGTACTTAATGTTGAGAACCGCCCTCCCTCCCTGGAACCCCACCATGCTTTTTCCTGCAGAACTAATATCCTATGAATGTCAGAAGGTGCTTTCCAGAGCTAAAAATAATAGTATCAGATTGTCTTATTTGCACAGTAAATAAGACATGCATGTGTTTGAATCAAATAGAAATAAGTAGACTTTATTAAGTATAGATTCTGGTTTTATTGGATATGTGTGCAAAATTGGCTCTACTTCATCAGTTTGATCACCAATTTGATCAGGTGCAAGGAGCAGCAGATTGTATTCCTAGACTCAGTCTCTAAAGACTGAATAAGTATACAGGCATCAGATCAAATTCATTTAGTTTAGGTTTATTTGAAAATATTCCTAATATAGTTTTTGTAGGCTTAACTGTCCATCTTACAGTCATACGTATTGAAGCTAAAAATAGTAATTTTTAAACTTCTTTTATGTAGGAAGATTCAATGTTAATGACAGTAACTCCCAGATGATACAGATGAATTACTGTAATTTCTGGAATAAAGAAATGCTGGTATTCTTTTAAAATTTCTGTTAACTGTTCAGAATGACAGACAGAAAAGCCTTTGCATTAAATTGGGAACTGATTCTTGCCAGTCCTCCCAAAGCAAAAGGTTCTTGTCACTTTACTTTAAAGTACATATTTTCAAACAGAACAAAACATTACTTTTCTGTGATGGTTCCCCAGTGGGAATTACTTTCAAAGCAGTAAGTATTTTTGGAATCACCACACCTCAGTGACTGATAACTTTAAGATCAGACACTGATTTTTTTCTTACCTTGTCTCTGTAGGTCAGAGCAATGGGGCCAAGGAAGGACCTTAAAGTGTCATCAGAGCCACCATCCTACCTGGAGATCTCACAAACTGTCTACATAGGTTGAGCTCTCTATTGTTCTGTACTTCACACGTTCAGTTCTCCTGTGTGGATTTTGTATACCGCACTGCCATTTCCCAGGAGCTCTGATGATGCAGAGCTAAATTGCGCTGAATGAAATCAGGGCGTTTAATTCCCTCTTATAAGGGGGAGGAGGAGGGAAGGAAGTGAATTGCATTCATTAAGTACTGTAGCATAAAGATTTTAGTATATACTCAATACATGATGTGTATAGATATATACATATATGCACACACATAAATAGGTAGGTAGGTATGTCATAACACTAAACAAAACACTCCCAAGGAGACCAAATAAATGTCATAACCCTTATTCTGATACAGACTTATTCTGGGATACTCAAGTTTGAAGCCTGAAGTTTAAGACAGCCTGCAGAGTCTCATCCACCATGCTGGTATACAGATTTTGGTATTAAAATGTAAGGATTAAAAAAACTAACTGGGTTTTGTTTTCTTTTCGGGTAATTTAAATGGATTAGGTGCAGATTGGTTGTTTCATAAATGGACCATGGTCAATTGGAAGATGTTTAATGTTCACTCTCCTGGGTGCCTTCAGTCTTCCCTACCACATCCCTCCCATTCCAACTTCTAGCTCCAGGCTTGACAGTTCACCTGAATAAAGGTTCTCACTTACTGAGGGTTCATCATCTGTGAAACTCCAGCACTTAAATTTTCAAAACATTTGGCATCTCCACATATGGTCCTAGCAGGATTCTCTGGGTGTGGAGATGGGGTGCAGCTTCAGAAGGACTGGCCATGCCAGGAGCAGTCCAGAGGAACAGAGGCACACGGGTTCATAGCTGCCAGAAACAAGTCAGCTTCTGCATAAGAAGACATAAAATAAGGAAACAGACTTGTTGGCAAGTACCTTCAAACAGCTTTATGAAAAACATCGTTCCAAAGGTTTATTTCGCACAGAAACACTTAAATGGATACTAAAAAGATTTTTTTGGCTGGCAAGAATGACCCTGATTCCCACAGCGAACAGTGACGGATAAATAGAAAGCTATTACTTCAAATTTAAATAAAGCCATCAACATTATTCTTGCCTTAGCTCTTAACTTCTATTACATGACAGTACTTACTTAAAAAAAAAAAAAGAAAGCAAAACTCTTATTCTTTTTTCTGATTAAAATCCCTGTGGTTTGTATACATTTAATATACAAAATCAGGAAATTAAACATGCCTTAGTACCAGAATTGATTGCTGCAGATAGCACATTCTAAATGTGAAACACTTAGAGATGTCTTTGAGGAGGCAGAAGAAATACAATGGCTGAGGTGCAGTTATTTGGTAGCTCAAGCTGGCTTGAACTCTGGTGACTGACAGGCACTACCTGTTTCTTTAAGCCTTCAGGCACCACATCAAGTCAGAGGGACCACAGTGAAAGTTATTACTTAGCCCTGATGCAGCGCTTAATCTGTTTTCTGAGACTGGAGATAACAGTCAATGTAATCTGTCATGGAATAAGCTAAACTACTATTCTATGAGCAGGTTATGCTACAAACAATTCTTTCTGCTTTGTGTTTAAATGCCAAATCAATACAACTTAATGTCATTCAGTAGTTAATACTTACTATCTTCTGCAACAGAACTTAATTTCCATAAAAATATTATGTTCTACTGCATTCAACCTCCATTTTATTCATTCTACTCTCCACTAAAAAGACATGACTTTCACCATTTTGTAACACCAAATTTCATTTACATGAAATTCTCTCTAAACTTGTACTTTGAGACCACAAAGTCTGAGCTTAAAATATAGATACTTCAGTGCATGGATGTGTATTTACTGGAACATACAACCTGTGAATGTTGACCTATAAACTGAGGGAAACCCATCTTTGTCCATATGAAGTCATAGAATCATAGAACGGTTTAGGTTGGAAGGAACCTTAAAGATCATCAAGTTCCAAACCCCCTGCCATGGCCAGGGACACCTCCCACTAGACCAGGTTGCTCACAGCCCCATCCAACCTGGCCTTGAACGCCTCCATGGTGGCCTCCACAACTTCCCTGGGCAATTTGTCATTCCAGCACTGAATACAGAGCTGCCCAAAACTCTGATCAAGTTTGTAAAACTTTATGATATTCCTTTTTTTTTAATATTTGGCTCATTAATAGAACCAAACTTTCTTCATTCTCTATGAGCCAAAGAGAAGATTTTAGAAATATTAATACAAGACATTTACAAAATGCTCCTTATATTTTTTCCCAGTTCTGTTAGCTGCTGTGGACTAATGCCTGCCAGGATGCCAGGACCATGGCTTCAGTGCAGCTCTGCCCTGTACACTGCTACAGAAATGTTACACCCTGCAGTTAGCTGCTCTGAAAGACTTTCTGGAAGCCAGCTGCCTTGCACGGTGGGAAGGTTTGGGTCCTTGGCGCTTTGGTAATCTGTGTGGAGGCACTGACCTAAAAACACAAAGCATCTGAATCCCAGTGGAGGCCACAAAGCTTCTTTTCTCTCCACTGCAGGGCTCCAAGTCTAGCTTCTGGGCTTTGAATCTGGACAAGACTTCCAGTTTCTCAGGTCTGTGGTGAGATATTACACAGGAAGACAAGTGCAATCTCTCTCTAACCAGACGTCTTTCTCTAATCTGTGCCTTAGTATCACCTACAGGTCTCAGGCTTCCACAGCTTCTGGTGGAAACTTGGATCTGCCAGGTGCTCCAGTCTCCTAATGTTATAGCTAGAAACTTTGGGTGTCACCTTTGCCATAGGGAATTTGCTAGCACTGATCTGCAGAATAACCGCCATTGTTCCTAGAATGTTCTGGACTTGGCAAGATTTTTTGTAGCTGCAGTTTTGCTACTAACCACTTCAATAGTTCATTTGTAATGATGCAATTTTAAGCCTCTCCTCCTCCCCTTTTTTCTAAGCAGAACTTGATGACGTCGCTATCTGAGTGACGGCTGGTGAGCATTTAAATTCAGTGGGGGCAGCATCAGCATGCTTCTTATCCTACAGCTGAGACTGTTACCTAGTCTGCCTTTGCCAGGCCTTGAGATTCTTGGTTACTCTCTTCAAGTTTGGAGAATGGCCCAAAATCTCACCGTTCCCCACCTAACCCTTTGTCCAGGCTGCACCTTCCCTTCCCCCAGACCTCACCTCCTGGTATTTCCTTCCAATATTATAATGAGGAATTGTGGTCTATGTGTTGTCTGAGACCATGTGGGACCAGGCACGACCTGCACACAGGCAGGCTGCAGAGTGTGGCACTTGCACCCTGTCAGCAAATGGAAAGGATGATGAGAATGACAGAATTAAATGCTTTCCCGAAGAACATAATTGCAGGGGACAAATCCACTTACTAAACACAAACACAGGTGATTGGTGTAAAAACCTCTTCCTTTGCCAAACACAAGCAGAATGCATTGGTCTCCTGCTACATCAGCAGGCCAAAATTAAGCCATGAAAGCAAGCATTAGTCCAGGGATTGCTTGCTGCACTGAGAGTCTGGAGGACAGTCCCGTTACTGGGAGGAGTATGCCTTGGTTTAAGCTGGTAGTTGAAACTCTTTCAGACTGTTAATCCCCTGCCTGCTTGCTTGGGTCCAGAATGCTTCTGGGTCCATCTATGCATTTGGCTGTAGCAGGACCATTATTAGGTGGGTAGAGCACGGTCCCTAATCAAAGTAGCTTACCAGAAAAAGTCTAGCTCACAACGAAGGGGAACACTGCAGAGGCTGCAATAACAAGGTAAGCAACTGATGTAGGGCTGGGGTTTGCCTGAGAAAGACCTTTCAAGCAACAGCAGATATTTTTACACTGTACTCAGACACCTATTCAGAGCGCTTTCACACTGTATCAACCTCAAGCATCTTTGGCACGTTATTAAGAAAGGCTAAAGCCAGAAAGGCTAAAGCCAGAAGTATGTTCTGCCGTTGACTCTTCAGGTAACTGAGAAAGAGTTCCTTCAGCAACAATAACTGTTTGTATTTCAGCTGTAAACTAAAATGAGAACACTTTCCTTTCACCATCCAGTTTCAGAGTATGTATTCAGACTTTGGGCTACTGTCCACAAATTTGTTAAAAATCTCCATTATCATGAGCTATATGAAATGTTATCAGGGCATTCCCACATTCCCACACCACAAAGGACAAAATCCAAAAAGATGAAACAAAATACCTGAAGGACAACATTGCAGCCTCTGCTGTCTTTTTTGCCTGCTCTGCCAGGCCCAAACAGAAGCTCTTTTGTTTTCCAGATTTTCTTTGATTCAGACCTTTGGGAAGACCAGACAGGTATCTTCAGTGTCAGAGCAAGGGAGCTTGTGGTGGCAGCTTCTGGTCTGTACCTTGACCAGAGCCAGTGCAGTGCAGCCACCCCTGGTCAGGCTGTGGAGATGTCTTTTAGGCTCATTTCCAGCTGTTAGGATTTCCAGCTACTTCTTTCACCACTGCTTTTCCTCAGACAAAAGGTCCTGGTGACATGATGCTTCTCAGTGCTTGTGATTACCCTGGAGTATTTGTTCCTGAATAAATTAGTTCTGCTCAGTTATCCTCCCTCTGGATGAATTTCTTCATGGCCTGGTGTAACACATGGTGAGCTTTCTCTGCAATATTCAGAAATTTTTGAACATCTATGAGGCAGTATGCCTTCTGCAGCCTCATCTTCTACTGGAGAATTACCCAGAAATTACAAGACTCGTGATACTTATTGCACTCTGGCCTGGATGTCAAAACTTGGGGCAGAGGTGTCCCTTCCTATCAGATAAGAAAGTCTAATAAGGTGGAGAGTTCACAATGGACAGCAGATGTACTGAAACAGTTTATGTCTGTAGCCTCTTCCCTATGCATAAGCTGCCATTACAATCCAATAGCAATGTAATTCTGTTCCACAAAACCTTCAACACCTCCTTGAATAAGGAGGCTATCATGCTCCTACCCTGACCTCTCGCTGTGCTGATAGAACATACTTAGCTGACCAGGCTTGGAGGTGTGTATCTTGGCTGTCTAGAGAGGCTCTGTTCTGGCCCACACTCTTCCCTACTCAAAAGGTGTAGAGGCAGACCCACCAAAACTCTGGTTCTGTTCATCACCAAATTTTAAAAAAGTTTGAAGACCACCTAAGCAATTCATGTCCTCTTCCATATTGGCAAGTGGGATTGTTCAGGGTTCACCAAGGAGCATAGTCCACCTTGCCTGGAGTGGAAGGCTGCAGCATATAAGCCTCTCAGCAGGAAAATGATGATGCCTGACTGCCTGGTTTGGAGTCTGTGCTGGCATTGGCTCACGTTTAAAGGATGACAACAGAGTAGTGCTAGAAAGAAGTGGAAGAGACCTAGTTTATCTGATATCCAGTTCAGGTCCAAGCACATTGGGAAGTGATGACATCCTGCTGCTGAATGGCAATGTCTATTGAAGAGGTGGAATCCCTCCCAGAAGGTGCTGCTTGTTGGTTGTCATCCTAGCTCTACTGGAACTATACAGGAGTTTCACAGTGTACATATGCTTAGAGGAAAACCAAACCTGTAAGAACTTGCTAAAACATATTGACCACCGTGTAAATAGTTTTACAATCTGCTCCATAGCTATTCTTGGAATTTGAGCCCTGGAAAGTTTCCACTTCCACACCTACGTTAAGAATTGTGAAATACTTAAAAACTACAGTGTGGATAAAGAGTGCTAATGTAATGAAGGTGTACGTTTTTTAATGAAATTTACATGAATTCAGGCTAAATTGCGCAATGGAACGAGAGGACATCTTGGTGAGAGGCAAGAGGTACCAGCTTTCATTAAAGAATTGACTTCCTGTCACTTTTCAGATTAAAAAGGATTTATTTTATCACACGGCAATGTATTTTATTTTTTTTTTTGTAGTGGTGCCTCAGACAAATTACTTTTCAGTGAACATCACATAAAATTTTTGATGCATTTTCCAATAAATGTTTAAAACAAGACTGAGCTACTTAATTAGAAATAATTGTCTATTACAGACATCAAGCCAGGTTCATATAATTTGGTTGCTTCTTCCAAAGAAGTAATTCAAAAATTAAGACAATACATTTCAATTTTCTCCATAACTGGTAACAAGATCTGGCTTAGTTGTACGATTCCAGTGACTATATTGTATTTCTGCAATAACAGAGATTTATTGAACTTGTTGAAAATATGTACACTTACAGCAAACTTACGAAGACTGATTCTTCACTAACCGAAACCGGTATAAATCAGGAGTAACTCTGTTGAAACCAGTGGACTTAACATAATTGTAGATCAGTATAAACAGCTCCTGCCGGTCAGATTTCATATTGCTTTTCCACATGAGTGACTATATGAATGACTCTATGAAAACCCAGTGAAGTTATTAAAATTGCCTAGAGCTACAGCAACCCTACTGCTCAAATAATGCAGAACTGGAGCTATGTTATGTCCATGTCATTTATATTAGTCCAACCATGCAGTATCAGAGATAGCTTTATTTTTTTTCAGGGATTGAAAAGACATTTTTTTTCGTGTGCAAATATAGAGAACTAAAGTTTATTTAAAAAACCTATTTGAACAAAAGATTGAATTAATTCTAGATTAATGAGTATTAAATTATGTTTAACCTTATTTATTCCCATATTTCAATTTATGTACCAAGAAGCAGAAGCAATACCATCTGACACTGGAAGACACTGTCTGTGCATTGCTTTTTCAGAGGAAATTCTAAATGAAAACATAATCATAAATTTAGTTTTCTCTGTGGTTCATTTTAGTCAAATTTTTACAGGTCATTATGAAGACCTACAATTTTTTCAGGCACTTGACTGCCTCTCATAAATGTCAATGTGTCAACAGTCATTTATTAGTTACAATGAGGTGTAAAGATGATATAACGAAAATGCTGTCATGTGTCAAAATTATATGTGTCTTGAGCATGTTAATGAAGTCATCAAATTTATATGGAGTTGTAGAAATGCTTGTTAAAACACATTTGAGGTAAATCCAACTCTGAATCCTATGAGGCCTGATCATTTGAGACTTGGTGAGCTTTGCAACATTTCTGCAACTGACGTCTTTAAGACAGTTGAAGGGTATGCTTTTTAAAAAATCACAGAAACAGACAGTTCAAAGAGATATTCATTTAATAGAATTCAATCACAGTTCCACCCCTGCCACACCCCAGCCCTGTTTTTATGGATATAAAGTGGTCCTACCACACCTAGGCATTCTGTTTACCAGATCCTTTGAATTCAAATTATTCCTGAGCATCTGAATCAAGCAGCAGAGGGCTATATCCCACACCAAAGAAGGCTGTACCATGGGTTAGAACTTTTTATAGCCTTCTGGCATCTACCTTCTAGTATCAACTCTGTCCTGCTTAGGTTCAGTTCTGAACAGCTGCTCTTCTCCCCTGATCTGATCTGCTCCATAAAAGCAGCACAGGGACAGTAGAATTACAACTTTGGCAGATGAGAACTGTCACCTATACGTCACTGGCCACTGACCTGCTGTCTGAATCATGGCATGTAGACGCTTTGTAGAAGTGAAGAGCTGATCATTTTGGTGCTACAGGGTGAACTTCTTTGGTGACAGTTGAGTTCTACACGTTTGCTCAGTACATAATTCCACAAGTCTCAATCTGAACATATTTCCCTTGCTTCACTGCCAGCTTTTGATGGAAAGAGCTTACAAAGATTTTAGGGACTGAGTTTTCCAGAGGGCTATAACGTAGGACTGGGACCCAAACTCCCTGAAGTCTCACCTTTTTTTGTGGCTGCAAGAGAATCTTTTTTAACCCACTTGATCTGCTTTTCTCCGCTCTGCAAAAAAGCAAAAGGTGCTTGCGTTCTTTATAAAGCAATTTAATGTCTATGCTTAGTTCTTCTGCACACTACAGCTGGGGACAAGAGGAAGAGTCTGCCTACATCTGTGGGGCCGTTAAATCAAATAGCACCCCTGTCTGATCTGATACAGATTAAGCAGTTATTCATTTGGGGATTTGCTTTACTCCTATAAAACAAGCTAAAGACCTTATGTTCAGTCTCTGGTTCACTGCTCTCAGTTCACTGTGGGTGTTTCTGCCCCTCTCTCGTCTTCAAATTCAAGAATAAGATATGTAGCAATATCAGATACTAGTTCTTGCCTTTGGAGTTCTCTCTTTACTAGGTAACTCCTGGGCTTGCTGTATATGTTATTAAAAATAAATACTTCTGAAAATAAAAATTTCTGGAAGCATGACCAGTGAAAGAACTGCTTCAACTGAATTAGTGTAAGTAGCTCTGCCAAGCAGAGTTAAGCCTTTATGGTGGCAATTGCCACTGATGCTGCAATCAAGCCTGTTCTTGATCTCATAAAGACTAAAAGTTCTGGTTCTGGTAGGAGACAGTTCCATTGCACCAGAATTATGTTGCAACTTAGAGAGGTTGTTTTCTACTGCTGAGGTAGTATTTACTCTATTTCTCAATTCATTGCTTCTATTACTTCTGAGGAACCGCACGAAAAATTCTGACCTTTGTATCTGATGGCTTCTATTTCCCATCTTACCTTCAGACTAAGTTTGAGGTGATGCTCAGCACGTTTCTGAAAAGAACCATGCATGTTTAAAATCAGTTTAGAGGAGTTCAGGTTTCTGAGAACTAAAGACAATCTTCAACCCTTGCGCTAACATGATTGTCATGCAGACTCAATCAGCTTCAGATATTGTACTACAAATAATAAATCAGATACATGACTCAGGGTACCATGCACAGCTGGTTTAATTTTTCTTGTAAATTTGTAAACTTTTAGCTTTTCTTCTTTCGCTGAGAAATTAATTTGCAAGATGATAACCTCAACTCTAAGACAATTGTCAGCCCTTAAAAAAAAAAATTAGGGGGATAATCTGTATCAGTTAAAACTTAAGAGGCAATTCAGTAAAATCAGGGGTACCATCAGCGTACTAAATAAACAAGTTACTTAGACACACAGAGGCCAGTTTTGACTATGGGTTAAGGAGCCCCTGTTGAGCTAGAAAAGGCAATTACAATCTCTGGAAAGCATCCTGGGAATAGAGAGTGGTCACTAGTGGGAAAAAAAGTGCTGCTCAGAAGGGAAGTATTTAGGGAAGAAAAAAAGTAGAGACCATGTAGGAGTAGAAAGCAAGGTAAGGAATGAAAGGGATGCAAAACAGCATTAATAAAAATAAGTTTGGGAACCACCTTCTCAGGGCATCTCAGAGACTCCTGTGATGATGATAACATCTAATTTAAGCTGTGTTCCCTATATTTTCTCAGGACCTAAATGTAAGCATTTTGTACCTTTCCCTGGAAGAAGAAAAGAAGCTTTTATACCTGCAAACAGTGCCTTTTGTAACATAGAAATGTCTGGGTGAAGCATATAGTTTGTGCTTTGTGAGCTGCCCAGAATAATTTCCACTCCCCCCTTCCCCTTCTCCCCTTCCCCACCCCTGAATTTTAGCAAAACTTCCTGACAAGAAAGAAAGCCATCCTGGAAAATGCAAACAGTATTAATGAAGACTTCTTACCTAGTTTCTTGAGGACTGCTTGAAGCAGAAGTCTGATTTGTAAAACATTAACTCTACTTGCTGTTATTGATAGGCTTAGTCTCTGTCAATGTTTTTTGAATTATCTGCAATTCTAATTCTAATGCTGGAGTGGATGGTAGACGTACAGTCTGTAATAATTTACTTTACAGTTAAATGGTGTAAATTCTTAACTGGATTAATTTACAAAGAATAAATATTGGGACGCTTCCAACTTTCAGTGAGTTTCTTTCATTGATCTGAATATTTATTGGTGTGGATGAATATAGGATACAAACCCAGCTCTTGTGTGATCGTGTTTTAATAAACCTGTTCTTTTATGTGGGCATATAGCTGACTATCAACACTGGGACAGGTTTTGAACACTGGACTACACCTTTGTTTTTTTAATTGGATCCAGAGCTGATGTTATAGAGCTTCTACCGTGTAAGTTAACAACGTAGTGTAGCCTTTCTTCAGCCTGCTTTTAGGCTTCAGATTAATCTTTATTTCCATTATCAAAGAGGAAGAGATTGTCTCTTCCCCCAGAAACACAAAATCCCATGAGTTTAAATCCTAAATCTCCTTATTCTGGGCTAGTGTATTGAATGCTACCCACAAATTGCAAGAAATCATAAATTGCATCCCGGGGTGGTGATGTTCAACTTTGGGTTCAGCTTGTAGAAGTCTAAAGGGTGCTGCACAGGTCAGATCTCCAGAGTAATGTCTGGGACATGTCTCAATCTAGCTGCTAGATCTAAATGAGGCTGGTATTACCAAGGTAACAAAGTAATAATTTGTAACATCCAATCTTGTAATTAGAAGACTAATCTTGCTTTGCTGAATAACTACTACTTTGTGTGTACTCATGAGTCCAGGCAAAACTTGGGGTACCTGCTTGCATCATGGGACTCTTTGTCCAAATAGACTCATGTGCTGGCCCTCCTGTCTTCACTACTTGCCTTGAAATTTCAAGTCATAGTTGTGTATCAGTGTACACTGCAAGGTTCAGATAGCAGCATCTGTCTTCTGGGCTTCCCAGCAGGGCCCATGCTTAAACTCCCAGCTCCTCTGTTGGTTCCAGCTTTGTATCTAATCCACTAGATTACAGTACCCTGAATCCATCGAGTTCCAGCTTTTGAAGTAGATAATGATGAAATATTTCTAATACTGCTGTTGATAATTTGATTTCACAAGCTTTAGAGTGTTTTCTGTGCATCAAATAAGCTAACTACATGTAGAATTTGTTCCTCCCTTCAGTATGAGAGCTTTCAAGGCAGTTGCATCAGTACAGTGACCAATTCCAGGAATTCTGTCTCCTTATATCATGTAGAAGGTTAAGGGCTGATTTGCTCAGCCAGAGGACCCGAAATGTTATAGTATGGATGTTGCTATCAGGTAAACATATAACAAGATTAAAAGGTTTTAAATAGCAAAAGGTGCCATTTAAAAATCTACCAAGGCTATGATGAATATTCTACCTCTGACTATCTTTGCAATTAAGACAGGCTATTTCCTTGTTCTCCTTAAATCACTGTTGGACACGAAGTGGGAAGGGAAACTAGGGTTATCCCATATTCTGGATTAAACTGCATGATTGACCCTTCCCAGCCCCAAAACCTTTAGCTTATATTAATCTCTCTGAATGTAGTACTCTATTTTAAGTTCTCTTATTGTTATCACAAGACAGAAAATTATTTATACGTGTTTGAAAAATTCAATTTTTCGGAAGAATTTAGACACAGAAACCTTGTTTACTGTTACTGTAAAGCAGACAGTTATTTTAAAGTCACTACCTCAAAACTGAAAACACCTGAGACATACTTTTCCAAATTCATTTCCATTATGTAACTGTTTCTGATAGCAGAAAGTGAATGAAAGTGAAATGAAAGTGAATTTTTCAGTCAGCACTTAGCAGTAGATAATACGTATTTCAATGGCAAATCAATGCTAATGTCAATGCTTTGTTCACAGTACTCTAAATTCATGAGTGAAGAAAAAAGAGAATGACTTGGGAAGCATTTCTATTTCTCGTTAATATTAATTTGGAGGCTGCTTTAATGATGCAGTCAGTTACTCACAGTGCAGGTGAATTTACTTAATCTGAAAAGATCTTTTCAGATGCCTAAGAAAGTAATGCAGCTGTTACTTTGTACCTGCTATAACATCCCTCAATCTCATTTCAAACTGTAGGTTATCTTCAACAGTATGTTTATTATTTGCTGAATGGCTTGGACTTCTGTAGCAAGTTTGACTTTATCTGTAAAACTAAAAAAAAAGAATTAAATTTTTATGAAAGCACCTATCCTCTTTTCTGTTGTGAATGGCCTCTATTTGACATTTTCCAAACACAGCAGTTTATGGGACTCCATCCATTATGTCTTATCAAGGAAGGCTCTGGTGGGATTATCAAAAGGCCCTTACCAATGTTTTGTTCCTGTTCCACGGACCATTACATTGGCCTCAAATACCAGGTGTGAACATGAGGGATTTCTGCTGTCCCACTTTTTGGTCCTATTCCTGAAAACAGTTACCAAGTGTCTCAGATTAAAGCCTTGCACTGAGCCACTGATTTCAGTGGGAAAATACTACTGTGGTTCTCATGTTCTGGTCCTCTAAAATCAAAGAACAGGGACTTGGGTACTTTTGTGTAAAATGTAGATTTTCACAACTTTTGTCTAATCCTGGAAATATGTAAATCCCTTCGGCACTTCTGGTTTTGGGGTTTTTTCTTCTTCTCCCCACCCCCTCGCCCCCTCAAAAAGGGCCCAAATGTCTTCAGCTTTTTAACTACCTAATGGCTTAAGGTTTGACGGCCCTAACTTTGTATTTATCCCACACCTAATATCCGCCCATCACAGTTAATTCCAGCAAGGCATTTCCCTGTCTGTTCACTACCGGGCATCCAGCTCAGCAGGCGTGCTCAGAGCTCCTGACCTCACAAAAAAGAGAGGAAACACTAACCTCTCTCCCTTCAGTCCCACCTCACTCAGTAGTATATGCTTGGAGCAATCACCTGGCATGGAGTGATCATAGTTCAAATCCTCTCTCTGACTGAAATGACCAAACCTTTGACAAAAGGTTGCTGACGTCTTAGAGCCATTCCATACTACTGTGATAGCACTTGATTCAGGAGGGTCGTATTTATCTTCTCCTATGGAATCTGTTCCATTTTGCTCAAACTAAAACTCATGGGGATACTACTAACTTCCACATTGTTGGGCTTTTCTTCTGCCCCAAAGACCAGTTTTTACTCAAACTAGAAGGTGTTCAGCCTCTCCTGGATAAGAAAGGGAAATGGAAAACAGTATGGTTTATGCCTGAGTTGAAAAACCTTCAGAAGTATTTCTGTACAATGAAAGGATTTGAAACCTTTATTTTTCATCCCGTTCCTCCAAGGGTTGCCATGTTTAAATCAACCCTCAAGCAAAGGAAGTTGTTTTCCCTGCTTCAGTGGTGCTGCTGGTCCAAGGAAAGGGTCGGAGGGATGGACTGTGACTCAGTGCCAGTCTCCGCACAGGGTTTATTTTCAGAGCTGCTGTAACTATTATCTGACTCCTCCCTCACCAAAAACATGCAAGCAAATGCTAGTATACTTTAAAAAAAGACACTGAAGTTCAGATTTGACACCTGGGAGAAGGTCAGTTATGAACTTGTAAAAGCTCAATATATTTTCCTGAATTGTGCTTTTTATATCTAACAAAACCATTTCCTGTTTCAGCCTTCTGGCAGAAAATACCACAAACATCAGATTAGTTTTCCAGATTACCCCTCTGTAATTACCTAATGTAATCAAGAATTACTGAACAAAATGTTATTTGGCTCAGTAAGTGTTAAGAATATAAATCATATGAAGATATATTTACTGTATCCAGAATATCTTAAATTGTTTATTTGAAATTGCTACTGTTGTAACAGTACAGTTGTCACATCAGGTAAATGAGCAGATTTCAAATGGGTAAGTATATTGGAGGAGTCTGGGAGCTGGAAAAATGTATTAATGCATTGTTTAGCAAAAAAAAAAAAAAAGTTTTCCATTAGTCCCTTATTCTCCATACAGGTCATTATCTTTTAGATTTGTCCCTCAAAACTCAGAGAATGTGTTAGAGAGTAACTGTATGGAAATAAAGGTATATTTTGACTGCAAAGTGCTTGCAAATCCTCAGGTCTTATTTTTACGGAATTTTGGTCAGACTTAACAATCCTCTTGAAACCTGAGCTATAGATTAGGTAAGCACTAGGCTATTGAGCTGAATAATAAATATTTGCTCCTTCGCTTCTGTGAATTGCTCCTAAGACTTTCAGAGGATCTCTTCTGTGTCTTTAATCAATGTTGAAGTAGCAGAAATTTAACATTAAGGACCAGTTCTGAAGGAATTTAACCAGCAATTCCACATAAGTTATGTGCAATCAGGATAAAAAATAAAGCTTTCCATCAGCTTCATGAGCTCTAAGGCCTAGACCTCTTGTACTCATTTTCTGCTTTGCACTGGTGGTAGACGATATTACGGAATTGAATGAATCCATTTTTAGAATAGGAAAAGGATTCTGAGATATCATATACTTTCTTGCTTCCACTTTCTTTCCTTTTTTTTTTTAATAAATGGTTGTTTTTCATTGTTTGTAAGTGTACAACAGACTTTGTGCTTTTCAAGCTACACATGGACAAGTTTTGATGTTATCAGTGCCTAAATAGTATGATTCCTCAGTTGTTTTGTTTTCGTTCGTTTTATGCTCCTTTTGTACAAGTCAAAACTGTGCTAAATGCCTGCCTTCTGCCTAAACCATAATGATGGTTTCCGTGTGTTAACCACATCATATTAATTTTTGTTCTAGTGTAGTCTTTGTTTTAAGAAAAGTGCAAATCAGTCTTTTAAACTTCTAGTCTTCATTTTCTTTGACACTAGCATTTCTATTAGGCCAAAGAGAGAATACCAGGCTATTCCTTTCTTCTGTGGGCTGACATTTGATATTTTTGCACTAGAGGAAGATGTGATAAGAATATACGATGATATTCTTATCTAAAAACAGGAGACTCAAGGGCATGCTGGGGCATAAATGCAACATACAAGAGAATCCTGAGACCTTATAGATTCAGTTATCGTACTCTTGATGGTAATGAACCGCTTGCCTATGCTATCATCTTCTAGCTCTCATAGTGCCCCTATTTTTAAATTCCAACAATTTTCTATAACGAAATCTGAAAAGACTTTTCAAAGATCAATATTTGCTTTTAAAACAATTATGATGCATGGTCTCCTCCATTCCAGTGCAGAAATGTGATGATAGCCCCCCACATAACAAGAAAGTCCTGTCTCTGTGTGCAGTTTCTATGCCATGGAAGAAGAAAATGAATTGCAGCAGTACATTAACACTGTGCACTAATATCTCTCACGCAAAACAGTTTATGTCTGCATATGAAAAATACATTCTTTATAAAGCTACTGAGAAGCTAGGAAAATCCCACTGTCCTATGTCTGTGTAGGATATACTTGATAGCATGTTAGTAGCATTATGCTGTAGCTTAAACTGTGATTTCAAATTTTCATGTGCATTTGAGAAAAACTCTTAGTGCAACAGGAATGATTTACCCTACAATGTATGCTACCTCATAATGTAGGTATATCTCATGTCATGAACCAGATTTTGCATACCTGTGGAAGCTGAAAAACCTCATACGGTTGTTTCTACCACCACTGTGTCTAAAGTCATCTTTTTAACTGCTAGGCAAGATAAAGGAAAACAAGATGAGGAGCGGCTGAGGGAACTGCGTCTGTTTAGCCTGGAGAAGAGGAGGCTGAGGGGGGACCTTATCA
>RSEF01000031.1:20520845-20579403 GCA_003993805.1 Himantopus leucocephalus | reverse complement strand
GGACTTGATGATCTGAAAGGTCCCTTCCAACTTAACAATTCTAAGATTGATTCTAGTAGAGTAAAAGGTTTAATTATTTCAATGTGCAAAACAACTGATGAAGGGAAGTTAGTCACAGGAAAGCTAAAATTTAAAATACACTTGACATTGATCTCTGTTGGACTAACTGCCATATGAAGCTTGTATAAGGCTCCTTGTGACTGAAGAAGAGAAGGAATAATTTCCAGTTCCAAAATACTGCATTTCAGGGAGCAGCCCTGTCTGGGTTCCACTAAGCAAGTTACACAGGAGGTTACCTTGTGCTGCTGAGTGCCATTTAAAGCAATTTTGGGGTGATACATCCTATTTAAAAATACCAGCAAATCTTGTCTCACTTTTACCATGAGACAATCATGGCTATAACATCATCATTACAAGAAAAAAAGAAATTTTCCAGAGAGTTCTTGAAGTTTTCTTTTTCTCCTTCAGCTTTCTAAATTAAATAATCCAGGAAAACTAATTATATTGCAGACATGGTTTGCTTTGGGTGAGAAAGCATATGAATCTTTTTTTTTAATTTTGACAAGCTGCGTAATTTTTGATATTCAAAGGTTCCTTACAATGCTGATGTACCACTCTAGATTTGCCTGGTGGCTTAAGAAGCCATCTGAACTAAAATTTCCTCCAATTCCTGCTTTTGCAGACATATGGAATTCCAACTTATTGCATGCCTTTATGAATTACACATGAAGGAAATACACTTACAATCCATCACACATGAATGACTCCCTGTAGACAGTACGTACAATATATTAATAGGTTACACGGATCAATGGCAAGACTTCATTTAAAGAAAAGTGGCAGTCATCAAAAGAGGTTCTATGTTCACAGTGTAAAGAATACAAAGACAAAGAAATGAAAATTTCAAATGCTAATAGCACGTATTTATCTGTTAGTAAAAAATTCCATATTTTAATTTTTCATGCTTCCTATTTTAAATTTACCATGTAATCCCTATGGTTCAGATTTCATGCACCTCAGTTTAAAGACTAGAGTCATCTTTCTCATTATTTTTGTTAATTCTGGTGATTATGGCTGTCCTGTTGTTTATCTCAGGTCTTTAGCTGTAGCAGAGATGTTGAATTATTAACAGGTATTGGAGAGGGTACAATCTGGCTTTTCACGTGGATGAACATATGTTTAACCTATGTGACAATAATTACATTCTTGATCACTTTATTTAAATCAGGGTGAATTTCTCCACTAGTGCTTTGAATTACCATTAAAAAAATTAATAATATTCCTAATGAAGCAGAAGCATGCAATTTTCTTTTCTAATTAATTGTGTATGAAAATAAATCCTGATGAGAGAAGCACCAATAAAAACATAAACGGTCTGTGACAGAAGACTTACAAAGTCATTGAAACAGAATGAAATAAGATAGAGTTGGGTTGCTTATGCTGAACACTAGGTCCAGAACCTGAATCAGTAAAAAGAAAAGTTATTAACATGTGTTAATACGATTTAGATGGAAGTGGCCTTTGAAATGGAAAAACAAAGCAGCAAGAAAAAATGGTAAAATCTACAGTAAGCAGTTTATTCTAATGTTATGTTCAGATAATGATCACTAATCAGATGCTGTATGTTATTCAATATTCTTTGTACCTACCAAAATACACAAAATCAGCATAATAAAAAGAAAGTAAGACTCTGTAGTTAAAAAGCACACCTATCTTGCAGTACTTCTTATGTTTCTGCTCCCTTTCTCACAGTGAAATTGAATTTATTAAATTTCAAAGACTGCCTTAAGGTATAGGCTTGATCAAAACTAGCTAGAAAGCAAGCATTTAATCTCATCAAAAATATCATGGCTCCAGCATTTGGCATGTTATTCTGAATCAAAATGCAAAGATAAAAAACTGGCAGAAGGGTCAACAAACAAAAAACCAGAAAAACAGGTAAAAAATATTTTATACATGGTGAATGTCTCAATCACAAACATTTTGGAGCTGAGTCTTGATGAAGGAGATCTATTTCCATAAAGGATCCAGGCTGAACAAGCAGAAATTTTCGAATGGAAAAAAAGCTTTATTGAAAAACTTCCAAATCCTTCAATTTCTCATTAAGGAATATATTGTTTACAGTGAATCTTGTGTATCTGAATCACAGTTCCAGGGAAAATCATATTTCATTCTGAGCATTTAATGCAATTTTTGAAAGCAGTATTCCAAAACACTGAATTGATTTTAAATTAAAAATTATACTACCAGCAGTTTTTACTTGAAAATTCATCATTCCTATAAGCACTAATGGTGGTAATGCCATATATTTCTGGTGGTCTGCAAAGTGCCAGAAGAAATAGAGGTGTTTTATCAGTAGTTGGATCCCTATGAGATAGTTAACCCTGTTTATATTCTTCCTATCATAGGTACTTGTGCAAAAAATAGAGGACAAGACCATTTCTTCATGGTGTAAGGCCAGAGGTAGGTACTCAGAGGAAAGGTGGAGTAGGGGGTCTGTAGTCCTGGTGCTATGTTGTCTGTTAACGCAGGCAGTTGCCTGAAGGCGGCTTGGGGAAGAAGGTGGGATCCTGCCTTCTAAAATCTCTTGTAACTTTCCAAGCCCCTTTTCTCAGTCCCTCTCTCTGTAATGCATCCCATCTCCACCACTTACTTCCCTTTCAATGTCCTTCAAAGAAAGGAAAAACCCATGCTAGATTATTCCTTCATTATGAATAATATTCTGAATTAGCTGAAGACTGACAAGTGAGATATCTTCCTAGTGCAGGAGGCCAGGCAGCATAGCAAGGATGGGTAGAATTTTACCAAAGGCTTTGGGTAAGTGTCTGGGTAGAGAAGCAGATCTGACTTGGGCTAAAGACTGTCTAGAGGCAAGAAGGACTTTGCTGACACGAAGCCAACAGTCACCTATCTGGGCTCAGAAGATGAAATGGGAACGAATGACACGTACAAAACTCGATCTTGAATCCCAGATTTTGGTTTGCAGGAACAGAAGGACCAGTTCCTCTGACAGTTCTCATCAAGAAGTTGTCCAAATATTAAAAAATGTCCCATTTTCCCTGTGATGATCAACACTAAAACCCCTCTCTACCTCTGTGTTGTGTAGTATGACAGCTCCCAATAATGTAGATTACATACTCTATGCTTCAAAATATTCTTATGAAAGAGCTACCCATGAAAGACAGTTAATCCCAGGAGACAAGCAAAGTAAATTGTAAGTGCTGTTTACCATGTGCCTACCATTTAAGCATCTCACGTTACGTGCTAACAAGCATATCAGCTTTGCTGCACAATCAGAAAGATGACGTAGTTGAGAAGAAGACAGACCTATTCCTCTGATGTCAGAGGCAGAGAGGAAGCCTGCTTTATCCATTGTCTGTGGCATGGATGTTGTGTAAAGAAAACTAAATGGTTCTAGATGCTTATATTTTTTGATGGCCCTGAAAGATTCCTGTATTTTTCAAACACCAGCAGTGGGAAAAGCTAGCTGCTTTTGTAGTCTCTGAAGTAAACTCATGCAACATCCTCCCTTATGTAACATCCTGTAGGGTATGAAAAGAAACGATTATCTAGAGATTATGTGATGATCATTAAAAGGTAAGTAATCATAGGAAGTCATTACACTAAATATGTCTTTTGAACCAAGAATCATGCCTCCATTGCAGGGACAAATCAACACAAACCAGGACAAGAAAGGGATCGTAGCTGGTGAGCAACTGAACTTTACAAGTGAGTTGGAAAAACATCCAATAATGAGAGATATTTCATAATTATACTGATGTCTAAGCATGGTGTCTTGATGCTAAGCCTTTCCTTGTTTCCTTGTTGGAGGACCTTGATGCAGAACACTTTCAATAAACAAGGGGTAGAAATGTCAAAGGGCTTTTTCCTCCACTGAAACCAGGAGCTCATGCTAGCCAAGTTTGGGTCAACAGGATGTTCAGCTGGAGAAGGTGAACTCTCGTGCCAGATTTGAGGTTGACTAAAGAGGCTGTGGGTTCTACTTGGATATAATCACATTTCAGGCCTTGAGCAACCTAATCCAACAAGTCTTGCTCTGAGCAGGTAGTTGGAACAGAAAAAAAAAAGTTGGCAGTTAAGTAATTTAAAAGAGGTTTGGATAAGTTGTTTCAGGTAAAAATTATAATACAAGCCAGTTTCTAAAAACTGGTTATAATGTCTTAAGGTTTTATTTTTTAACTCTGTAACACATGTAAAATAAGTTTCAAAAATTATTCATATTGTAGATTGTTATATAACATTATACACTTCATATATATGAAAATGTGTTCATTAGACAAATGCATAGCAAAGATATTCATTAAACTTTCACTAAAAATGAGAGTTTGACAGCAGAAGAACCCTTTGAAAATTCATGATCTTTCTTTGAATTGTTTGGCACAAAGTAGCACTGCAAGGAATAAAAATTCTAAAGTCTGTAAAGTATTAACATTTTCCAGTTGAAGCAGTCGTCTGCAAAGTATTAACATTTTCCAGTTGAAGCAGTTCATTTTTCTAATTTGAGGTAAGATTTTTACCCTTCCAAATGTGCTTTAACAAGATGTTCAAAATCCATGTGAACCATATTATATCAAATTAAGTATTTCTTTTTATTTCAAACAATTTTCAACTTTATTTTGCTGAAATTTTTTTGATTGACCTGAAATTTTTTTTTTTTGGAACTGCAAGCAAGATCAATCAGTCCAAGAGGAGAAACCTAAATATGCTTTAATCAAAACAACATTAATCTTGCTCTGAGACCAAGACTAAAGCAAGCTGTGAAATGCTCTTTGATTTGCAGACTGAACAGTTAGAAGTGCATGTTCTGTGTCTAACAGGCTGATACGAAATAGCTGAATTAAGCCATGAATAATCCAATCAAATATAGAATCTGCAAAAGTTACAATCTCAGAATCATCTCGCAAAACTTCAGGATTTGCCTTTCCCTTGGTTCCAGTAGCTCAAGTGGATAATAATTTTGAGCCTTGTCTGAGCACGTCCAACTTTCTCAAAAACTCACTAACATCCTAGCCCTATCCAAAAGCAAATTTCCCTTTTATTCATCTTTTAGATTTCTGAGAAATGAAAAATGCTCAGAGAAATATATCCAAGAAAGAACAAAAACAACTGAGATAAATCCATATTTCTATGAAGGGACAAAAACATACTGGCTGTTTTTTCCACTTGAGTATTCTTCAGCAGTGAGCTTCCTTTAGGCTTTTCCAAATAGTTGTTTTGCACAATATACAAATCTCCTTTTTTAATAGAAACAGTACCAGAGAATGATAAGCATAAGTTTCACAGCACAGTGGAACTGCTAAATGGATAAAAGGAATGAAATAACAGTAAGAAAAAGAGAGAATAAGATTACAGTCCCAAAGAAAGATTGAAAATGTCATGGCGCAATCCAGGGACCTTGCTTTCAGGTCTTACTGAAGAACTTTAAGTGTCTTCATTGGAACATTTGAAGCCCAACAATTCTGGATGGAAAAAGTCCACCTCTGTCTGTGTATGGCCAGTTTATTGAACTCTGGGAAGAAACACACGCTTCTCGAATGCCAAACAGGACATAACAACCTGAGTGACTTGCCACTGGTTCTGAGTCAATTCCCAGAACACGTATTCCTGAGTCTTTTTGCATCAGCAAGAATGATCAGCCAGTCCTATCTTTGTCTTTTATTTCTTTCTCACCACAGCACCACTCCAAAGGCAAGAGAGCTTCAACCATGTAAAGGAGTGTTGAACTGAATCAGCAGCTCAAATGCTACCAAATAGGTTGATATGAGGAGGCTGCACTTTGGAAACAGTAAAATTTCTAAGTAATTACTTAAAAGTACTTTCGGTTTGGTGGCAGGTTGTACAAATGTTTGCTGAGTGACCAGTTATATAGAAGAACCAGGTTGGGTCACTGATTCTACATAAAAGTAAGATTGTCAAAAAAGGTATTTTCAGTTACACAAGCTCGGCAGCCTGGTTCAGTAATGCAAGCAGCTGAACTTGGTCAGCAGAGGGGGCAGCAAGGAGGTGGAAAGGACTTAAAAAGAAAAACAAAGAATCTCAATCCACAAGCTTAGTGATTTCTGCTATGAAGCTCTGAGAGGAAAAGTGTGATGAAAAGCATGAAAAGAGATTTTTCTTGACAAATCTCAATCCTCTCACAGAAGAAATGAAAAAAAAAAATGAACCAAAGCAGGGTTTTCTGCCCTCTACACTCAAAAAATTATGGTTGTTAAGCAAAAAAAATGTGATTATCCGGATATATCAAATCATACCTCTCAGGGAAATGTTAAGTGGCACAGAGCTGGGTCCAATGACACAAAAAGAGGGATGTTATGCAGCAGAGTAATACATCAACAGTATAACAACAGTATTACAAAAAAAAAGGAAAAAGAGCCACTTCACAAAACTGAATCTGAATAGTCACAGGACAGTGATGATAATACATGGCTGATATTGATGACTTCCAAATTACCAAGAAATTTTTCCATATTCTGTAATTTTGAAATTAAAGCAAAATATTCTTTCTAAAATATGTTTGTGCGTTTTACTCATTTTACTGGATTTTTTTGATAGGAAAAAAAATGGCTTTCAATGGGAGAGAGAACATACATGTTTTCAAGTTATGCTACTTGACAGCTAAGGTTGTTATTTATACTTTCCTGTCAGCTTTTAAGACTAAAAAGCTTAAGCACCCCAAGAAAAACAACAAGTGTCAGATGGTCCCTATATTTCCATGTCCAAGTTAGAGGTGTCATTTGGCTTTAGGTGTCATTTAGCCACCGGTGCAACCCATGGAGGAACAGAATTAAGAGCAGTAAGCCATAGAAAGCGGAGAAACCAGAGTAACCTACAAATAATGTAGCTCCTACTACTCCTTTCTAGATATACAAATTTTCTTCTTGCATTTCATACAGGTTCTGTGCATCAACTTGCCCATGTGCAACTGTCAGTATTGCCCCATGCGCTAGATATATTTTTTTATCTCATCAAGACAATGCGTATGTCAAAGGCAAGACCTTTTTTTCCACGAAAATCACAGTAGCTCAGACTTTTCTCAATCAAATATTGCTTCAAGCATCCCCAAAGCAGACGAGAAAAACAGCTGAGTAGATGTATGAAGATGCAAATGTTCTCCTACAGCTAACTTAAAAAACTCAGTCACAACTCCAATTCCTCTTTTGCTGTGAATTCTAACGCTTGAACAACAACAGAAAAAAAGGTCACATGTTGTAAATGCCGAGAAATCATTTATCTACTACTACGAAAGAAGAATCCTCCATGCATTACATACCAATTATCTTTCTTTAAATACATTTTCTTTAATCTTAAATGCAACAGATATGATTTTTTGGAAGTTGAAGTTCTAGGCACTCAATGTAAATTCAAATCTAACTACTAAAACAGTTGCAAATCCTTTCAATCAGCAGGCTTCCATCTCTCCTTGTTATGTAATGGTCTGACAGAACAGCCTCAATTTAAACTCTTAGCGTACACAATCCTATAGAGCTTAAGAAAACCCCACAATCATTTCTCGATGAAACAGAACACGTAAGAGTGGATGGGACTACAGCATGCAGAGAATGATGGATGCCAGTCTTTCGGACGAGGTTGCAAAGTCAACACCTCCTCGAAGAGAATATCTTGCTGTCAGGTCCCTTTTGGTTTTTGAGGATCATCCCTTTGAACATATCTTTCAACATCAAAATGGAAGGATGCTATACAAAGGAATGCAATTTCCCAGATAAACCATCTCCAATCAATTTAGGTAGGTTAGAGATGGTACTTCTAACTTTCTGCAAAAGTCAGTGGAAATGAAAACCCTTTTTATTTTTCCACTACAGTATATAAACTCTTTGAGGTAGATATGATTTACTACTATGTTTAGGCTTTCTAGGCCTTCCAGGACACAGTGATATTTTCAGAAGAACTTGGCCATGCACAGATTTCACTGGGATACAAAACAGACCACCAGGGTGCTTTAAAAAAGCTCACACAGAAACAACAATAATGCATTTCCTGAAATGCTGGTACTCCACACTGATTAAAATTCCCCTTTTATCAGCTGCATACTTTCTTTGCACAGAGAGGAGTCCTACATTTAGCTTTGCAAACATAATATTTTACTAGATACATAAAGATCTATATTGTGCAGTTTATCCTTTTCCACATTATAGGTAAACTTTGTGGAATAATAATCTGTATGAAAACCATCTTTCTGTTTGTAGAGACAAAACATCCATACTCTAGGGGCAGGTAAAGCAGGAAGGCTGTACATTATATGTATAAGTAAAACCTCCACTCTCAGCTCTGATAAAGGGAAGCCCACTGCCAGGCTAACAGCCTGCATAACCCTGTCAACACTATGACCTACTATAAATCTGTCTGGGACTGCTCCTTGGACTGACATGGCTATGTTAGCTGAAGTCCATAGTCAGCGTGGGCTGTACTTGAAATTGTAGAGAGCCCTGAGACTGACTGCTGTAAAGCAGGATGCTAGTCCCTAAAGTTAACAAAGTTACACTGGTGTAAGTAAAAGGATTGTCAGGGTAATCATTGATTTTTCCAAGCTTATACCTGATTTACAAATGAGGTAATAGGAATATAATGTCCCTCTACTCTCATTTTGTCCACTGAACATTTACCAAATAAATAATTCTGCTGCCCTGTAATATCTGATCTATGTACTGGGGTCTAAAATTTGCACAGAAAAGTTTATTGTTTTTGTGTCAGCATCATGCTGTGAGATTTTACTTTGTAAGAAGCCAGTTGGCTGCATTGCGTGAGAACTCACCATCAAGGCAGATGAGCTGATGTCTGAAATAGGCTTGTCAGTTTTAAAAACAGCACAATTTCTTCCTGCAACTGTCTCAAATTTTTCAGAATGATCATGCAGTTTCTTCAAAGCAATTTTCTATGCAATCTGTACCTTTTCTTACCTTCCACACAAAGATATTTTACAACAAAACTTCTACTTTTGACTTTTAATTTTTTTTTAATTTGTTTATCTTATTTCATAAGAAAGGCTATTCAAATAGACATGTGGGTGTAGATAACACGATTTTCTATGGATAAGCAAATAAACATTTAGAAGTGGAAAAAAAAGTATTGGACTACTACTCCTCAAGTCACAATGTAAGGTAAATGCATACAACCCTTTGTAGGCAAATGGAAACTTTCTGGGGGTGGATCAAGCTGCTGCAAATCTGTTGGAGTCTGGCTTGTTTTGTGCTGATGTAACCCTTTTGCAAGAAGTAGAGCCAATCAGCCTGGGCTCTGCACTGCATCAGCCGCGTCTGCAGGACTTCCAGTCATCTGGGGGCACAAGTAGAGATGTCTTGTGTCTGTCTGCAATAGAGGTAAATGGACTTTCAGTGTATGCACATCCATTAGATCTTATGTGGGATGACATATGAATATCTGTTTAGAGCCAGTTAATAATTAGCTGACTTCCTCTGGCACTAAAGAACATGCTTGCAAGGACTGCTTCTTGTATGCCAAACACAAAACCTGTCTCTCGGCCTGTTGAATGCGAGTAACATATACAGCTCAGGAAAAGGCAGAGACCTCAGAATGAAAGGTTTGAGCTGGGCGATCAATAGTTCAGATAGACTCCCTTCACGTTTCAGAAGCTGGGTAGAGAGGTTGCTTAGTACAACGCTCAGCGGGAAGACATTTCAGCAAGCAGGAGTGCTGGAGCAATTTCCTGCTTCTGTCTCTTTAGGTCCACAGGAGGACTTGATGCATAATGTTCCGGGTCTCTTGTTTCTATTCATGCAAATGCTTTTTCAAGTTAATTTAGTGACTTCAAATCAAATATATTCAATCTGAAGCAGCTGGTGCCCAGTTTTTACTTAGTGTCGACAGAGGCAGTATCAAGTCCTGTTGTTGAACACAACATTTGAACAGGCACAGAGGAGAACAAATACACTTTTTAGAAAGAATTCTACTGTAAATCTTGAGCAGTACAGTGCAGTTCCTGTCCTACCATAGCAGGATATATGCTTCCTTGCGGGTTTTCACCAAGAATGAAAAAGGTTGTCTGCATATTACACTGTGAGCTCTGGAACACGAACACTGTCTGTTTCATTTTTGAACAATTGCTGATCTTTGAAAACCTATTTCTGCAGCTCTTTTACGGATGCAGGGCATCTTACTTTAATGTAGTAGTTTTGTAGAGCAGTATTTGAGGAAACCTTGCTGTGAATGCAAAGTCCTGCACCTCATGTCTGCAGGTGTGAGCTGTGTGCTACTGAGGCAGCTCTTGCAGCAAGGCTGGTAGATCCACCTGTGCAGCTCTGCTGGATCAGGACACAGTAGGAATTAAACGCTTGTGGCTCTTCTGTGTTAGAAGGAGTTTCTCTTTGCCTGAGAGAAGACAACTTGTGCTCTGACACTCACCCATACCAAGATCAATAGTGGGCCAAAAGAAAAAAATGCATTTAAGCTCAAAATGAGGTATACAAGTAATGATCTAGTACCCAAAGTAAAAAGTTTGGGGAAATAGGTTAATTCAACCAACCAGACTAAGAATTACTGTGCTTAGGTTGTGCACCAAACATGCTGGGATACAGAGAACACTCTGGCTGTGAATTCAGATTTCACAGGTAAAACCAATACAACTTCATTGTGCAGAAATATGTGAGAATAAGAACCTAGCTGAAGTGCAGATTGGAGACATCATTCTGTAGGCAGCTAACATGTTTAACAAGCAAGCCTTTTCCCATATTCATCTTCCTTAGTTGTCTGACTGATTATGAGTAATTTCTTCTTGCTTATGGAATTAAAAAAAAATAAAAGGAAACAATTGTTGGAGATTTTAAATTTTCCTCTAGCAAAGGAGAATGCAAGCACCATTTTTTAATATATCTAAGAAACTAGAAGTACAAGTGTGCAATCAATAGCAAGGGAAGTGCCTTAAGACATCTCTTTTCTATTGAAAATAATCCTTTATTGTGAAAACTCTCTTGCACCATTTGAATGCTATTTACCAATGGCATGTACCTAGGCATTGCTATTCAGAAGGCAGTGAAGCTGTTACTGCTGGTTCCTCAGATGGTGCTTTTGCACCAACACTTTCCTATGCAGTAGAAACTATAGTAGAATCTATGTCATAAGTTTAGCAACATCAGGAAAGTTATGAAACACCTTTGTATTTACAACACGCAATAGGAAAACAACATGACACCAAGTTTGTGGAATATATTCCTCTTGTCCTACTTTTTTCTCTAATCATGTACACGAGATATTAATAGTCTGGTGCTATCTTTTTAGAATTATTATTTACTGACTGTGATGAAAATACATGTATTTTTCAAGTGATAATTCATGAAGGAATGTCCTAAAAGAGTTTCAACTAGCTGGCAGAGAAAGAGTTACTGGCTCAAGCACAAGAATGATGCAGGTCTATGTGACAAGGAAGTAAATGTTATACAAATTTGCAAAAGTAGAAGTTTTAAAAGAAGGAGGTAAAGAGAGGAAGGACATTTGCTGCACAGACAGCGAAGAAGTAACCTCTACCTGGATCAGTAAAGCACAATTTCGACTGATAAAAGGAGATATTTTGCCTCTCACAACTATGCATTAAAAAATTGACTTTAACACTGAAGTTAAATACTAAGGTATTTTGAGATAAAATATGCTATTTGTGCCCAAAATCACTGTGCCCAACTTTTTCAGGTGACAAGTGGGTCTCTGTATGTTGTTAATTGATTAAAGTAAGCTCCTCTGAAGGAGATGGAAGGAAAGACAGAGAGTTAAGGAAGACCTGAACAGCTGAAGCCTTGGTCTGGTGGTGCCCTGGCTTCCCTTCAGGGAAGCAGACAGACAGGCAGAAGACAGAGGCAGAAGACAGCCTCCTCCCACTCACACTAACTTCCAGCAGAAGCCTGGTGAAGGTTTTGTAGCATACCAATATGGCCTGAGGAAGCCTGCAACAACTGCCAGTCTGTAAGTCAAGCTGCTGTGTGTGCTGGAGAACTGCTAGTTTGAGACTCGTGCTAGTAACCAACCTGAGGCCCAGAAAATGAGCCAGAGGGTTTGTCTTGATAACATGCCATGGCAGTGTTCACAGCCCCTGCTTGTCTCATCTGCCTCGCTCTCTGCAGACTTGAGGGTGGCAGATGTCTAAACATAATGGCAGAGGGGGAACAGTACGGGTGCTGGAAGGTGCAGGCAGAGAAGGACTCCGCCTCAGGTGGAAGGAAGGCACAGATGAGTTACACCTAGTAGAAACACTTCAGCAACCTTCACATGTGTGTGGCCCAGGGTAATGGGAAAAGTTATATCCTTGAGGTGGTTGAGAATAAGTGTTCATGGGATGCCTGTAGGGCTGTCCATAGGATGCACACATGGTGGTGTTGCAAGTAGTATCTCTGGGGAAGGTTTTTGGAAAGCTCTGAGAAAGCCTGAATTCACAGCAGGCTCTCAAATTAACTTAGTTTTTCTGTGTAGAAAGAAGAATAGACAGAGAATTGCAGTTATGGACAACCCGAGAAACAGGGAATTGTATTAGAGTACTTCTAGAGATCAGAAAGGTAAGAGAAGTTACAGCTTGTGCCAGAGTCGGCAATGGGAGGCGATGCTGACTGTTGAGCTCCTAACGTGGCAAATAAAGAGAAGAGCACACTTTCCAATTCAGTTTTTTCAAAATGCGCACATTCGTTTTAACTTTGGACATCTATTCTAACAGGGTGACATGCCCCAATTTGCAGTGAGTCAGCATGAAGATTATCCATCAACCAAGTTCCCCTGAGCCCTACCTGCAGTCCTTCAGTTTTGTGTAAACCTGACTGGGATGCTCTGCCAGGGTGGTCACTACTGTTACACTGTTGATGCAGTACCACAGCGGACGTGCAGGGACACAGACCAGAGAACATGACAATGAATTTTGTCCAGCTGCAGGCGGCAATCAGTAGAGTTGATGGTTTCTCTTAAATGAAAATAAAAGACATTTGGGATAAAACCATGATTCCTCCTCAATTGTTTTGATGGGAACTGGCTTCAAATAAGTTCTGTAACCAGACATTTATTTAGACAAAAATATTTCACAACTGAGGCATGGAAATTCCATGCAGTTCTGAAGTGAAAAGAGAAATTATACCTCAGAGTCACAACCTGAGGTTTGAATTAAATAAAGCTATACTCCTTAGCTGGCTTAAAATGAGAGAGAAAATATGATTGTTCCTACAGAAGTGTGGCCATTTACTCACTCTTTCAGTGCACCGGAGTTCAAAAACTTGGTGTTAGATGAATCATTAGATAACTCAGTATTAATAAATTTGTATGAAAATAATAAGTAGTAATTACTAAATTAAAACCAGGCAGAAGCCACTCAATATTACAGAGAACAGTGGGGAACACAAGGTATAGTGTACAACTACTTTCTTTTCTTCTGAAAAAAAATGCCAAACCCTAAAAAACAACTTGTTTTTTCAACTGTAAATTTTTTATTGGTAAGAAAAGTACAGTGTATGTCCCTAACAATTAAACTGAACCTCATAGCCTAGAGAAACTACAATAAAAACTGAAGTTTTATGAGCTGACAACTTACTGATAAAACATAATTAAGTAATTAAGTAGGGCTGAACAATGACGTCTCCCTTCGAGAATACAGATTTAAGCATAACTCAAGATTTGAAATGCAGGAAATGAAGAGTTAAGAACATATCTGTTCTCTTAAGCTTGGCCCTGCCGGAGCTGGGAATTGCAGTAGGAATGCCTATATTTGTAAGAAATTCGCCTCTGTTTGCTGTGTTAGGTTTAGCTTCACAGAACTGACCTTGCAATCTGGGGTGGGTTGGGAAGTCTAAAACTCCAAGTTTTCTGTTTCTTAGAGATTTGCTGAACACAAGAGCAAGAGCACAAAAAACCAAACTGGAGTTCAAGCTTAGTGACATCTGAGTATTTCACCCAAAAAAAGGTCCCAGCTTCCATGTACCTTGGCCAGGGTCTAAGGGGATTCCCCCTGCAGTGGGTTTGGCTGCCAGGTCCCAGGGCATCTCTGAGCCAGAGCAGCTGAGGGAAGCTCCCACTCCGCTACAGACATTGACCCGTACCCATCCCCAGGGGACAGCAACACAGGATGGTGGTGTCCCCCCCACACCCTTCCACCAGAATGTTGATGAATTAAATGCAAGGACAGAAGAGATATTTAATCTTTTAATACTTTACTATTCATGTAATGAATAGAATATATAATGCTTCTTGTTTTGTGCTAAAAGCTAAAGCAACAGTCAGGCTAAACTTGTTTTTTTTGCTTAGAATATCTACAATTTACATCTACATATATACTTGATTCTCCAAGACTTTCTGAACAAAACACTTTCTGTGAAGGGGCATACGGACCTGACTAAACCTTTTTCAAAATTAAAAAAAAAAAGCCCTGTATATACACTCACACAAATACATAGAGTAAAAGATGCATTATTTGTAGGTATTTGCTTAATTATTGCGTTGAAAGTTCTCAGCACTTGTATTGTTTGAAAAAGTATGACCCTTCTATTATTTGCACTTTGTGGTTGACCAGCTGAGTTATATGAACTCATTATTTTTAAGTGAATGTTGAGAAGAGTAATGTTGGCAGCTAGCAGATAAAACATTAATGACCAGCAAGCATTTACACAAATGCCTAATAATCACTCTCTTTTCATCAGGCAGCAAAGAAATGACCTGGCAATTACGATAAGCACTGCCCTGCTTTATGTAGAAGTGTAATTTGTTTAATTATTCAACTTGCATTTTTTGTCCCCTAGGCATCAGTGCTGCTATTAAGGCTAGTTGGTACGTGCAGCTGTTGCATGGGAAGACAGACTAGAAATTTAGGGGTGAGGAAAAAAAAAAAGACAAAATTCAGTTTAGGACCTAAACACATCAGTGGAGTTATGCTGATGAATATAATGCTTTTTTATTTGATTCTGAATGCATTTATGATAATCAAAGATTAAAAGTACTATACAAAATACCATTAGTATGTGTGCTTTAACAATTCATACTCTTGGTAAGTACAAGAACTTCTAAGCATTTCCATAGTTCAAAATTTACTGAATAGACAAACATACAAACACACACACTTACACAGAGTAACTATCATTTATTCCGAAGGTTTCTGAGGAAGCCACCACTCATTCCTGAGTGTCAGCTGGGTTTCCTACCTGTCCCTGCTATGGACTGTTTTAGAAATGGCACTAAACAAACAATCTGGGCAGTAAAAAACAGACTTAGTTTCTCCTTTAAGCCTGTAGGAGCAGCTCCACGGAGACCAGGTCTTATTTACAGCACCAAACTTTATATGATCCAGCCACTGGGACATAGTTATTTGCCTGAGATATGCAGTACAATTTTCTTATAAACAGTAAAATTTGGTCAGTAAAGTCTGGCAGCCTATGTTACATTGTGTTATGTTTGTTATGTTATGTCCAGTAAAGTCAGGTTGCACATGAGACCATGGAAAAGTAGGTGCTCTTATAAAGCATCTGTTATCAGTCAAAACATCCTGATCTTACTCATAGGTTTGTTATCATTAATACAGACCTTATCTTAACAGATACATAAGAATATGTATCTAGATCTAGATGAACGTACAGCTAAGTTCCATTATTACTCTGCACTTTCACATTGCTGCATGGATATAAAAGGCACTACTCACCTCACTTAAACAAACACAAATCTGTAGTTGCTCCCTACCACTGGAGCAACAAAAAGTGTCCAGATAACTCACAGTATACGTCCTCCAGGTGCCACCTTTCCTTAGCAAGTCTGCCACAGCTACCTTGTTACAAGACTTTTTTAAACTGTATATAATCTAGAACAAAAATAACAACTTGTGCTGAAATACGGTTATCTGCTGTAGGACAATTTTTTTATTCAGGGAAAACTACACCACAAAGCACTGCTAAAGAGAAGCTGGGATGCCTTTTCTGTTGAAATACCAGTGCCTGGCCAAGGAGAGGGCACTGACACTGCAGCCTGGAGGTAGGGTCCTGGAGATTGACCTTGATGGGAGCGGACATGGGAAGAATCATAGAATTATAAAACAGAATCATAGAATCATTTAGTTTGGAGAAGACTCTTAAGACCATTGAGTCCAGCCATAAATGTAACAGTGTGAAGTCCACCAGTAAACCATGTCCTTAAGCAGCAAGCTAAGAGAAGCAGGGTGGCTTGTCCCAGGGCTGTCCCCAGGGACAGAAAGGGTAGCAGAAGACTGGAAAAGAGAAACTGAGGTAACCAATGCAAGTAGGAACAAGGTGCTGGAAATACCAGAATAAGGCAAAAAGAAACAGCCTGAGGACGACAGTGGGAAGGGATAGGACCAGGCAGAGACAGAATTAAAGAGGGTGCACAGTAGTAGGCAAATGCAGTGGTAGGACAAACAGAAGGAAAACTGGGTAAGAGTCTGACTGTTACAGAATGTTTGGGATTTTTTTAAGACTAAGTTGGATATAAGGAGGACATCAGGCTCAGCAAATCAAGTGGAACAACATGCTGGAGCAGGAAGAAAATGACAGCAGGATGTGGGGAGCAAACTCAGACATTGAGGAATCTGCGGTCCCTCCAGTAAAATCTGTGAGGAAAGTGCTTGCTGCTTCATTGGTGGAGAATAACCTACCACTGATTTCAGTTACGGTAGCAGCTCAGCTGGCAGGCATTTACAGATAACAGATGGCCTTCAATGTGATCATAAAATTTTCATAAAAATTCTAGCATTTTTTCAGTTTTCTTTTTAAAAAAGAAACAGGAAGTGACACACAAAACACTGTTAAAGAGAACACAGCATTGCAAAGTCTAATGCTTAGTAGCTGGAAAATGACAGAATTGAGGTTTACAGTGTAACTTTAGTTTGCCTCCTCTATGTAAATGCACTATTTCACCATCCTCAAGCACCTGATAACATGACTCTCACAGATTGATCCCACCAGTATTCAAGATGGAGCAGCTTGACTGACAGCTGACTTGTTCCTCTCAACAAAGGTAATTTATGAGCCTTATCTTCCTTGTTAAGGAATCTGGGAGTTCTGGAAATCCAAAGGAGGCCTGCAGTTAAAGCAGATATATTCAGAGAACAGAAATAAATCTTTGTAAAGGGTGGTGAGTGAATATTGATGTTGTCTCCTGTCTGGAATGCCTGCAAGTCTTCTGCCTTCTACTTTAGAGAACAGATGAACATTGAAGAATTCCTCTTTGCCAAGTATAAATGAATTTATATTCCAGAATAAATGCATTACCTGTCTTTAATAAATGCCAAACCTTGTGAGAAATTCTTTGAATTTTTAATCTTCAAAATAAGGGAAGATACTTTTTTTGTTGTTGTTTGTTTCAGCACAAATTTTTAGCTTGTCCATACATATTAATGGTAAATTCAGTCCCACCTGGGTTTAGTGGAAAGCGTTCACACAACTTAGGCACAGTAATCCATGGTTTCAGAGACATTAATAATTTCATGATGTTTGTAAACAAATGACTCAGAGAGGATTTGCCTCAAAGAAGTAAGACAAAGTTGAACTAGAACATTTGTGATGTGAGCTTGAGGGAAATACAGGACTTTTCAGCTCCTCCAGAACTACATGTTAAATAGAGCTGCTTTCAGTTAATTGAAAATGCAGTATGCGTGCCACATTTAGACTGTACATTTTTTTCCCAGTAGGAGTGGAGGAACAAATAACCTGGAGTAGAGGCTCACAAAGAGAAAAACATTCAGCTGCAAAACAAATGTTTGATGTTGCCAGATTTAGAGGATCAAAAATAAAAAACAGCAGGCAAATCCATAGTGTGTAGGGATGATAAGAATTTGAGTTTCCAGAAAATACGTTCCTGAGAAGAAGAGCTGCTAATGTGCTGAACAAACTGCCACTCCATCAAAACTCCTTACCAATTCTCTAAGCTTTTTGACTTCATTAGCCAATATCCACCCCTTATATGCAGGAATATGAAGAAAGAGAGGGAGTGGAGCTCAACCAGACATTTCTGCCGATTCAGTTCTCATCTTTTCTATTCTCCCTTCAAAATAACCTCAAAGGCTGGTCTACAGATCAGTCTAGTACCTGTCATCACTGTGATAGAAAGAACAAACTTGAAAACAGACCATATTAGAGCTAGCAACTGAAAGTTAATCATATTGGTGTGAATTATAAATTGTGAGAATAATTCAGAGCTAGTGTTCATACTGCCTTTTAACACTTTGGTCAAGTTTGTACCATAGCAAATGTGTAAGTTTTTAAAAACATCACCAGTTCTGGATGCTTTCCTACACAGCAGTTCGTTACTCCTCGCTATCATAAGAGTAAATAAAATTAGCAAATGTTTTTGAAAATGTAAGGAAAAAAAATATTTTTGATGGTCCTTGATACAGAAAAAAGCATGCATACATAAATATTAATATCTTGGCAATTACATCCATAATTACTTTTTTATCAAATACATATGAATGTGATATTAAATCAACTATTTAGTTAGGCTGTACAAATCAGCTTTGAGGTTTATTACAATTTCTTATTTCAACTTCTGGATAATCACGTACACTTGCACAAAATGGATTTATGCCAACATGAGATACAGTCATATCTCACTGTAAATAAAAGCTGTGCTAAAATATTCCTGTGGATTCATTGCAGTCTTCAGCAGAGAGCAACAGAGATGCCTTCTATTTAACCAGGTTATAGAAATCTTATGAAGCCATATCAACAATGACAAGTGCATTAGACATCTTGCTAAAGATGTAATACTTAGTCGTGTTGAAAATAAATATTTAGATTTATTACAGCAGCAAAATATATCAGGAAATGCAATGCATTCGTATGCATATCTTATACTCACCGTTCGGTAGTCTTAATTCAGAAAAGGCTAAAGTACATTGTTCTGTTCCTAGTCAAATCCACCTAACCATTCCTGAAGTAAGCAGTGAATTCTTTATTTCTGATTTTCTAATATTAAATCATATGATTCATTCCGGGATCCATTAAACAGCTATAAGATCTCTTTGCATGGAAAAAATCACTTGAAAGGTGGAACCTGTCAGCGGGTTTATCTGATACTGAGTGTGCACCAAGTACAGAAACCCTGTTCTTCCAGGAAAAAGGCAGATCCTACTGAATAAGAACAACTGTTTTTGATTTTCCAGTGCTGCAATGGGTTTATTTAATAGCTATAATATTATATCATGAGGTGGTTGTAATTTTCAGCAACTAAAAGCTGCAATACCTGTACTAGTCAAGTTTCCATTGAGAATAACTTGTATTTGGAAATTCATAGCCTTCCAAAACAGCTGAGGTTCAGCATAAAGCTATGCCAAGAGCTACTCATGAAATTAGGAAGAAGGATAGATATACAAATATTTTACTGACCCAGTATTGACAATTAGAGGAAAGTTCAGATTTTTGCATAAGTCTAGTTATGGCATTAAATATACCATCCATTGATAAACTTGCAACAGGTAAGTCGTATGAAAGTATTAATGCAAGGTCCAGTAAAATTTTATTGCTACTGTTATGGTTCAGAGATTTGAGAATCCATACAGAGTTACAGGATTTTTATTTATTTAATTAGTTAGTTAGTTTGGAATGAGAATTAGAAGTACTATTATTAAGAATACAATTGTTTCAAGACACGTTTAGTAAAGTTTTCTCTATTTAGTACCCTAGCTTTAGGAGTAAATACTAAAATTGAATTTTGTCTCATTTGAGACTAAAAGTGCTAGCCAGTACAGAGTGTCCCACATAAGGAGTCTGATACACACCATTGGTCCATGAAACAACTACTGGTAATAACTATTATATTTGAGTTCTCACTTCTGTAGAAGAATTAAGTCATTCAACTTCCCAAAACCCTTTCCAAGGACTTAGAGACATGGAGCTCTAATCCAGCAGAGACTCCTGTACAAACAGATTATTTGTCTCCAGAGTAGGAGAATCCTAATAGAAAACAGATGTGGACACTCGTAAAGCCCTACAAGGAAAAGCTTTTTCCAAAGGACGATAACTATGGTGACTGTAACCTCTGCAAAGAGATTTTTTTGCTTATTCTGCTGACCTAAGTGGAGCTACAAAGCAGCTTTAATTCAGTGTCACAATTGGTGTTTAACAGTAATTTCCAAAGGAGGGAAGAAGGAAGAGCTACAGCAAATATATAGAAGGTGGTGATATCCTACTTGCCATATTTATGAGCAGGCATGAATACCCTGCTCCAGGAGTCACATTTTATCTTTTGTTAGTCCTGGCTAAGAACACTTTAATATATGTCACCCAAGGCTCTACCATATTCATATATTTTAAAATACATAAATAGTATTACTTAATGTAAATTAATTCATTTGACTGAAAAAATATTACAGACAATATAAAAAAAAAATAAGGAGGAGGATTTTGAGTGTTTGGTAGTGTTTACTAGTAATAGTTTTGAAATGAAAAAAACAGCACCGTGACTTACTTTTGATAAACGGCCCATCACAGAGAGACAAAAAGTGAGTGATTCACCGCCACTCAGTCAATATTTTGAGTTCCTAGTCCAACTTACTTTTAAATAATGGTCTGAAAGACATAAATTTTCAAGCAAAACAGGCAGCAAATCCATCTTATTGCCAAAGGAGCATCAGTTTGTTCACTATGTGTGGGTTTACTAACTTCCAAGCTGTATAGCTGTCTGACAACCTACAACTTTACTGGATTCAAAAAGCAGAATGATTAACTTTTTGTATTTTGTATCATGATGAATATTATTGTGACCAGAGGCAAAGTAAATAATTTTCTTAGCATGTAATAGAAATGAGTTAATATTTTGGGTGACAGGCATTTTATTACTTGGAACTCTGTGAACTGTGGGGCAAAGTATGCTAGTAATGTGATTTAGAATTTGAGTTTCACATCATTTAAACTGAATCCTGAAGTTACTCATAAAAGCTGATTCTGTGCTCTTCTAGGGTGGTGTGACTTCACCGTAGCATGTTTTTGTGGTACGCAACTGTGTGGCACCAGTACCTCGGCGATCAATACATTTTTGTCAGGCCATATCCTATATGTATCTGGGGCTGTCTAACCTAGATTTCCCCAAGGAGAGGGGGTTTTAGCCTGCATGCAGATTTGAACTCAGCTTACAGATTTACCTGTTGATGCCAGGAACGGAGGATGTTATAGAAATTCTTTTCTTTGTAAAAGGAAACATAAGCTGTGACTGCGGGGACCTGGAACTGTCGCTAGATGCTGGCCTTTCTCTGAAGACAGCCTACCTACAAAATGGAAAATGTAAGACTATGAAGAAGATTGACGATCTAGTAATACATCACTGTAGGCTCCTTTTATACTGTGGAAAGTCTGTAAATGTCCCCCTTGTAATCTTGACTAGTATTTACTGTGCTTTAAGGGTATTCAAGACTCATTTATAATGCAAGTTAAGATCACAAGCCCTAATTTTCCTCCTTTCCACATGCTTAACAAACCCAGCAACTCATCTGGATCAGCGGCAAAGATGAGTCTTCCCCAAGTATATAAATGATGTGACTCTCGTCTAATAAGTGAGATGAGCTGAAATACCCTCATCTCTACCCAGGCCCCTTCTGATCTTTTTCCCTCTTTGGTGTTGCAATTCTCATATACAAAGTGACAGAAAGTCACATGGATTTGGTCCCCACTTCATGAAGTTGTCAAATGATTGTTGGAGCAATTAAAAAAGTTTCTGTAGCATTTTAAGGAGTATACTGACTGGTGACTAGTTGAGAACAAAGGCGCAACTTTACCCTAATTAAGTTTGCAAATGGGGAAATTCTCTCAGTGGCAGGCAGATTCTTGCAGGTTACTTTGTTGATACCTGCCCTAGATTTTACTACGCACCTTTACTACGCGAATGCCAGGTCTGCAGTGCCATCTTGGACAGAGAGAAATGTCTAGGTAAAGTTTTGAGCTCTGACCTGACTCGTGCTTCAGTGCAAGCAGACTCCAGGAATATACAGTAGTGAATGGCAGTTACATTTTAACACCACAGAGGCCAGGTGGAAAAAGCATAATATTTGAAAATATTAAATCACTGAATCCCAGAGATCATAGAATCCCTTACAGTGCTCCAGCAAAATGTAAGACCTCTGTTTGGATCCAATGCATTCATTTTAGGTGTCCGAAAGTAAACACGGCATTTGAGACAAGTAGAACCTGGAGTTACACATGTACAACTTTATTCACCTCAGTGTATTAAAATGCTGTGGCATTAAAAAGCCACAGTGTAAACCTGCATGTGTAAGAATGAGTCTCCTATTTGAGTATCTCTGAGAAAAAAAAACGTTATTGTAGGGATGTCTGTGCTCCTACTTTTACAATGCAATATGTGATGCACAGGTACAAATAATACAATGCCCTTATTTCACATAACCTACTTATAATTGCTGTAACCACAAGTTACTTGCAGTCCAGCAACATCATATGTTCCCAATACGAATTGCTGTGTACTGCAGTCAGCATCACAGTGCTTTGTGGAAAGTCACTCACTGAAATGAAAATCATGTCTTAAGCTGACTTCTTTGGCTCTGATATGTCACCTCACTGCCAGCGTGACTCTATAAAAACACAAAGCAAGACAGAAGAAGGACTTGTCTCACTCTTTCAGGAGGGGTGCCACGAATGCAGCGTGCGGCTTCAGAGCTTTCTGCTCTGCTGTTGTCTAAAACAGCATTCTGAAATGGCTGACAATAAAATATTTTTAAATGTTACTACTAAGCTGGCTTCATTTTATTCATCATTCAAATAAAGTACTGGTCACAGATGACATAACTATGTATAGACTGCTACAATTCAATTAATGTTATAAGGACCTTTATTCATGACTGCAGAAAAAAGCACACCTGTGCAGTATTCTGAATATGAAATATTTTGCATTTGGAATGCTCAGTTAGATCAAAACATGTTGGTCTTTTCATCAATGTCAGATTTTAACTAACATTGCAACATAGTAAGTCCTGTTTGTTACTATAAATTTAAGGAAGATGCTAAGTCAGACTGTTAGCCTGTACAAACTATTTTCTCCCAGCAACCTCCACTTACGGTTTGTCCTAACTTATTTCAAGGTCGATTTTATTCAAGGACTGCATGAGAAGACACAATAAGATTAGGCAGAGGAATAGAAATCCTCCTTTGTAGGGAAATGTACAATATCAGTGTAATCTGCATATAGGTTTTACAGACTACACAATCCTTATGACTATTTTTTTTTTTCTTTTAATCTTTTAATTCCAGTTAGCTGCTACTGTATTCAAATTACAGATTTTGGAGAATTGCAATAACAAGTGGAAAAGCTTTCCTGTAGGAGTTACACCTAAGCTTGTCATTCTCTATTTTTGGTAAGATATAAAATCAGAATCAATATTTCACAAAAATGGCAGGTAACAATGAGTAATTTTCAACACATTTTAAATAAACACTGAAAGCAAGATGCTGTGACATGTAACTGAATTCACGAGCATTGTTTGTCTAGGAAAAAATCTGCTTCAGTTTTTGGGTGTACAGCCTTTTAACACACACTTATTTTTAACACAGAAGAAATTAGCATGACTGCACAGAATACACTTCCAGAATAATATGTAAATTACAGAGAAAACTAGTATACAGTACTTGCATGATGGCAGAGAAGTAGATGGAGGCCAATGTTGTGCCAGTTTCAATAAAGAAAAGGATTTTCTGCTGAAAACTGTAGGGCTTTTAAGCCTAGCACTCGTGCCAGAGAATGTTTTAGCACCTTTCAAAAAAAAGATGAACCGCTTAGCTTTTTAAGCACACATCACAGGAGTGTGATAACCAAGAGGGGTTTGAGGGCAGTGCATCTGGTCAGACGAATTCTTTGACTGGATGAATCTAGATTGCAGGCAATTCAGTAGATGCCATTTGCACAATTTAGACATGATTGTTTCTGAGGAACAGCTTCTTCAGGGATGAGAGCGCTTCAACCCAGAAACCCTCTGTGTATGCCTCTCGGGGACTGCAACGAGCAGGAATGGCCAGGCTAGGGTTGCCTGGCTTTCAAAGCAGACACTAAAAGTGCACCACACAACTTTGCCTAACACTTCTTCTGTTGCCCTGATTTAGGCATATGAAAAAGACTAGAGAACTGACATGCTGTGTGTTAGAACACGGAGACAGAAAGGCAAGAGGTCTTTCCCAAATATGCGCGACTGGCTGAGTGACTGAGAAGATAGGAATAAAACCAGAAGAAAATTTTTGAATCTATCTATTTTAGTGGTCTTTATCTCGCTCATGATCCTGCAGGAACTTTTATTTCCTTCAATAATCTTGCAGTGAACTGTAACTACTTTGAAGAAGGACAGCTCTTACATTTTGCTTTGCCTCTGAGACCCTTCCTGCTCCTTTCTGCACCTTGTTTGTTGGCCAGGAGTATTATTCCCTCTGAGCCTGGACCAACAGTTGTATTTTCCCAAGAGGAAAAAAATCAGTCCAACAGGGAGAAGCATCAAAATGTACAAACTGTAATATGCAATGATTAGGTTCCTGTTCTGCTTATGTTAGGTACAAGCTTAAGTCCATGAACATCTCTACTGACACACCCGCTGAAGTACTTGCAGAAACAAGGGTTTTGGTTAGGGTGAGACACGCTATGCATGAGGAAAAGAGGATGGTGCAAATTTTCCTTTTAGGCTGTTCTCTGCAGACAGCAAAGACAAAGAGGGTCTAAAAAGACGTATCTGCAGGGTGGCAGAGTAATAGCTTTCACATGAACAGGTCACTATTTCTTTCAGTCTTTCTATCTACAGTATTGGCTGGTTTTACAGGAAATATCCCCAAAGGCATTTCAGCTTCAACACAGGATAAAGAGCTCTGAATATGTATACCTACCTAAAGGAAACCTGTACTTCTTATGTCAGCCTTAGGGTTTGAGAAGCAGAAGTATTGATCTCACATTTAATTTTCTGTTTGCAACAGCTAGGGTTTCACCATAGTTGTGGTTGTCTGGAAGAAGTGTGTTTAGGGAGACAATACTTTGGTTTTTTCTTCTTAGCACTCTCTTTTGGTACATTGATGATGATGGCGGTATGAGAAGTAGCAACTTTCCTATCGTGTTTAAATCCTCACATTGTTGTTTTTGTTGTTGTATTCTTACTCCATGCTTTTTCTCTGGCAATTTTTAGGACTAAAGACTGCTCCCGCAAAGGTGGTGTTGAAGAGAAACTGAACAGTCATTACTGGCTACATTTCAAGGACAAGAATAGCAACTGTTCTTCCAAAAAGATCATCAAGGTTCCTTGATATCCTATGGTAGCAGGTGAATCTTTCTGATTACGTGTGTCAGCTTCAAAAGAAAGTGCTTTTCTGCACTTGGAGGTGAAAAGCAATCTTTCTGTCATGTTAATTAACACCTCATTAGGATTTAACTTTTTACTCTTTCTGTTTACTTATTCAGCTGCCTTTTTCCAGTTCCTTCACAGTTAATTGTGCTGAATCCACTAAATTACAAACAACCACTAAATTTAAGTCACGTTTTCGATCCTTTTCACATTAGAGTCAGTGAGTAACCAGGTAGTGAACTGAATTGGAACAGTGACAACCAAAATGCAAAATAGACTGATCAGACCAAACTGGATCAAGTTGCTGGATACAAACCTCCCAGAACTTACTGAATTTTGGCAAATCTAAGCCCTCAGTAGGCTGTGTAACTTTCTGTGTCACCTTTTCTGCAGTGAGCACATTCAGTCCCTGCTCCATGACCACATTGATACTGCCACCTGTAGCAGATCCACATGTTCTTCTCCCTATATAGTAGCTTTTACTCATGAGTAGCCCAAGGAAACATGCAGGCAAAATTCTTATTAGGTTCACTGTGCCTTTTTATGGTTTGAAATAATTTTTCACCTCCAATTGTGAACAAGAATACTATTTTTCTGGAAAAAAAAATGAAAAAAACGCACTCAGTACTGGATTCTCCTGCTTTTCTCCACTGCTAAAGGAATTATCACCCAAAATTTCCCACAAGCCACTGGGTTGGGAGGGTTTAATTGTTTGTCCAGGAGGGAAGATTTTTTCCACAACCAGCCTTTTTAGTAACAAAGACGGTAAGCACAAAGGCAAACCACTGAAGAACATGCTGACAATCTCTGTCAGTGACTGTACTACATGTACTCATAGCACACCTGGCTGTGGGAGATCAGGTCACTGACCAATTCTTGAGCATCACTGCCTTTGCCTCTCAGCTATAACAAAGGGGGACACAGACTTCCTTCTGGGAGAAATGGAGTTAGTTGTTGCAATCTGTTGAATTACAACAAAAGCAGGCAGTTATGCTTGTGAGACAATTTTAAAATAGATTGCCATAAATGATACACCACCGTGTATTTCTGGTTGTTTCTCAACATGTTCAGATGTGGGAGTGAAAGGCAAAAACCAGTGATCCAAACAAACCATATTTTCTAATGTCTGATGTCCTAAGCTGGCCCATTTTATAAATTAGGAAAATTCAGACTTAAATTTCTTTATTTAGGACATTCTGTACAGAAGAAAATGAAATCAGAGGTATAAATGAAAATACAAAAAAAGTCTTCAGTATTTTATTCAGGGGAAAAAAAGCTAAGCGGACTTATTTCTTTGATGATGGACATCTGAGAGATGCTTTTTAATCAAAACAGCAGTAAAACACAGAAAAACCTATCAAAGTTATGAATAATGTAAATACTTAGTCTCCAGATCTCAGATAGCTAAGTACATGAGGAAGGGCAGACTTCCTGGGTGTTACAAATATATACAGAATATGTTGCCGCAAAGTTGCTAAGTCTAGATGATCTTGCAGGTGAGACAGCACATTCATAACATCACAGGGAGATCAAATTTGGCATTGCAGTGAGGGAAGAGTGAAGTGATAGCTAACAGAAACTAGAGGCTTAGTGCCTGGATATGTAAGAATGAAATACAGATACTCAAAACATGAGATGCTGTTTTGGTGTGGAGATATTTTAGCATAGTAGTCATTCAGTATTCCTACTTTCTCAGTTTTTCAGTATCATCAGAGAGTACTGATTTCAATGAGCTATATACTGCATTTCCTTAATGTGGCACATAAGGATATCTCTAATCTCTGCCTATTTTAAGATAGCAAGACTTAAACAGAGTCAATTGCTCTGTGTGCTTCCATACCTTTCTAATTGATAGCTTTTTCCTGTCACTGAAGGTTATTTTGGGTCCTTAGAATGGCTGAGGGCAGAGAAATTCTCTAAGCAGTATTCTCTTTCCTCCTGTCTTTAGTTAACTGACCTATGCTACCACTCAAACCCATTAAACCCTGGTTGACTGCTTCCATTAAGAAATATAGTGGAATTTGTTGTCTTTTGGTCAAGTACTTAAAATTAAATTTTTTCTTCTTTTTAAAAAAATCTACCTTTATGTATAGGTAAGTATCCAGGTGGTGAAAATACTCGCTACCATAATACTGTAGAATCTTAGCTTCCTATGCTGCTTCAGAATCCGGGCAAATATCTATTCTGACTGTCCAACTAGCCTAAGAGGTAGCTGAATAAAAAACTGTCTTTTTGTAACAAATAATGACACTGTATTTTTCTGCCCATTATGACTAGGATCTAACTTCTATTGCACTAGGACTTACGGATGTAAGCCATTGTTGGCTGGATGCTAAGAGCCTTTTTTTGCTTTGTATTAAAATGTCTGTCAAAAAATAAATTAACATTGCCAGTTTACTGCCTGGATCCACAGCTACATACTGTGCACAAAGTTCTTCTGTGCATCTCAGAGGCTTCTGGAAGTTCTCTTACTTTTCAGAAAAATCTACATTTGGGACAACCTTCATACTCCAAGGTATTCAATCTGCTAATAAAGCACTCAACTTGATACTCTAAAATAATTTTAAAGAAACAGTTGAGATTTTAAAGTACCTAAAGATCTAAGGGATAGTGCCTGAAATTTTTATGGCACCTTAACATAAGGATGAATTTTTGTAGTAGAAGACTCTCCTCCAGGAATGAGGGGCACAGCTTCTGGTGTTTATATTTTATAGAATTTTTTAGTTGCCTACTGTGTTGTCTAAACCTAGAACACTTCTGAACACTTTTCCTTGGCTGAATTTTTTTGTCCAACACTGGTCTACAATCTGAGCTAAGAGGCAAGACTGCACCTCTCTTTCTCTATGCCTCTGTTCTAGCAAGAACACATCATTAAAAATGGAGGAACAGAAACCCCACATTTTACATCACTGTCCTCCATGCTTTTGGATTGTATTGCTTGCCAACACCTTAACTCTAATGAACCTCTTTTTATAATGTTGATGCAGGAAACTGCCATTAAGCTGTGACTCATTAAAACCTCCATGGAGAAAAGGGAGGACCATAAGATGAAAGGGATGGTAAAACCCTCTGAACTCCTTCCAGATTGTCTAAGGCCATGAATACACATTTTGGAAAGGGTGACTCCTCCTTATTTTGTATTCCTCTTGTACTCAGATGACTGACTCCAGAGGAGTAAACAAAATTAAGCTGGAAATTTGAAAGCAGTTTCAAAGGAGTTCAGCACCTAATTCTGTTGATGGCTCTTTTGAAGATGCAGACCTTCACCTCTAAAATAATCTACATCTTTTTAGACTGTTCTATTATTGCACCAACACTTAAAGCTCAGCATTAAAAAGCTTTTCGTTTGAATGGTTTGAATTATTCTTTCGTCCCAAGCTTTGGGATTATTCAGGTTGCTCTGAAAAGAGCCTCACTTATTGAGCATACTGTTTTATAAACAATGCCACAAAACAAAGTGTTTCAATATGTCAACATAAAGTCTAAGGTTACTAAAGGACAGAAAACAAACACAGAAAGCTGGCTAGTAGGAGTGAAACTAAAAGATACTAGTAATAATTAAGACTATATCCCTAATTTGAAAGTAGAAAAGTATAGTCTGTTTTGACTCAGTTTCTAAAAACACACGTGCACCTCAGCAACAGCTCAAATACATTAAGTAGTTGAACACAACGAGGAAGGTTTGATAGTGGTCATGGTTTAACTTGCAGGAAGGTGAGTAGAATTTTGCTCACCGCAGACATCACTCCTGAGATTTCAGGCCTGCAGCTGCATGCAATGAGGGGAACAGGAGCAAGAGCTATCAGCTCTGACATCTATAGTGAGGATGACAGAAGAAGCCTGTCTAAAGCCCTTTCCCACACCCTTATCACAAAACACAGTAATAGCCTCATCTTATTTTCCTTCATACAAAAACTCCAGAAGCTATTTGCTTCCCCCTCCCCCACCCCTGAGATATCAACTCCTGGAGCTCCCACTGAATGAGAGTGCTTTATTTCTGCTCCAGATAAATTACTGCTCATAGGGACAATCAAACTATGTATTCAGAAGCATCAGAAGCATCCCCACACAAGTTTGCTTCTCTACTGTTTTCTCAGTGAAAGTCATTCAAGCCACTTCATAAGTCTACCATGCAGTGCAAATGGGAAACAGAAGGTCAAATAAGAAATTTGTCCTCCAGGAAGACTTTATGTGCATCTGAAAGAAAGAGTCCAAGAAAGCCTAATTGTGCCTGAAAGCATAATGGCCTAACTTCATCCCCAGCTAAAGTCATACGTAAACTTTCCTTTAAATTTCTCAGATCATAAAGCTAGCTAAGGTGAAAACTGTCCATGGCCAATTTAGAAAATATTTTGACTTTGAATTTAAAGGGTACTGGCTGCCTTCACTTGAAAAGGCAAAGAAATATATGATATACTACCTATGTAATACTTTGGGTGTACATTAATGACTACCAGACACTTCTTGTCAAAGAAATACATGGTGAAAAGAAAAGGAAATGTGAACAATCCATTAAAAATAGTCTTGCTTTTTTGGATGTGGGGTGTAAGTCGTTTTCCTTCTCAAGTAAGTTTAACGTATGAAATATACAGTTTTATTCTGGAGCCTCAGCACAATGAACCTAGCACGTACAATATCAGAAATAACTGCTATGAGGGTGCTTATTTGCTCTACTAAAGAATAGCTTATAAGGATAAAACCTAAAATTAGATTCCATTCTTCTTTCTCAATATTTGAAAGGCCTATCACTTGCTTCCTGTCACAGTCAATTTTATTTTGATATCTATTACTGTCTTTAATAGCAAACCTGAAGCATTAAGCAAAGATCCATAAATCAATAGGATGTAGAAACAGAAATACAAACTCAAGACAAAATCCCATTCTTGTTATTTTATGCATCTGAGATTGACAACATGTGAATAATACAGTGCTCTATGAAAGACATTTTGGATTAACTATACGAATTTTTGATTACATGCTGTTAAAGCTGAAATTAAAACATAAACCCCCATTAGTACCTGTAAAAAAATCAAACATTGCAATTTCAGAATATGAAATTACCTGTTTTTCACAGTTCAATGCACTAATAGTTAATGTGTCTCCAATAAACTGTTAATTAAGAAAGAGATGTTTTAATTAACATATGGTTGCCTGATGGAGTCGTAATCTACTATAACAGAATTCTGTAAGTATATAAAGTTAAGTATGCTTATGCCCACTGATAAACTTATCAGGTACTCTCAAAATTTGTTGATGCAGCCTGTGGTCTCACAATATGCTAGAGGTGGGCTGAAAGAGTTCTCTTAAGGCAACAGAAGAACAGATTCTGTGCTTTCATAGTCCTTCATATGGTACATCCTTACTAGGTGAAGGGACATAACCCAGTTGATATTGCACTGTAGATCTCCATCACTTAAGCAACCATAACTCCGTTTGGCATATCTAGAAATAACAGCATAGCGCTAGACAAAGTCTGCAAAATCATTTAGGTATACAGGGTTCAGTTCTGCTGTAGTTGGAAGGAATTACATAGTGTTTTATCAGAGACAGGCAGGACTTTTTGCTTTGGAAGAATGTTTTCAAGAATGTCAAAGGTCATAAGATTACTGTGGTAACTTTCATTTCCCGAATAAAAGACATCTTTGTATAGACTGGCTTTGGATTTATTAGATGAGAAGATCATTCTTTTGTCTGCTAAAAGTATGTCTGCAGCCTTTTTATTATCATTTGTTAGCATTTCTTCAAATAATGCAAGTATTCCTGTCTGATTGTAGCTCAGCCCAAAATCTTTAAAATTTATAAATAAGGGCACAACACAGAAGGCCAGTGCCAGGAGGAGCATATGTAGGATGGTAGTACGGTGGTGAGAAATAAGTAAGGTACAGACCTACAACCAATCCACATCTCACACTATTATATGCCCTGAATTTATGCAATGAAATTTGTCAACAAGTCTCAAGGTTACTATTAGAGTGATGAGGACATCTGAGATCACATGGACTTTCATAAATTTTGTTTTTGATGCACAGATCACAAGACTGATGTGTTTGGCCATTTTGAGTAATCTAGATCTTCCTGATATGATCAGAAGGCAGCTATAAGATGACAACAGACCTTTAAGCATACTAATAAGCATGCAAATTTAGTTCTTATTTCATCACCAACTTTTCTTTAAGAAACAGTTACCGAAGAAAGGGAGAGGATATGCTCTTCTGACTTCTTTGGTGGCAGAGAGGAGATTCCTCGTTGTAAATTGCAGAACATTTGGCACCAGGATGGAGATCCTAGAAGGAACTGCTTCCCCATAAAGGAATAGAGAGATTTTCAGAGTTTATCCAAGCACCTGCCTCTGATGTCAAGGCCTTTCTGAACAGAAATATTCAGGGAGAGTCCTACCTGGGATTTATCATTTGGCTTGACAGAATGCATAACATAGAAATCCAAACCAAATCAAACCAAGTGTCAAATGCAAGAGGGTGGAATAAAACCACCTTGTTGGTGCCACTGTAAACTCAAAATAATTTGTACTAAAAGATTCTGATAGGATTGGTGATATGTGATACTAGCCAGGTTTTTAGGGCTGACCATAACCCTCAGATAGTTTTACTTCCTTCTTGTTCTGGACTGGGTTCTCCTTCCCATACTCATTTCCAGACTAGCAGCAGTGTTTCCAAATTATTTTCAATATCTTTTTTTAACAGATCTGCAAATATTTTACATTTGTCAGTATTGTTAAGCTTTTGGGTTTTTTTGTATTTCAGATGAAGGTCCATGTGGTCTGTGACAAAAGTGCTGGGCTTCACTTATTTGGCATATGTTCCTAAGGACAGCAAAGATGTTTGAGGGTTGGGTCATGTTGATTTATTGTAGCTGTGACTGAAATGACTTGCAAACTTCTCTGATTTTCTGTTTGCCTACCATCTTTCCCTTGTCTGTCTATCAACCTACATTTGTTTATTTTCTTGTTGAATACTTTATGAATTTTTTATTAATTCCTTTTTTTTTTCTTGACCATTAACACTTCCTTTTAGCTGTGTTATTCTCAGTGACTTACTTTTCTTTCCCAGTCTTGGAAACCCAAACATGTTGTAACTATATCAACATATTGATTTTTTGATGGTCTGAGCCATTACATACATTTTTCTGATAATCCAAGCCATACCTACATCAAAATCTTGTTTAGGAGCTGAAGGAGTGCCTGAAATAAAAGTAGTCCAGATACCGCTGTTCCTCTTCAGGTGCTCTCCACAAATTAATGGATGGTATGAATTCATGCACTGCTAGGAGCACTGGGAAACATATTGTATGTTCACAGTCTTTGGACATAGACTGTCAGGAAGGGTCCCTCTGATAGACTCTGTAGTACTGGACCATGAAGGTATGGCTCTGGTGTGGGTCTCAGGACTTTCAGAAACCCTGCAAGATACTTATGATTTGGCAATTATCCCTGAACATAATTTTTCTTTGACATTAGATCTAGTGGGTTTGGTCACTGCAGACTCTGCTGAACCTAATTTCATGTTCTCTTGGCCTGAAAACTCAGGATATTTGGTGAATCTGTCTGTGTTACCAACAAATTGCTAGTCTCTGTCTCTCAGAAATGTCCAAGCATCTCCTGTGCAGCATCTACCCATGAATTTTTGCTGCAAAGCATCTTTCCTTCTCTTAGTTAAGTCTTTCTGCAGAAAGTGAAGATCATATTTCTTTCAACAATTTGCTGTATCCCACCTGTGTTTCTTTTCCCTTAGCTAAGATTTTTATGAACTTCAAATGCTCCATAGTTTTGTCATCTTAACAACCTTGATATTTATTTTTCTGTGCGTCTGATACCACCAACCTTCGCTGACAGATCTGATTACAGTTGTTCATGAGAAACATAGAAAAAGAATTTGAAATATGGCCATGACTGAAATTGGATTCCTTTTTCTCATCTATTTTAGTGATCCTAGAGAATATTAAAAAGCAGCCCACCTCTCAAAGTTAACTTTTTGTGAAACTTCCCCCATTTTGTAAAATTTGTAATTTCCTCATAAATTGTCCATACTGTCTGCTAACGCAGGTTACAAACACCCATGCAAAATTAAACTGACACTTTTAACTCAGTTAAACAATTATGAAAGGTCTTTGGAACATCACTTAGAAAATACAAATTGAAATAAACCAAAGCACTGCATGGATTTACTCATTGCTCCATGTTAGTATGAACAGCAAACTAATTACTGAATGAAAAACTTGATTATCAGGTCACAGTACACCTACTATGTGTTTGAAATACCAATCAACTACAGCAGTTTAACGTGTACAAATATTGTAAGCTTTCTACATTTATTTAAAATTTTATTATGTTTTAAGAGTCATTTAAATATCCCAAATTATAATTTCTCCCAGCATGGAATTTTTAAGCTCAGTTACAAAAGGGAGTATTTACAGTTGGTTCAATCCATTAAAGCATTAAAGGATTTCCTGAGATAGAAATAATAGCGAAAGTCGTGTTCACACATGTGCTTCTCTCTACTAATAAAGTTACCCCAAATTTAAACACATTTGGGTCCTGACCGTGCACTGTGATCTGTTAACAGGGATACTTGGACTACCGCAAAGTTCTCCAGAAGCAAGAATTCACAGCAACAGGTTGCACTGAAAGACATGAGTCTTGCTTTGTCATTCACAATATGCATGTCTCAGGTAAGAACTGCAGCATGTAAAATCTGAAGGCTAACTAATTTACAGGTCAGACTGGGGAAAATTTTGTTTGTTCTGTGAAATTGGTCTTAGTCACTCTTTCTCTCTTCCTCCTTCCCCCCCCCCCCCCNAATGACAGTCCTGAAACTGTTATAAATGGAAAAACAGTTTGCACAAAGGTCAGCGAAGGTATTTTTTTGTTTCCCCCTTCTCTCCTTTTTATTTTTGCAGCCCTACGCTCAGACATAAATAATTTTTCTACAAGAAAATTATAGGAGTTACGTTCATATATTGTCAAAATGTGCAGTTTCAGCTGTGTCTGAACTTCAGACTGGAAAATTAGCTAAAACCGACTGCCCTGCATACCATTAATTTTAAAATATCGGAACTATCTAAGAAGATAACACTGACAAGATATTTCTGCAGGGCAGCTACACACACGTCTGAGGAAGAAGGTTTCCCTTGATTTCCTCCAGACAAGAGAGCATGATGTCGCCGTTGGTTATGTGCCAGGACATGCAAGCTCAGGTGTGGGTGTGGGGCCAGGGCCTGGGGAACGGGGAGTGCTAAAGGGGAAAGGTGAGGATGAGCTCTAGGAGTCAAGTCCTCACTGGGAAAAGTGGTGACATATATCAGCCCAGTGCTTGAGATTGCACCCCAAGACAACACCCACCATTTTATTTTCTGGAATAAATTAGGATCTGGTGTCCAAGTTCTCTTTATTGTTTGATTTCATCCTCGCACATGGTATGATTTCATCCTTGCACACTGATGTCAATGCAACTTTTGTTTCTTTCAGATGAGTTATACTGGTGTAAACATGGAGTAAAACGTTTCCTGATCAGTTGCCTCTCCCACTATCCACCTTCTGGGCTATAGTAGCTAATAAGGGCTTCTGGAGAAGCTAGCAGAATGTTTCACTCTCCTATTGGTAAAACAACATTATTACTAAAAGAAAATGATAGGGGACAGAAAGGGTGAGATAAATGAATGGGATAAAGCAAAATTTTAAAACAGCTACTCTGACTGACTGCCTTCTCCCTTCCTGCAACATAAAAATAATCACATTTTTATCCTATTTTAAATTTTAGTCTTACCTATGCTGGACAAACTTAATTTTAGCTGGAAAAAATATTTTATGCATACATTTGGTTTTGATTAGGCATTCCTGACCTCCGTTAAGATGTGAACTAGCAAAGTACTGAATTTCATGAGGTAATGTACTGAAAAAACAGACCCTGGACAACAAGAGCTAAAGAGACATATAAGAACCAATATGGAAGGTTTTCAACAGGAGTTTTGTGGTGAAATGTTCTATAAAAAATTGCTTAATAAATCTGAAAACAATTTACCTTTTTAAAAAATAACATTGCTATCTATTCCTGACAATCGTCCCTTTAGGCAAGGAAGTCTCAATTGGATATTAACTTGAAATCCCCTTTGAATTGAGATTTTTGGGTTTGATTTTGATTTCTAAGTAGGCTGATCATCCCTGGAGAAGTTTGTACATATCGTAGCTAAGACATCTGTTCTCCGGAAAAAGCTGACTGATGGTGTTTCTCCCTTTTTCCTTGGAAACCAAGGATTCTTTTGGGGTAATGGAGAGTCACCAAGAAAACTATTTTACAAACCCACTTCTAGCTGATTATAATCTTCATCTATTTTAGTCACTGCATACATGTCTTACAGTCCCCCTCCAGGCAATGTTTTAACTTGTTGCCTTAACTATAACGTGAGCTCCTCTTCAAACCACCCAGCTGGTCCCTTCCCTTTCATATCTCAGATGGTGTGACTGAGCTCAAACCAAGTGTTAGCTGTGTTTCTCAAGGTTAGAAGTGGACTTGCCTTGAAACTAACTTTCTGAAGTTCATGCTGGCATGTGCATGTCATAAGTCCATGTCTCCAAGGTTAGCAAGCCAAGTGCCAAGAGCAGAGCACAGCAACTCCTTGATCCAGCAGGACGTGATCATTTCAGACGCCCAATAAAATTATCCACCAGCATATGCTGCAATGGCAGAGCAGAAGAAGACAACCAGCTCAAGCAGAGTGACAGATGAGACAGCTCCTCTCTGCACTGCTTGGCAAACCAGACAGGAAAGGTGCACAGAGAAAATCTGCTCGTACTCCTCCACGTTTACCTTGCTGGAGAGGAGAAATAGCGATGGGACTCTGCTGCCAACCCCACCACTGTAGGAGAGGGAAGAGAGCCTGAGAAGGCCGAACTGTTACAAAGGAGAAGTAGACAAGGAGGTTGTGGTGTCAAGTAGATTTTGGGGTGAAGCGGTACCAAAATCACTGTGTTTTCTTTACTTTTTTCTATCTACCAGATATAAGAGTTTATGAAGGTATTTAAAAATTTAAATAGAGATCAGTAACATGGTATATACAGTCCTTAATCCTGATGAGAGCTTCTGAGACTTTCTTTCTGAGGTACTGAAGTTAGCAATACTCAGTATATTCAATTGGCCTTGGGAATAACGGGCCCTGTTAAAGTTCTCTCTATATATAGATGGATTAGGTGTTCACAGAGGTAACTAGGCTGGGTCAAAACTAGGAAATTAGTTACATTAAATTTTCATGCAATTTGAGTATTGTCTTAAAGAGAGTTAAAACAGGGAAAAAAGAGACAATATACCGGCAGTGACCAGTAAGAAACTCTACTGCTATATTTTACAAGCCTAACTAATTACATAAACAATAATTCATACATAGGTCTTCCTATGATGAGGTTATACTTAAAAAAAAATAATCAATGTAGGTGCTACCAGACCTGTGTACTTAGCAAGCAACAGTAAATACCAGAAAGCAATTAGAAAAATAAAAAAAATTAAGAAAATAATACATTCTGTAATCTTTCCACTTACCTTTCTGTTTAAGAACAGAGTTCCTACTTTCAATCTTTTCTTTATAAATATGAAGACTAAAAACTTTCTTTCTTCACTGAAAACTACGATTCTTGTTCAACTGCACGACTAAAGGTGCTGAGGCTTAAAGCGAGAGAATTCAGCCTTCACAAGGCACGTGATAACATCAGAAAGCTGAGATAGTTCAAGAGGACTATTCAGACTCTATGATACTAATGTGTAACAAACATAATATTTTAACTAGCATGTCTGTCTGTTACTTTTCAGCTTTAGGGCAAAATGAAGGAATTGGGGGCTTTCTATATAAAAGATCAAAAGATTTTCATCTTTTCAAAAATATATTTTGTCTTATTACAGTAACAATAATATAACTCGAGTTGTGGGTCAGCTGATATCCTATCATGTTCACCTAGCAATTCTAAAATAACACTAGCTTGAGCTGCCTTTTTTAATGTTTCCCGATCAGACAGACTAATGGCAAGCATAGCTCAAGAAATCTGTCCTGCAGCAAAGCTTGAATAGCTAACAAAAGATTAAGTTCTGGCCATACAAATATCCATTTAAAAATTGGGAATGTTCCATCTTTCTCAGCATCTATAGAGTATAAATCACCATGACATTCAAGTATATATTATGATGTCTGGCAGGATTTTAACATGAATTCCCACGAGGCCTGGCAAAGGGCTAGCATATTTAGAATTTCTTGAAATGTTGAATTATGAGTTATTGAGGTTGCATTTCTCTTGATGATGTTGTATCATTATATTGTTTCTTCAAATAATACATTAAATCAGAAAAAAAGTTTACTAGTCCCTCTATAGTGAGTCACACTAAAAAGTAACAACTGAAATACTATCTTTTTATATTTCTTGACAAAGATCTGATTTAGAATAATGTATTTTCTGAGAAGTTAGTATTCTGATTGAAAGAGTTGTGAAGAGTTTCTCACCTCTAAATGCACAAAGAAAGAAGTGGGTAAAGAGGCACTGTAGCTCCTCATTTTGTCTGCCAAATGATGTCTAATTGCGTATTATTAATGATATAGAAGGAAAGTTGGAAATGAACTTTACCCGTTCAAAACTTCTACTGCTTACTAAACTGTTATTCATGGAGTTTTCTAAGAGTTTCTTCCTATCATCTCCATCCTAGATATTTTTAATGTTAAAAAAAAAAAAAAAATGTAAGGTGGAAACTATTTAGAAAAATTAGGCAAACTTGAAATGAACTGACTTAAGGAATTTAATCCTTTTCTGCAAAGTGAGTTTTGCAGGTGCCCCACCTCTACTGCAATGAAACTTGGATGTTAATGAATGTAAATAGCTTAGCAGGTGTTTGTGTTTGTCTGTTTTGAACTCCATCACTGATGAGGATTTATTTTATTCTTAATGACATATTTGTATGCTTTCAGAGGCTAAAAGTATTTTAAAATACATCTGCTGATGCTAGTGCCACTTTGATTGGGCTGATTTGATTGCTGTGTAGCTGGGTTAGCTTTGGTAGTGCGTTATGTGGATCCACCTCACTTTCATAGACTTAATAGTCTTTTTGTTGGAGTCCATGAAATGCAACAGTAATCCACAGTTGTTGAAAGAAGAGTCTTTCCATCAGTTTCAATAGGCTTTGAATTAGGTTCAAAAACTGGTATTTCCTATCCAGAAGAAGCAGCGACAGTTTGCACGCTTGGGAGGATTTGCCACACCAGCTGCGGAAGGTCAATTCTGCAAGTGAAGAAGCAACAGCTCTAATGAGGATTCTTCAGTGTCCCTACACAACTGGGACAGCGTTACAAATCACAGAGGTTTAATTTTGATTGAATTGTTACTCTTTGAATGAAATTTGCAGAAATGGAAAATGTCTCAGCATAATTCCCTGCCTTATCGTTACAAGTTCTTTGAAGACTAATCACCGTTTTCGGACATTAGGTCTCCCTGTTGGATCACTAGTAGTAAATGGCTAGAAACGTGGAATTCTCTAAAGGGATTTTTAACGATGCAATGTGCATACAGAAAGGCAGCACAGACACTGATAAAGTGCACCAGTATTGTACAAACAGGTAGAAACTAAATGTGCTGCAGGAAACCAAGGATGAAGGGAGGGGGGGAAAGCCAGGATAGAGCGGTTATAAAGAGGAAAAGTCTTTGGAGTCTGTGTTCCCTAAGGAGAGGAAAACACACGTGAAGAGAACCTCTTTAATTTTTACATTAGGAACCCCTGAAGCTTGCAAGCCACATCCATCACCTGTTCTAACCAGAATAGTGAAAGAGTCTTTCAGTGTGAGAATATATGCAAAAGAGCAGTTTTGTCCCTAAGGACAAAAAATTATATGCAACCTCCTTATACCAAGAACCTTAATCACAACACGACACTTACAACAAATCTTCTTCATGAGTTTACTTTCTTTTTGGGGCAGAAATTCCCTAGAAAACTGATCAGGATTTTTTTTTTTTAATGTGATTGTAAAAAATTATTATAGTTTATCTATAAATTATTGTTTTATTTCCCTTTACTGTTTGTTTGTTTGTCCTGTATCCTAAATAATCCAACTCATTGTCTGACAAGGGCATCAGTAACTCAAGAGTAGATAGTACAACAAAAGCAGCCATATATGAAAAGGTCTGGCCAAGATAACAATTCATCCTAATCCAGATGATGGGAAGCATGAGATTTCTAGCAATCTTTGTTTGCATCAAGCATTCTGCTTATCTATTGTTTATACTGCTGCAATGGATGCCTGTTTTCCAGAAATATGTAATTAATATGAAATAACACTTTCTGTTTAATTTTCCTATTTACAGAAAATATTTCTAGTAAAATTGTACCTTTTGGGATTCATAAATATTTTTTAAAAAGCAGAGCCCTTCTGAATTCTCTCACATAACTGCACTGCCTCTGCAGTACAGAACACAGTAATTTGATACTTTTATTAGTAGAAGAATACAAACCAATTATTTTCGTTACACAACCTAGATGACAACACTGAGACTGTGATATCGCGTTACAGCTCAGAGGTGAATCCTCACAAACACATTTGGAGCTGTAAAAAGAACACCCTGAGCTGCAGAAAAGAGGATAGGCAGTAGGGAAGAGAAGGACTGAGAAGAAGGTTGTTGGAGATAAAATACCAAGTTCTTCTGGTCAGTAAACAGTCTTCGGGTTGTGTGGAATAAAAAGCTGTTTTCCCAACCATTTTGGAATTGCTTTGCCTCTCAACACAGTGTCTTGCAGTTTCCTCTGCAGAAGCTGGTGCTGCTCATGTGCTCTCGGGAGGCAACATGCTCTATTGGCTGAGACAGCACAGCAGCACTCTTCTCTGCTCAGAGGTGTTTCAAGTCTGGTTTCCTGCTAAATGTATTTCTAGTCTACCACACTTGGGTAATAGATTTCATTTGAAATGAAGGCTGTTCAATTTCTTTCCAGTTTATCCTCTTATTTGTGCTGAGTTTTACAAAAGAAAGTCACTGGACAATAGCTATTGATCTGTGATGGTCTTGGTAGCTGGAATGAGACAGCTAGTTTCTCACAGCTGCTACAGCCCACTTTGATGACAGACTCATTTTTTCCCCAGAGCATGTGAATGTGAAATATTCTTTAACTGGTAGATTAATGTTACATTGAACTTAAAGCCTCAGTCCCCATGAAGACTGTGAGCTTAATAATTTAGTGACACATTCAGAATCCATCTGATGAAAATATGCACCAAAGGAAAGATATGTTTAACCCCGTATCATGCTAATCTGCAATGGTAAAGATTAAAATGTCCAGCTGGTCAGCACCAATGCTGAACCCCACCATGCCTTCTTGGCAACTTGATCCTACCATTTTCACTCTGTTAATATACAGCTTACTCAATCAGATATGTATAGCCATCTTCAGCAAGAAACTCTGGACTGCCTAGATTAAATTTCTATATGTATGCAAGCATCTTCATAAAACTTTAAAAGTTTTGGAACTATATTATTCAAACTGTCAAACTATTAAAGTGACCCTGACACAGGCTTAACCTGTGCATAATAACATTTTCCCAAATGATTCCTAAGCCACAGTTTAGGAATTTGGAGGAGCTACAAACAAGTTGTACAGAACTATTCTCCTCTGGCAGGTAAGAGGATTTAGTAATGTGGACATGGGCTCTCTGCACCACATGGCCAGGGCCGGACATTGGTTTCAGACATACTTTAATTTCCATATATGGTTACAGCCAAAGTGAATAGGAAATATTATTCTGAATACAGGTACTGGGGAATAGCTGTTTCTATGGTAAGCTCACACTCCTGTTGATGAGTCTTTCTGAGGTCTACCAGATTGTTTCTCTCTTTTGTACTTCTCTTCTTACCTTGTTGCTCAACATTGACCTGTCTCCCAGGTGACCTATCCTCTTTCTTCTTCTTACGGTACTGTCCTATTCAAATTTCCCACGTGTCTTTCAAACTCTCATTTTCAGGTTCCACATTCCTCAAAAATCAGCCCTGAATTTTCTTGCCCATTTCTATCTTTTGCCCATTTCTCTTCTTCCCGTTCTTTCTAAAATCCTTAATTATACTGCAAAACACAACAATTTTCTCCCTTTCATCTGTTTTGGATGCCTTCCAATCTGGCTTTCTGCATTTCCACACTGATACTATTCTCACTAGTGTTGCTAATGACAAATCCATTTCCAGAAACCTGCCACTTCTTTGTCCTCAATGTCTCCACAGAACAATCCTTATAATCTCCATCCTTATGGCCAAACATCTCATTCAGACCCTCATGCATGCTGCCTTGATTAGTAAAGGATTTTCCAAAATGCAGTCATTGCCTTCTGTAGCCCACATAAATCACTGGGTTTTATTTGATATCCATTGTCTGCATGTTTGAACATTAACTCCCCTCATCAGCTCTGTCCACTGGCTTCCTGTCCAAAATCTTTTCAACTTTGAGAACATCCTTAAACTCAAGGCAGCCACCCTTTGTTATTAACCTCCCCTGCTCTGCTGTCTTGTCAGCCTGCTTCCTCCTTCTGCAGCTTCTCTCTGCTCCTTGTCTCATTGGCCTCCTCTACAGGTTATGAATGTTTTGATTTTATTGACAAACTCATGATCTCACCCGCACACACTGCATTCTAAAGGCTTGCTTGTGGCCTGTAGTAAATTAAGATGAATTTGCTTTCTCTTTTTCCCCTACCTTCAGTCTTTGTTTCTGTTCTGCCCTTTAACAAAAGGTAATTACAGATTTTTGTGCATAAACTCACTGAGTGCTGAGTGGCTCAGCAATGATCACCGTACGACTACCTGGAAAAATGCCACTATTTGGTATCCAAATTAAAGTAGTCATAAATTTTTTTTAAAGTATTCAAAAAGGCTCTGACATATCTTTTAATTTAAGTGGCAATAATGTATCTATTTTCATTATACTACTTGGAAGCTTCCAAGTAAGAACATCATGGTGTGCCGACTTTGGAAATGGCTATGCACAAAGCAGGAAGTCTGTCCAATACTACGTGACTAAGCAAACTATGCTTAGTAAATGAATAAGTGAACTATGAAGTAAGAAAACTGCGCTCTGATACTACGCTGAATAAGCCAATTCCATCTTCATTATAGTCTGTTCTTACCTTGGTTTTATCTCTGTCTTTAATTCAGTTGCCACCAAGACAACAGTAGAAAGACATTAAATTTTGAACACTCTCCATTTAGATGGAGTGATCTTGGAAAACGTGAGATGGGTGCTTTTCAGGGACAGCCAGCTTTTCAGGTCTCTACACTGTGTGTGTGCTCATAACCAAGGAAGAGTCCTCTTGAAGGAGCAGGAGCAGTTTGCCACAACTCTGAAGACAGAGAAAACTGAAGGTCTATGAAGGAGGTGTGCTGGTTTAGCTGGTGGCCATATTAACAGCTCAGGAGAAGAACTTCAGTTTCAAGAATCTGATCACATAGGAGAGCCATGCCTTCCTGGATAGAACTGGCATGTTCATTTTCATCTCCAATGAACAGTCTGCCCTTATGCTTTATATGTTAAGAGCAATGGAGTCTTCGTTAAGCTCTGTGGAAACATCAGAAGTATTTGCCCTCAGCATCAAAGCTCAGATTGTCCCAGGCTGGGATTCTGGCAGACTGCGCATATACACCTTAATGATCAGTGACCTTAATACAGCATTACAATCAAGGCTAGACCTCAGGAAGGGAGGCTTGGCAGGATCTGCTTCTTGAAAGTATCTGTGATTGCTAAAATAGGAGTGATGTCTACAGCCTGCTTAGATCCAGCTGGTTTATATATGTCAGATCTAACACAGACTTTTGGAGTTTATCCAAGCAGTGGAAACCCCGCTAGATCTGTGACACAAAAGTTTTGTGGCCACGTGCCCCATGATCAGAGATGAAGCCATAGCTGTTTCTATGCTTAGATGATGTATCAAAGTAAAAAAATTGTAACATGTAGAGTGATGCAAAACATTAAATGAAGTCTGAACCAATGAACCCTGTATGCACCTGTAAAGACAAAAAAATGGCAGTGCAGCATGAACGAATTAAAATCTGACTACAGCAAGAAGTTGGAAAGGAGTTAGGCAGGAAACAGTCTAATCCCTGACGGCCGTGTTGGCTAAACTTTTAACGATAGCTGGATTTAAGTGCCATGAGTAATTCTGAACATGGGGCTCACAGCCTAGCTCATTGCTTATACCCAGGTGCATCACATTAGGAGGTTACAAAGCTGAATGCCACAACACCGAGAGGGTTTTTTTTTTTGTATCAAGCACAAGCTGAGGAGTCATTTATGTGACGTGGCTCTGCATACCTGGAATTTTGGAATACAGGTATAATCAAAAGAAGGTACTTAACAGGATGCACAAAACTCATTATTGGTTTAATATCTTTGTTATCAGTGGAGAACCATTATAAAAGGATTTCAGTCACTGATATTTACTGAATACAAATGTCACACTTTTAGTATAGAGTAATTCTATCTACCTATGTGCCTTTTTTGTACTGCATTATTCATTCTGCTGTATGGCTCTTGTATCTCCATTGTAAAGCAAATAAATCCCCGAATTGTGCCATCTCAGGCTTCCCTGACTCCATGCCAGTGGTAAAAAGTAACTGCATAGAAGCTGAAGTAATACTGGAAATGACATGGAAAAAAACAGGAACATTTCTAGCTGGTAAGTTGTCTGAAGAGCAAACGGGTGACACTGGTTTTGTAGCATGAATATATATCAGTAGTCTTTAATTTTAATAAATCTGAGAAAGATTTATGTAGCACAGAGCAGACATGGTCATACGGAATGGCTCTTTACTATATTGCTGTGGCATAAAGACCTTTGCTTCTTAGGCAACAATGAGGAATTACAAAGCATGCAAATTTTTTAAAAGTCATTCCAAATACCATTATGCTTATGACCCAGACATAATTGCAGTCTGAAGTTATCTATAAGGTAAGAGAGAACTATCTCCACGAATTCTTTTCCTCAGTTCTCTTTTTGCTTTTCTGTGTTTGCTTTCTCTTACCAACTGCTGAGAAGACATCCTGTCATGTTTAAAGAAGCCAAGATCCCTGTGGATACAAAGCACTAGGTTTTTTCCTCTATCTACAAATCGTTTTCACAGGTTGATAATTAAGGACATGAACAGACAAAATCAGTTTAGTATTTGCAGCAGGTTTATATACAGGGTTAGTGGCCAAACCAAGTTTGACACTACCAGAGCAATTTATCTTTGGCTGCAATCACACATAACAGGCAGATTTTCTGTGAAACCAGGCTAAAAATACTTATTGGCTATTTCACAAGACCATGAAACAGTCTTCCTCCCTGCTTCCCAAGCAGCCTCATAAATGCTGTAATTTTCTGGATAGCGAGGAAGGCTATGACAACCATCCTGAATTCAAATACTGTAGTAGGAGCTTTATAGGAGAATTTGCCTTCTTTCAGTGTTACACATGGTGGGATAGGCCTCCTGCTGAGGACACTCACAGTGAGTCAAACAGCCTTACCAAACTAGAAAACAGGTTACATAACCTGCTTCAAGCCCCCACACAGGTCAACTTTACCTAAACCATTTCTTTTGTCTGAGCAACTTCTAATTATCCTAGGCAAGCCATTCCTGAGCTTGACTACCCTTGCAGTAAGAAAGGTTGTGGTGGGATTTCCCTTGCAGGTCACTTTTTCTGCCATTTAAACTCAAGTATTTGTTGTCTTAAATACTCTCATGGATGGAAATATTTGACACGGTTAGGATATAGTAGCAATTTTAAATTTATTAATGATTCAAGGTAGATCAAGAGTTAAGTTTTAGCAGCACTTAATCATTAACTGATTTAAGGATTTACAAGATGATTTAACAAAATAATTGAACAGCGACTTAATTACAGATTCGAAGATGGCAAGATTCACACTAACTTACTATAAGGTATCCTAAATCAATATATATATATAAGCATGAACATACAAACACACAACACTCAAGAGGTCACGCACACACCTACACTCAAGTTTTCACTATTAGGACAGAAGGTCCCTTCACAATGGGTGACTCCAATGAGTCGACAAGTCCCCATTTTACACATGCACGTACAAATATTTGGATCCAATAAAATATAAAAGCACCCACACTTGTAAGAGCTAATGTGTATCTAGAGAGATGGATGAAAGGGAAGCTAGCCTATAGTTAAAATTTCCCTCTTCGAGTTTAGAGCAAATACTCACAATGCATTGGCACTCCTCAGAAGGCGATAACTGAAACTCAATGGAGAGTTGTCTTGCCCCGGCGTTTCAGTCCTTGAGGTGTTTGCCTGAGCAGTGTCCCAACTCAGGGGAGATGCTAGCCATAGCCTGCTGCAATCCAGGAGAGTCCAAAGGGTCTTGCTAGAATTGCTACTTATAGGGTCCAAGATAATTGACTTTTGTCAGGTATTTTTCCACTCCTGACCAACTTGGACAATGGAATGTTCCGGTACTTTCCACCAGTTGTGCACATCCAGAACTTACTAGATCTGCAAGTTCTGGTATCATGAGCCTTTGGGCCATGATCCAGGTACAGATGTATGAGGTTATCAGGGACTGATAGTCCCAAGCGACAGGGGAAGCAGGAGCCAGGCGTGTTAAGGGAGTGCCTTAATGCTCTGGTCCTTCATCGTTTGCAATTCATGCCTGACATCTCCTAGCTTGGTATGCAGCCCAGGGATGGGGAACCGCACCAAGTACCAAGTGGCCAGAGGTGGGGGGGGAGTTGCACCACCACAAATACTGTCCTTTCATTTTGTGGAGTGATCCTGGTGTATGTGTCTCCTAAACTGCCCTATGCTTCTAGCAGTATTAAGCCATTTTCTTCTTTCAAAAAGCGATCAGTAAGTGTATGGGTTTAAGGCAATCAAACTAATTCCGTGCACAGTCCCACAGTTTGGCCAGTGTCCGTGGGCCTGTCACGTCCCTTGTGGGCTGGCAGTGCTTTGCTTGGCACCTACTGTCAGAGCACCTGCGATCTTATTCATACTGCTATGGGCCTGCCATTTCCAGTGCTGCAAGGTCAAAATGCTCTCCCTCATCCTGGGGCCACCGGGCCATGTATCAGGCTGAAGTCCTCCTGTAGGGCAAGACAAGAAGGGAGACAGATAGCAGAGCGCAACACTATTGACCATGTACGTGCTCTGAGCTCTACTGCTGAGAGTAGTAAAACTGTCTAAACACAGAGAAAATATCTTCCCTTCTCCAGGGACAGTGCGTTTGCCTCTAGCTGTGCAGAACCTGACGCTGAGGTCCCAACACCATTCACAGCAATTCCCCCTCCCCTGCTTGGACTCTGCTCAGGATTGCGCCTCACTGGGGCATGGTCTGCTATGCAAAGTGTCTCTGTTTCTTAGATTTGCATGTCAGAGAGAGATTTTCCAGTTCTTCCACTGCCACAGTGCAAATATTCAGTCCTGTCAGCACTGGTTAAGAAAGATATGTTGATATCTAATAAGCAGAAAAGCAAATATTCACGTCTTTTCTGCCAATTGCAATGGACAAGGGTTAAGCTAGGTAACACATAAAGCTGTCAGGAGAAGGAGAATATCACTTTGCTTCTCTGTGGGAGGTCCACAGAGTTAGGAGGGGACTGTTTGGTTTAGCTTTGAAGTGGAAAGAGAGAGTAGATAGAGAGAAATTCAAATTTCCGAGACACTGGCAGATGACATGTGTACACTAGACAGGCATCTAAAGACGCGTTACGAAAAAAACTAAATGTCTGTTTTTCTAAGCAGCTGTTGTAACTCTGAGTGCTGGGCCCTAATTTGATGTGCACATAGGCTTTTCTGCGTATGTCTATTTTATATTCTTAAAAGTCCATTTGCATTTGCAAATCTGGGATTTGTCTGCAGAATTGAACATCCTTTTTTTCTAGGGTTTCACAGTCAAACTATCACATTCTTGTTATGTATTTAGTCTGTGCTTGCATATCTGGTTATAAAAAGATACAGTATTTCAAAATATCTCTAGCCAATACATTTTACATCAGAAAAAACTAAGCGTGGCAAATAAGGCCTCTTTGCTGATCCTCTTTCAGTTATAAAAATTCCAGCACAAATCCTGTTCCATGAGAAAAAAAGTTTCCACCAACAATTCAAATACACCACATCCAAGTAACCAGAATGTTATGAGAGCACGTGAAAAACTGCAGTTCAGACATTCTCCATGTTGGGGGAGTTTCTACATTATAGCTTTTGCCATGCAAGAGAGCACAGGGTTTTGTCATTCTTCATTCACAATTCTAAACCTGCACAGAGCGCTAGACTATTTCTCTCAGCTTTCTGAGTTACTCTCTTGAGACACAATGAAGTTCTGAGTGGTGCAATCCAGATACGGTGACAGCCAGGATCTTAGTCCACGTATTTGAGATAAGCATTCATGTTCCCATTTCAATGGAGATGCTTAAAGGTAGAACCACAGAAATTGCCATACCTGAGCAGCACAACATTGTGTAATCCAATATAATAATGTGCATGAAGTCTCACCTAGAATTTCAGGGGAAGGGTTTGCAATACTTTAAGAAAGAATGGCAGATTCTTTGCTTGTAGTATAGTAGGTGAACCTTCACTCGTAGATGGCTTAAGGCCTGCTCCAGGTCTCACTCTCTTCTCTTTAACATAAATATGCTTGGTTTTCATTTCCACATGAATGTTTAATACTGGCCTAAATCTTTCCAAACTACTGGTCTCCCTGACATTCACAGATCTCATTCCCATAAGCAAATTGCTACTTTGAAGAAGTTATCTTTGAAAGATACTATCCTATTATTTTCCTTCTCTGTCTTACTATTTTATAACTGGCTTTTCTGCTGGTTTCAGGTTAGCTAAATTTCCACTTTCAAAGACAGATTATGCATCTTGAATAATTTAATACTTAGTCAAGTAAGCCACAATACCTTTTCTGTTTCCAGCTTTGCTTAGGAGAAAGGATCCTTTCTTTGACGCCATTAAATTAAAATAAATAGCTAATGGGAAGACGGTCTATTCTTCATTTTTTAACTTTATCTTTTTTCTAACCTAGTTTTCTATTATAAAATATGTTGATAAATATTAGTTTTGGCACATAGTATCCACTGTGGATGTTGTTTTTAGAAACCGTGCTTTATAGGTTTTATTACTCATTCAATTGTCATTATCTATTAATGCAACTGCTACGTGTAGCCAGCTAATTTTTAATATTGTTAATATTTTTTAGAGTTGGTTTTGATTTCATTTAGTCCACACGGAGTATTTAATACACTTTTATTGACACTAAACTTGTAACTTAATAATACCATTCCATTTGAATCTCATGATGGGGAATATTCACAATTTTTTTACAAATATAGCCAGATGGATGAATCTAATTAGAAGCTATGAACGAGATTTCCAACAGTGTTAAGTATCAAAGGTAGATGCCCTGTGGCACTTACAAAATTCTATGATACTTGCCAATTTTCAAAGAGAAAACACAGTATCCAGCCTGCTTAGGAGTCTGCTACTTGCCTTATGCTTCTGAATACAATTTGGAAATATATTCACACACCCTACAAGATCCTGTTTCTGTCATTGCATACTATGCTAGTGTGTCAGCTGGTCCTGACCATGACAGAACACCCCAATGCATGCGCATTTGGATATTTTTGACAGGATTGATTCTATCAATATTTCCTCCATCGCTAAACATCCCAATTCACCTTTTTTCACTTTGCAGCTTCTCACATTGGCATTTAAATTAAGGTGCAAGTACAGGAAGATCATGGTTTTTTCATCATCTCAACATGAATTTTGCGATTCAAAATGAAGTAAATCACTCCCAGGACAAGACTAATGTCCCATATGAAGACACCTACTGTTAGGATAAATGAATCCCACCAAAAGTGAAGAAGACTTTTTCTTTTAGTAGAAGATCTTGAAAAAAAAAAGCTTCAAGCCAGTTTTGGCTGGTACCTGTTAGACAATTCATGGGAGTCTCTTATGTAGTTTTCTACAATTTTTAAGTGTTTCCTGAAGCCATTTTAAAACATTCCTTTCACATTTGCCACTTTCCATTCCTCTAGTGTAAAATAGTTTAGCCATCAGTTAACAGCTTAGAGCAGTCACATTAGAATGCCTTCTGAGTAACTAAATGGACACTAAGTGGTTCTTCGGTCTTGCTAGTAACAACCACACATTTTATGATTAGGTAATCATAAATGATTTTTAAAATGGTTTAAATTATATGTTTCAGAGATTCCCTCATAAACAATTGTTCAGATACAGAACTCACACAGTGCTCTTCCATAGTGACACTAACATAAGCAATTTACTTCCTTTCTCTGGTACTGCATTTTCTTTTCACACATTTGACTCCATCAGCCCTTCACTCTCAATCAGAGTTCTTGTTTCTGATTCATTTGAAAAGGGGCTTTAGACCTTGTTTTTAATTTATTCCCTCATCAAATTGTTCCTCAAAATCTGTCTATCTTTTCTATACTGTTAGTCTTTTTTTCAGAATCAAATATATGAGAAAGTTTCAATCTTTCCTGTTTCTATCAGTCTACTGTACATCCTGGCCACTGTTACTGAGTGTCTTTCTATAATTACATCTTGGACCAGATCCTGTTCACTGATCAGGAAATTTATCTCCTTGTGTAAGTTTCTGACTAGATGGGTTTCTGAGAAGTAATCATTTCTGCTGTCTAAACACATAATTTTTTCTTGCAATAAAAGCAACCAGTTCATGAAGACTGAAGTTTCCCATCCTGTTATGTTTTCTGCTCTCCTTCAGCATGTTAGTTACCATGCTGGCCATGCTACCATGCTGGCTGGTTCTAGTAGACAATTACCACTCTTCCATTTAAAAATGACAGGGTTTTTTCTTTATATATTCTGTGCTCCTTGATGATGTTTTTAACTATTTGCCTTATACGGATCTAAACTTTCCTTAACCAGTGTATGTCAGAAAGTGACAGAAGAAGTGTCATACCTTGGCTGATGTACTCTCTCAATCCCATTTAGTCTGAATTTCTTTCTTTCATTCTTTAAGTGTTTGTTATATCAGTACCTCATTTAAAACCCAGCATTATTGCTTACCAGTCTTCTTGTGTGCTTAATATTGTCACAGAACTTTTATATTTAGTCTTGGTTTTGTTGCTTATTTCTTGGTGTGTGGTAGAACAGGACTTTACTTGTAGAAACTACTCTTTACCACTTTCCAACTAAATGTTGGGGTTTTTTTAAGATCTGCCCTACATTTTTTGGATGATTCAGAACTCTCATATCTTCATCCCTACAGAATGTGTCATCCCAAACTCCATGCTCTTCTTTCCTTTTTTGTCTTCCCTCAATTCAAATAACTCTACTATCAACTTTCTAGTGCCACAAGCCTGCTTCCATTTTGATTCAGACAGAACTTGGAAGAAATGCCATTCCTTCTCTAAAGTCTCCAGATATACCTGCAATTCATAATTAGTATAAAACACTCTTCTATGCACTGTTTCCTCAACTATTCATCAATGCTTCTGTGGGCATAGGTAGTATGTTGTGAGCAGTTCAGACTATCCTCCCATTAAGTTCAATAGTCTATCACAGCTTAAACTAGAGAGTATCTCCTCTTACCCCTATTTCATTAGCACTCATATAGGGCACAACAAAGGCTCCTACACACCTCTGTTCTTGATGACGTGTGCAGGCTGCTACCTCTGCCCCAGGAGGCATGTAACCAGACTGTCCACAGAGCGTGTAACTCTACTGCCATGAATCCCTGGCATAACAGTCCCAAGTGTGCAATATGTCTTGCAAGAGAAATCTCCCCTGTCCCCATCCCACCAAACACTATAGACCACATCCTCCTGTTGGAATCCCTGGCAATGAAACAATATTTTGAGGGTGGGAAAACACAAGGCCGTTGCTTGGTGTGGAAGTCTCACTGACTTGAATAGGATAATCATAAAATCCCTGAGTTTTATCCATAAAAGCCTCTTGCCAACGGTTGTCATTCTATAAGACCAAAGAGGACAAAAAATACAAGCTTTTTAAATTTCTGTTGGGAAGTAGATAAGTGCAACACCAAAATAAGAAGACAGAGCTGACAAGTAGAATACTTTTCAGAAGCTTTTACAAAAAAACTAAGATGACATTTTGACATAACAGCTAGGAGTACTTGCAGATTTTCCACAGTCCCCTCACTGTCCAACTTTGCAGTGCAGAATTGAACCTCATTCCATAATTTATTTTCAGTGGCTTATGTATTGTTTATATTTTTAAGAACTTCATTCACAATATAAATGCTGATATGTTTCCACCCACAAAAATTTTGTCTATTGTCTTAGGGCTCAAACATACCAAAATGAATGGTTTGTGGCATCTGGTTGTGACTTTTTCTTTTTTTTTAAGATATCATTTATCTCTCACATTCCTTTCATGAAGGAAACTACTCAGTTTTGTTACCTAATCATCTGTTTCTCTAAGATGGCATGCAAAACCAAAATTTCAGGAATCTTAAGTTTCTAACTCTTTAAAATTGTCTTAGTAGGAATCTTTCAAACTACCTGGAGAAAAAAACACCTTGATTTATAATATAGCTAAAGAAGTTTGTGACCTGGCTCTCAAGCAGATCTAATTTGCAGCTAAAAAGAAAAAAAGTTTATTCTTTTTATTATGTGTAGCTATTCATTTTATTGACAGCTGTTTATACACTGTTCTACACAATAAGTTTAGTGATGAAATAAACTACTGACTAGATCAAGAGGTTCCATATCCAGATGCAGACAGGAAAACAGTAATAAAAGCCTGGGAAAATACAACTTCTTCAACTGTAATAAGATAAAAAATTCAAGTACTGTGGGAAAATGAAATCTACTTGTAGAGGGATTTTGTGGGGAAAATGAAATCTACATATAGAGGGATTTTTTTCCTAAAGAATCTAATCACTGTATCTAGGCACACAAGCACATGGCAGTAATAGTCTGAAAATAAATTACTCCCAAATATCTCTAGAACAATCGCATTCTAATGACACATTTACTGTTTAATAATCTAGCCAGAAGGAAGCTGACTGGAAGTGTTGGCTACTCATTTTCCATGAATAATTTTGTTTATTTGTTATAGATATGGTCAGAGAAGAACTGCACATCTTGTACAGTGTTTTAGAAGAGTTAGTCACAGACTGCAGCAAGTGTGTCACAGCACAGGCTGAGTTTCTGCAAGACTGTGGTGAACAGCTCATCACAGGCTGAGTGCGAAGGAGAGCTGCTCACTTCACTGACTATTGGATGAAGGGAAGGAGGAAAAGCCATTCCTTCCAGAAAATTGTGGCTCACATCCAGTGGGGTTGTACTATTTTAGTTCTATGCAATCTTAAGAAACAAGTTTACTGTCTGAGAAACTACACAACTATTTTTAAGCTTTATTCCTGCCTTTTTAGGACACCATTACATATTCTTACGTCTCTGAGGAAAACTACTTATGTTCCCAGGGGTCAGTACTAGGTGCAGTATTGTTCATCATTCTCGTCAATGACCTGGATGAGGGGACAGACTGTACCCTCAGCAAGTTTGTTGATGACACAAAACTGGCACGAGTGGCTGACACACCAGACCTGGACAGGCTGGAGTGTTGGGCAGAGAGGAACCTAATGAAGTTCAACAAGGACAAGTGTAGGGTCGTGCACCTAGGAAGGAATTACCCCATACACCAGTACAGGTTAGGGATTGACCTGCTGGAAAGCAGCTCTGCAGAGAGAGACCTGGGAGTCCTGGTGAACAAGTTGACCATGAGCCAGCAATAAACCCTTGTGGCCAAGAAGGCCAATGGTCTCCTGGGATGCATTAAAAAGAGTGTGGCCAGAAGGTCGAGGGAGGTTATCCTTCCCATCTACTCTGCCCTGGTGAGGCCACTTCTGGAGTATTGTGTCCAGTTCTGGGCTTCCCAGTTCAAGGAAGAGAGGAAACTACTGGACAGAGTCCAGCGGAGGGCTATAAAGATGGTCAAGGGACCTCTCTTATAAGGCAAGGCTGAGAGACCTGGGTCTGTTTAGCCTGGAGAAGAGAAGACTAAGAGGGGATCTTACCAATGCTTATAAATACCTAAAGGGTGGTTGTCAAGAGGATGGAGCCAGACTCTTTTCAGTGGTGCCCAGCGACAGGACAAGGGGCAATGGGCACAAAATGGAACACAGGAAATTCCATCTCAACATGAGGAAAAACTCCTTTACTTTGAGGGTGACAGAGCACTGCAACAGGCTGCCCAAAGAGGCTGTGGAGTCTCCTTCTCTGAAGATATTCAAAACCCAATGGGATGTGTTCCTGTGCAACCTGCTCTAGGTAAACCTGCTTTGGCAGAGGGGCTGGACCAGATGGTGTCTGAAGGTCCCTTCCAACCCCTACCATTCTGTGATTCTGTNAGGGGCTGGACCAGATGGTGTCTGAAGGTCCCTTCCAACCCCTACCATTCTGTGATTCTGTGTATGTATGTGTATATACAGAAAATACATACATATAATATACATATAAAATGACAGTGTCTAGAAGTTATCAGGTAAAATCCTCTTTGAGGGAACAGAAGCTGAAGATTTAAGTATCATTAACACAATACTACAGTTGCTTCTTATAGCAAAAATCCAATAGCTTCATTCAAATATAAGAACTACATACAGCTTGGGAGCAGGCATACCTTTAACATTTCTGACTGTTCCTTGTACTGCACTATTCTACAAGGAAGGCAGATCCTATCCGGGAAGATCTGTGCACATCAGGTATACATGGGGAACTCCAGAGGCATTTGTCTGCTGTGTATACAGACTTTTATGTTGTTATGTACATAATATGTGTCACTAACTGTTAGTGATGATGGTGTTACTTCAGTCCTAGCCTCCAGTATTGTGTGTCAAACAACAACCATTTTGCTTTTAGTTTTAGGAAGGTTTTGGGCAGCACCTTTTCTAAGAGCACTAAACCTCTCGCTTGGAAGCACAGGAGTTTTATGGGAGTGAATAGAGTTGCTGTGCTATATGTTGGATTCTAACATAATATGCTTAAATACATGGCAGCACTTTCAGGGGCAGAAAAGTCTTAACACTCTTATCCCCAAAAAGCATCCTGTATCAGGCGTACCATCATGGCTTATCTAGAAATTTCCATATGCTGAGAAAACTTCTTCCGCTGGACAGTGAAGCCTTATGTCCTCATCTTACAGTACCAGGTGACACTAAACAAGAAGGCAGGGGAAAAGGGTATAAATTTGTTATAAATCTACTAACAAGAAATGTTGTATTAGAATTACCTAAGTTAGGAACATATTTTACTGATTTTTTTAGCAAATCAATGTGTGATGTTCAGAAGACAAACAGTTTTCTGCTTGACAGGGATGACTATGACATGTGGCGCACAAACTTTCACATGTTCATGTTTGTAGGTCTGAGGCAAGGAGGAGATTAAATCATTTCCATCCCTTTCCAGTTAAAGAGTACAGACTCTAAGAACATTTGGCTTTGTATAGAAAATAACATGCACAGTGCGTCACATTCAGCAAAACAAACAGTTCTATGTTTCATTTTGTAATGCCTGAATTGTTACATTTGAAGAACAATACCTGCAGCCATCCTGCTGAGGCCCTACAAGTCATTCACTACACCTGAGTACCTCCATCTCTTGCTCCTCACATTGTGTGAAAGAAGAAAACTTGAGGTAGGAGACATGACTCCATTCAACAGGAGAAATGTATAATTTTGCCATCCAGCAAAGAGCAACAGGAACTGCCTTGTGGACCTTGACCACATTTAAACCAACACCACGCATAGAAAAGGCAACACTCCTTGGTTAACAGTCCCTCAGAAACCATACTGTTCAGAGCTCCTGCTTGCAAAGGAGGTACATACAACCAGAACTTGGCTAAAGTATGCTTTTATATTTTCCTCCAGGAAATAAGGTAATGCTGTGTAAAACAGTAGTATCCAAATTATTATTGCCAGAATAATGTGCATTTAAACAGTCTGTACGGCAAAAGTGTTTTCACTCTAAGATCCTCTTCTATCATTCCTCTCTGCCATCCCTACCTTTTATAGGGAGGGGTAACTACACAATATGAACTGGTGAGATAAAACATAAGTCTATCTATGTGGCTTGCAAGGCCCAGTTTGGGCCTTTAGCCTCTGGCTACTTCTACTGTAAATTATCACAAGCTGTTCCCCTTGGCAGTCAGAGCAGCTGTACCCTTTTGGGTTTTCAGCCACCTCCTGAGACTTCTTGCCTGCTAGTTTCTGTACTGCACCTGGACCTCACCCACATAAGTTCTTGACCATAGAAAATCCAGCAGGAGTTCTCCAGTTCCCTGTTCCTAACTTCAGGTCCTTTTACACTACAGTTTCCCACTCTGCTACCTCGTGTGAAGACAAGCCCAGCAAGAGAAATGCCCACTGTGGGACTAATTCCTTGCAAGGCTGTGCAGAGAAGACCAGGGTGCATCTTAATACTGTGTCCATGGAATGGCTTTGGAGTGGTCTGTGAATTGTGATTTTGATGAAGAAAGGATTTTAAATACCTGTACTGAGAAGCCCTTAATACTTCAATTTGCACCGATTATAGTCCAGGAAGTGTCAGACACAGCCATTGCACTGGCTTCGGTGGACACCTAGCTGGCTTAGGAAAAGCATCAGAAATGGGACATTCAGACTGTCTGTAGGAAAGGTGAGCCCCAACTGATGGATAGCTCTAATCTTTTTTAACTAACTTTTGGCATTGCAACAGCAGGATCGCTCCCAATGGGGTGACCATGGGGTGACAATCATGGAGAGTCAGTGGCTATCAGAAAGACAGCTTAACGACAACGATCAGTCACAGAGAGGTTCTTTATTGGTTTATTCTGCTTTCTTTCAGCCCATAATGGGTACGTAATCATTCCTCCTATCTAATAATAAGTGTACAAAGCACAACTGCAGTTTATGGCAAGATCCCATCATTAGCTGAGCATGATCCATCCCACAGGATGGTGAAAACCTGCATGACAGGTTCTGAATGCAAATGGAAGGGTTATCACCAAGATTAAGGAGCACTGGAAAAGTGTGCCAGGACATACGCCAAGAACTGGTCAGCGAGTGGGTTAGTGCAAGGATGGGAGTGGGAAACAAAAAATGCTGTCCAGAATCTGTATTGTATGATTTAGGATAAAGAGAAGGAAAAGGTCTCATTAAATCATACAGTAAGGTATCAATTCTTAGAATCGGCTCAGATTAAACTGTGCCAGATTAAAACTTTTTTCCATGCTAGGGTCATATCTCACTTTTATATTTAGTTACTACAGAATGTTGTAGTTTTTGCCATGCAGTAATCAAGGGGCAGAGCTCACTTTATTTACTAGAAAAGCCAAAGTAATTTGTTTCCTTCAATAGGTCACGGCAAAAGAGGCTTGTGTGGATTACTTCAAACAACTCTCCCGCTCAGGATACAATGCAAGAGGCATGTTTATCTACTTTTCATATTAATTTTTTAATCATTTCTTAGCCTTTCTACTTAATGCACCATAGTAAAATTTTACTGACTTCACCAATTACTTCAAAAATATCACTGGGTAAAGAATAAAGTCTATTAAAAAGAGAGTGGAAAAAATCACTATGCTTATGGAGAAACACAGTCTATTTGCAAAGATCCTGCATGTTTTCTGCAAAGGCCAATCCTGTCTCAATAATGTCCTGGAGTACCAAGAAAGCATCAATAAGCACATGGATAAGGGATGCTCACGGAGATAATGTGTTTCTGCACCGAAGATTACTAAGAAACTATGTTGCCACCGACCTGGAGGGAATTAAATTGATAGCTAGTTAAAGGGTAAGAAGCAAAGGATAGAAAGCAAAGCTGAACAGTCACTTTTTAGGCTAGAGATGAGTCAGCAGTGTTATCCCCCAGGGATCAGTGCTGGCTATTATTCCTGGAGATTGGAGTGAGTATTAACATCTTTTTACAAGAACTTGATGAACATTTGTTGAAGGATGTTCTGAGTCACCAAACTGTGACATGCCTACTGCTAGTGCTCCCTAAGCTCCTTAAAATGGTACCAACCCCCACGCTCCTGCCTTCTGCTTTGGAGGCAAAGAAACAGCTGAGCACCTCTGCCTGTTAGGGCAGCTGTGTCCACGTCAGAGTAGATATGGGAACAGAGACATTTTCATCTCCCTTTGTGCCTGTGTGAAGCCCAGAATAGGACTGGGCAGTGCTGTATGACACAGTTTCTGTCTTAGTGATGTCTGAGACCTTCATCCCAGGATGCTGTCGCTCCTCAGAGAGTCCGGTCTCTGGAGGGCTCAGTGCCTCTCACTTCTCAAGTGCTGTGGGGCACATTTAAGCCCAGCTGCCCTGGCCATCCTGAGTTTGTTCGCTGTTTAGTAATCATTTGAATTCCTACCTAATGAGGTCTATTCTCTGTCCGGATGTATTTAAAGTCAATCTTACTTTTGGAAGCTTGTGAAGAACTTATTTTTCTCATTAAGATCTGCAAAAAGGCAGCTTGGCTACCTGTGTGAGGCTATTAGGCAGTCAGAGCTCCATACAAAGTATATTTCCCTCCTCTAGAGTTAAGGAACTGGTAACAGCTAAGAAACTTTAATCTCCAAAATATTTTAATAAGACCATTGTGTCCCGCAACAACTGTCATGGACATAAGCCATTGTTCAGCAGTCTCTTTACTCATGACACTGCCAATATCCCTTAAACACAAGAAGAAGAAATAAACTCCAGCAAAATTAATATTTTACTAATCATTACAAAGTTTTCACTATTGAAGAACCCTATAGCAGAAATGCTAATTTCCTACTTCTAACTTGTCCTGTGCTTTCCCAACCCCCTTTATTAACTTCTTCATTAACAAAGACATAAAAAGGCAACACCTTTTCAGCCAATTGCAAAGACATTTTTTTAAAAATACCAAATAAGTACAATGAACACTACAGAGTTATGCAAGTCAGTAACACAAAGTAATGTTCCAGCTCCCCATTTTCTCAACTGTGCTGTTCTTAAAAAAACCCAAAGCAGAGCCTGTGGCCTGGCCTTAAAGCTAAAATCTGGCATTGAGAAGTTACAAGGCACATCCAGAACCTGAAGAGCATAGGACGTGTGAAAGCAAAGGTCCCTCCGCAGAGTGATCATCCACAAAAGCAGTAACCTCCAAGTGCTTCTTCAGCACTAACACAGCCTCTCTCTCCTCTGCCTTTGCTTCTCTATGAAGCCCTTTGCCAGACCCGGAGGCTGGGATAGTTACTTTTCAAAAGAAGATTATTGTCCTGGTTTAAGGTAAAACAGGACTAATTTTGGTCAGTGAC
>RSEF01000031.1:20455551-20520745 GCA_003993805.1 Himantopus leucocephalus | reverse complement strand
TCCAGAGGTCCCGTCCAACCCTGACCATTCTGTGATTCTGTGACTGGATTTTCCACAGGTGAGAACAACTTAAACATCCCTTTGTAAGATGTTTTAGCATTGTATCCTTGGAAAGCTCTGAAACATGGTGAGCAGAAATGGATGCTAGTTTAATAAAGCTGAAAGCCATATTAGGTTTCTTGAGATCCAGCAGACATGTCTAAAGAAACGGTATTGAGGACTCTTGTGCAAAGGTCTCTTTGCTCTGTTTTTCCAGGCAAGTATATCCTCTGAAGGTGTTGTTTGTAGTGCTTAATGCAGCTGTACTAAAGGTTCTTAAAACGAGGCAATGATTTCTCATAAATAAGGAGGTGCAAAGTATGTGGTGGTGATGGTCTGTCATCACATAGAAATGCAAATGAAAAATATTGTGTAGGAGTTACTGTTAATTTTTCTTGACGTGACAGTTGTGTTCCTCTGGCATGCAATGCTGGTAAGTGGCCAGGTCCTCTAAACAGGTCTCCATCTTTCTACTAAAGTATCCTATTAAGACAGATGGATGACAGAACCTAGAGGTGCACCCCTGTGCAGACTCAAGATAGTCCACCCTCAGAGGGAGGGATGTCTCCAGGCAGTGGCACTGCAGCAGCCACGTTGTCAAGCAAGGTCTCTAAGTCTGAACAGTGTCATCTCTCACGAGGCATCATGAGGTTTAGACCATGGAGGAAACCAAAAGATCTAAAAGCACTTCTGAGTTTATATTCTGCTTGCCCTTTTTCAGCCAGTCACTTGAATGTTCTTTTCATATGAGGTTTCCACTATAACCTCTGCATTATCGCAAAACCCTCTATCCTTTGACAGCCTGAATAGCAGGGCTATGTATAGACTGGCTCCCATGTGTTTTTTTTATGTATTTCTAGGACATGAAAATAGAAATAGAGAGAGTAGTGATAAAAATGGCTGAGGAATAACAGGCAGAGTTATCATCAAACCTTTAATTTTCAAAAGAAAGGCTTTCAGTTTCCCTGTATCTAGGATAGGCTGTCATGCTTCTTTTGATTTTGGAAAGCATGCATTCCTCTATACAGCATCCAAAATGTCACTTTATAGCTTCCTGTGTTGAGGAGAATAGCTACCTGCTGTTACTCAAATTCTGCACCTGCCTATGTGTGGGTATCTGAAAAGTACATTGAATATTAAACTCCTTTGGACACTAACATAACTGCTCTGAATCTTGCCAAAGAGATTTGAAATTGTAATTTATACTGTGAAATTTGGTTGTATACCAAGTTCAAGTAGTTCCAGTTGTGTATCTTCAGTGAATGCCATTCACACATGTCTGTGAAACAGCTTGCTGGCAGCGATCTATCCCAGCACTCATCTTTGAAGAAATCCAGAGGTGACACGTCAAGGCCAGTGCTCTCTTTTCTCTAAGATTCGCTCATAACCAGTTCTCACATTGTAGTTTTTGATACTTTTAATCTCCTTCAGTTGAATAGTTTCTCTTTATTGCATTGTACACAATGCCATAGTTAAGTCTTTGGATACCTAAATAGAAAATTACAGATTTCCAAAACTGTTAACATAAATAGAATTGAGAAAAATACTTTACTGAATCACATAGGCACACAGACAGTACACCTAATTATCACACTCTCACTCTGAATTCTTATTTTGCTGTGCAAAGTGACTGGTGAATTTGCATTTTTTATAATACTTACAGATATCCTTTTTCAGTCAAATGATAAAACACAAAACTAATTATAATTAAAAAAATAGGACATGATTTTTTTATGTAAAGAAGTAATTTAGTCAAACAGCTTTAATTTTCCAGTTATAAGGAATCAGTCATTTTTTTATATTGTAAAAGGAATTATTTATAAGGGACTCCAAGACTCCTTTACCAGAGTGCAATCTTCTTTTCAGTGAATGCAGAACACTATAAAATTCAAACAAAATGCATTTCTAATTCACATCACATGCCCCACAGACACAGTATCATGATATCAAGTTAGTTCTGCATGGTATGCTTAGCTTCTTGAACAAAAATAGTGTGTAATTTCATTATGGAGAAAGAGTTTTATGAGCACTCGATGATCACTGCAGTGACGCATTTAACAGTAAGTCCAAATTCTGTTGTTGTCACGTAAGAATCTTCATAAGGTTTGATCTCCGTAGTCAGATGGAGCAGTCTGTGACTGTGGTCTTTCTGAAATTGTTCCTCTCCTGGTCTGAGGCTGTGGGAACTCTAAATGGGTGCGACTGGAACTGCCCGGGTAGTTTAGGGAGCAGTTTATTTCTCAATGTTTGTCCAGATTCTGAATAAAGTCGCCAAGCTTGCCACTGGCTCATGTTGATGCTCAATTCTAGCCTCTTGTACTGTAGTGAAGTTGCAAAGACATTGTTTCTTTTAAAGTGTGTCTGAAATTTCCATGTCTAGGTATAGGGATCCAATAATAAATATGTGTTATTTCAGGCAGCAAAAAAGGGACACCCAGAGAAGAGATTATGGTGGCTTTTTATAAAGCTCGTGTTCTAAACCCAGGCTTTTCTTCAATAAGAGCAGGATGACAGTACAACCTTTCCAACATTATAGATCAATGCTTTTATCTCACATATTAAATAATTTCCATTTAAATTATTTTGTTCATGCTACATGGATATTTGAGTTTATGTAAAAGATACTGAAGTGTAAGTGTTTGCAGGAGAGTCAAGGTTACAAAAAATTTGCTTTGTTACAGGGTTTTTCCCCACAGCTTTGCTCTGCTAGAAATACTGTCTCTCTAAATCAGTAAAGAATTAAATTATTAAATCTACTGTAAATGATTCCAGATTAACCAAGGTTCACCATGATTTATTTTATTGTTGATCTGTTGCCTAGACATTCTCTGGAGCAATGTACAAATAAACTAGTCCACGGGATGCTCAAGCTTCTATCCAAGTTGATAAAGCCATCCCCGTTAAGATGAACGAGGAAGGAAAGAAGTCCAACCATTTTGAAAGTGTGTTAATTTTCCCTTTTGATGGAAATGGCTCAGCAGATTTGTTTTTTCTTTCTTGTCCACTATTTTTTTCCCAGTTTTGGCTTTCAGCTGGAAGATTTCTTCCTAACCTCAATTCTTCAATAAAAAGTGCAAAATCACCCTAAAGCCCCTGACTCTAACTCTAATGCAAGTGAGGAACCCCTGTTTTGTGGTGTTCTCATGTAAACTTTTTTGCAAAATCAGAGCCTGAAAGGATTTTTCTGATTACATGATTATATAGCAAGACATTTCCCTGGATAAGGATACTCTTTAAAAATGGTTCCATGTTTTCTAGATCCCCTTCCTTGCTGATGTAAATTTAGGGATGCTGTTGTCTATGACCTTGGTTGCCTGTTGTTTTAAATCAGCAAGTTATATTGTACTTTGTAAATGCCAAGATTTGTTTATCCATTTATTAGGGGTCATTGTGGAGGATCTCGGATGTTTAATACCGACAGCTAGATAGGCAGATCTGTTTGAGTCCAGTGGAGTTACAGTAAGTGAAGTAACCAAAAGCCCACCCCGCCAATCTTTCCTGCAGCTTTTCAGAGTGATGGATTTTGTGACACTGTTGTACAACCACAAGCTTTCAGCGAGTGAAAATAAGTCTTTCTTTCTGATGTCACAGTATGTAAAAGGCAAATAATTTAAAGTCAGAAAACAAGTAACCTTTACAAGTCTGGTTCATTCTCTTTTTTTTTTCCCCCTAAAGAAAAAAGGCATTTAGCAGTACTTATTTGCACACAGCCCTTGGAAGTGAAGAACTGGTTTCTCCGTCTGCCACATACCTCATTCACTCTTGTTTAAAGGAAGCCACAATAGAAAGGTAAGAGAAGACAGAGAGGCCAGGCTGATTTCCTGGGAATGAAGCATGAAGCATAAATAGTGTAACGTTTTTTCATATCAGTATTCATGCTGCAGGGGTGAGTGTGGTAAAGCATTATAACGTATTATTATTAACATATTATTAGACTGAATAAATGCAGTTGTCACACACTCAGTATGTTTATGTCACAGAAAAATTCCATTTGTATTTAAAATTAAAAATACTTGCATACATGGAGGATCATTTAAGATAAATAGATTTAATATTTATGCAAATACACTTCAAATGCTGCTGGTGATATGTAATAAATATCTTCAATATGAAAAAGCTTTTTGTTTTGTAACCACTCTGAGGCAAAAAAAAAGCCTTTCACTTTTTTTTATCTTTCTTCTAGGGTTGGAGAATGATGACTATGTTAAACCTGAACACCACTAACAAGCCAAGAACAGACAAAATTAAGTATGTTTGCCAAAAAAACCCTTTTGGGGAAGATTTTGTACCACAGTCAAATTCCCCTTCCCTTTTGTTCTTGCACTTCAGTTTCTGCCTCAGTTCATGCCTGTGGCTCCTAGACGCAGCTGTATTCATTTCTGCTGCGGTATTCAGGCTCCTGTTTTTCTTTTTTTTTTTTTTTGCTATAGTTTTCAGTAGCCAGAAGGTAAGCACAAGAATAAAGCAAGCTGAAAAATCATTTTTTGGTTAAAGAGAAAGGGAGAATTTTAAGCTAGAATAGGCGAGGGGAGATAAAAAGGTGAAAGGTCTATAAAAGAGCAAGACGGAGGGCAAACAGCAAGGAGAGCAGCGCTGGGTGGGCAGCAAGCAGCACGTGACCAAGGGATGGATCTCCCAACTGCTCTTGTCTCACTGAACTGAGGGGGAGGAATTGCTGATCCATATGTTAATCCTAAAGATGTTATACTAGAGAGTGATAGTACTGAATTTATGATTAAAATGCTTGTCGAATTCTAAGAGAAACTGCAAATACCTATAGGTGCCCGTTAATTTACTGAGTGTATTCAACTTGGCATGTAATACAAACAGTTACTATAAATCAGTATCTTCTAAACTGCATGTCACACAGCAGAAGGGGAGAAACATTCAAACAGTTTCTTCTGAGCCAGGTAAAAGAATTGCTAAACAGGAAAGCTGTTGGTTGCCCAAAGTTTCCTGAATGCCGGGCAAGTGAATGAGCTTCTCTGTTTGGCATGGAAGGGTGTCCTGAAACTAGCTAGCTTCTTACTCCAAGTTGAGCACACCACTGCCTTTTAAAACCACCGTAAAAATCAACTCTCTGTCATAGTGGATAGTCCTTGCAATATACTCCAGTTTAGCCATAGCGCCTCCCCAGTTCTACTGGCTGCAATATAGATCCCCTTTTTGCAGTGATTATGTAAATGCTGTAACAAAGACTAAATAATGCTTAACAAACACATCATCCCATTTACAGAAGAATACTAAACGTGACTTTTTTTTTTTGTTTCTGCGTCCAGCAGCCTGTGTGATCTGTGACAAATATGTTGATCGGGGGTAGGAAAGCATGGCAGTTCACCTGGAAATACAATCTACTGGAAATGCATTTCTTCTTCTGGATTTCTGTATTTTTTACATATTTGTGCCCTTAGGTTTTTGCATGCTCTGCTTGTATATTTTTAGAAGTTCTTTGAATCACTTGTTGGCTCTTAAAAAAATTTACGAGAATAATTAGCCTGCTGAGACCTACCCAGAGTAAAAAAGCAATAGCGAAATAACCATTAAAAGCCACATCTAGAGATTTGTTCTCTACTTGGCTTCAAAATAGTGAATGTTTCCCCTTGAGTTGCTATGAATTTTTGCCCGAGTCAAGCAGAAACTGAGTGAAAGCTTATTTATATTGCATTATATATACAGTAATGGAACAATTCTTTGTTAACAACACAAGAAATATATTATTTTTTTTTTTGGTCAAGGATTATTTTCTTTGAGGTTGACACCAGTGCAGTCTAACAAGTGAAACTATGGCATCACAAAAACACAGATCATCTCTGAGCTGAAAAGTCCCAATATCTTGAGTGTTAGACATTAAGTGGAGCCATTTCTCTGCTCTGCACACCAGCTGTTACCTTCTGCTGTATTGAGTCTCATTTGAGTGCATCTGCAATCCTGAAGCGACTAATTTTCAGTCATCAGTACATTCACCCAAAACAAAACACATGAAGAATCCAATACAAAGCAAAGATTTTACAAGAGGTCAAATTCTTCAATCTTTACCTGTGCTTCAACCAGGGATGTTCCCGCGTCAGCTAGAGAACCCTTTCAGAGTAAATTATCTGATAATAGTTTGTGCTTCTCCATAGCAGCAATCCCACATCCAAATTTTCATCTGTTTTCAGATTTAATGAAACGATTGAGAGTGTTACTTGAGCAAGGACCTAAAGATATTTCTTTTGCTCTTCGTTTGGGCTTCTCCTGAGGAATTTACAAATGAAAAAGCAGTATTCTTTAGCTCTATGTGCCTCCATTTTTGCAATACTTACATTCAGAATACCATTAATTACCTGGGAAAAACTGATAGAAGCAACTCTAATTATCAGGTAAAAAGGAAAATGTTAACGCAATCAGGCTGCTGAACTTGTGGCTCCATCATGCCTATAATCCTTGTGCAGAACTGGTACTGAGGCTAATGGGAGTTAGGTGTGGGAAACGGCACAGAGAGTCCTCCCCCTGCGGGGTGAGGTTCACTGTAGCAGTCATCCCAGACCTGGTGCCTTTGCCTTCACTTTTGTTGTGATTAAGGATTCAGATATAGAAAGTAAATGTATCAGGTTTCAGTATACAAAGGAGACACTCGATCTGTGTGTTGCTGCAGAAAGCGTATTAGTAGAAGGAAAAAGTAATCTATAAAAAAAATCTAGCAGTTTGGAAAGAGGTAGTAGCAGATGGCATTTAGAAGAGGATCTAATAGGACATCCTAAGATCTGGCCACATCCAAAAGAACACCACGTAGCAAACTGGAAAGAAAGACCTTTGTTTCTAATATGGATGGACGTTATAGTATGCAATGAAGTGTGAACACTCTAAGATGCACCGAAAGAGACAAAAACCTCATGACAGCATGTCAGGGATCCCAATGCTTTCTGATGTGGAGTGCAGTGCCTACAGGTAGGGCGCACGGTGACTGAAGATGTAGCACATGGGTGTGATCAGGAGGTGCAGTTAAATGTGATGTGGAATGGGCATAAGTAATGACAAGAAGAAGAACTAATCAGCTGTAATAAACATGAGGGTCCATTGGATGTCTCCGTTGTTCTGTTTCAATGAAACAGACACTCTATTTCACAGGCTCAGCTCGGTTACTCTGGGACGTGGTTTTTAGGTTGTTCAGAGCTCTGCAGCAAATATGTTATTTTATAGGATAACAGCAATGAACACTGCACTGAAGACGGCCCGAATGGCTGCTGTAGGATTTCCCATTTTGGTCAGTGAGGTAATAAGATTCTAGGCTCCCATCCAACCTCAATGATTCTGGGGTAATAAATAATGACATTGAAATATCATTAAAACTAAGGTTTGGCAATTTTCTAAACAAACACCATTATGTAATGAAAAAATATTTGATAAAAAAAGGTCCCAACTATTTAACTTATTTGAAATGTTTTTGGTTCTCAAGAGTCTGGTTTTCAGTAAGTTATTTATGGAAAAAAATAATCTTTGGGCAACCCCCCAAATACAGAACTCCCGAGTGATCTTCTCATGTGCTTCAGCTGCTGTAACTATTTAAGTAAGCACTGGAGAGAGAATTAGAAATTCAGCTGCCATAGGGTTTAGCAATTCCTTCTGCCAGAAGTACCAGTGAATAATGGTTTCTTTTGCCTTAGTACTATCAATTAGAAAACACCTTTGATAATGTAGTGGTGATGTGGACTGCTCCAACTGAGGGAAAGACAGCTGTAGTTACCTGCATCTTTGCTGCAAAAGAGACAATAGGAGGAGGGAGTAAAGACCAAGTTTGATTTATCTAGGCTACGTTAGAAATCAGATCTGTAGTTTGTAATCCTATGTCATCATTTAGTGTTATAATTTCACTGATTTTTTTCCTTTTCTAAGTGCTGTTCGTAGCAGTCTCTGTTTCTGTATGTTCTGGCAGGAAGCGTCAGAGCTGTTTCAAATAGGAACTTGCTGTAAACCCCTGAGACTTATTTCAGAGAGACTCTCCTCCTGTGCAAGGTGGGAATAGTTGGAAGTTGGGAGTCACTCAGTTGGAAGCTGCAGCTGTGCCTTTGGGATGTACTCTAGCCCTTGCTTTGATCTGCCCTCCTCCCAGATTTATTTTTGATCCTCAGGGCACACTGAAGTGCTGCAGGTGCAAACAGACATTTGAGAGGCTGCAAAAGATGGGGGAAAGAGAAAAAATCTCATAATGTGTGTGTGAGCTGTGCGTACATTGGGGTTGCATTATATTTTATAGATGAACCCTGTATTTTTAATCAAATTTAAATGGCCCGTAGTTTAAAACAGGCGTATGATCTATTACAGTGAAATAAAATAAGTAATCCTTATGAAAAACTTGTATCTAAATTGCACATTACTTCATGTCACCAGGGATCTGGAGCTCTATTCTTGCTTCCATTTATTGTTTTAAGCAAAAGACTTCTATTTATTTTTTTTTAAAAAGACCTTTTTTCCCCCCCACGTTTGGAGGGTACAAAATAAAAGAAGAGATAACAAAGCAATTCTGAGCCTGAGTTGTCTATTTGTTCTCATTATAGAGGGGAAACTGGTCTTGTACTTTGTAAAAGGTGCAGACAGGAGTTTAACAAGTGATGCAAACAATGTTCTTGGAGCCTGAAATCATCAGCCTGTCCTGGATAAGCAACGCTGTGGTAGGTAGATATATTTGAACAACACTGAATTACAGAAACAACAACAACAAAACAATTAGAAGTGCGTGGGCGGTAATTTATTTAAAGCAACTACAACTATCATTTCTGTAGCAGAAAAACATATAAGGACTATTTTTGCTGCATTTCTATTACTCTCATATTCATGGCAGTCTTTTTAAAGAGCATTGGGAGATTTGAATACCCAAATTCTATCGAAATTAAAGAGGGATTAGCAGTTTAAGAGCTGTTTGAAAATCTCAGCCCTCCTTAACAGGTACCAAAATCCAAAAAGAAACAATCAGTGAGAAAAAGCTTACCTGTTTTGAGAATGATCGAGAAAGAAGGGAGTTTGTAGGGATCACTGCTCTAAATATTTAATCAGTCTCTGTCTCTCCTTTTCGGCTGCTGTTTCTTCCATAATAAATGTCAACTTTGAAATAAGTGGGAGTCCTTGCTCAGTAGCTCCCACCAATAGTTTTAAAATAAGAAGAAGATTTATAACAGTGTTCAGCATTTCAGCCCCGTGTTGTGCGGATAACTGCTGACAGTGCCAACCCCAAAAGACATAATTTGTTTAGACAATGGCTTTATGTAACCCCTAGAAAGAGGTGCGAGTTCTTCTGAAATTCCCCGATCTTTTGATTATAAAAATGTCTTTGTACAGGCTGGGTGCTTTGTTATTAATGACAGAAACTTAAACAAAAGGAAGAAGGAAAGAAACCATATATTGTAAATATAGCAGTGTTTTATTAAGGTGGCTAGGTTCTTGAAGCCATCCAATGGATGGTTTTGAGAGAGAAATAAAAAGTAGACTATCTTTTACTTGTAAGCCATTCATTTCTGTTCCAAAAACATGCAAAGAAAGGGTAGGACTGCCATGTTCCCAATGACTCTACCATCAAGAAATTCGGGGCAGAAATGTGAGTGTAAGCCACTCTGTACATTCAAGAGTAAGTTAAATGCATCCAGAACCTACCTAGGAACGAGCTGTTGGTGTGCGACCTCGCACCATGTTCCCCTTTCTTTTCCACAGATGTTCTGCTAGGAAGGCTCTTACACCCAGATTTACTCTGGCGGAAACCAGAAATGTGATGTATTCTCCCTTCTGCAGGAAGCTCCGTTGATGCGCTTTGTGCAGCACACAGCAGGTGGAAGTATTCGGAGGAACCAAAATGAGAAATAAGACAAAATTTCCATTTAACCACTAAGATAACGTACCACTAGGCACTACAGATATTTCTGACTATAAGTCATGAGTCCCCTTCCAATACCACCCTCCCAATCAGCCAAGCAGTTTTTGATGTATTTCCCTTTCACTTTGTATTGCCTGTATTTTTGATCATGTAAACTAAATAGCTCTGACTCCAGCGAGATTGCAGTCACTTAAAATGTTTCTAACAATTAACACAGATTTTATGGGGTTTAAGTCAATTCCCTGTGCTTAAAATCGTGAACAGTAACAGAGCCTAGGAAAACCTTCGTGAGAACCTTTTAAGAGCCCTGGATATATAGTTACATGTTTGTCTCTGTACGTTTCTAGCAACAACTGAAAAACTTCCTATAAACCTCTGGGAAAAAGGAAACTGTTCTTATTGAATTTTTGAGGGCAAGTAAAGATAACACAACATCCACTTCTGTCTTCTCTGGATATAAGTCTTTAGTAACATAGGACAAACATAGGTCTGCACTTCCTATTTTTTCTGTGGATGAACTTAGCCATTTGTCTTTTGTCTATAAAGTGCTACACAGTTACCGTAACATGAAAGGAAGACTTACAAAAATAATATACATTTCAAAGGCAGTATGGAGTACAGCCAGTTGCCTTAACAAGCACAAAAAGATAGAAAATCCTCTAATGCTGAAACAACACTGCTGATTCAAGACTGAATAAAGGAGAGATGAATAGGAAATTTGCACATGGACTCTATTTGAGAAGGCAGATGAACAAATTTCTACTTTACATTGCAAATCATTTTTAATAAAGCAAAGAAATAGAAGATTTCATAAATGCATGTGAACTCATCTGCCAAAATGTCATTGTAACATGGAGCAATAAGTGAGTGATACAGAGAAAGAACATGAAAGAGAAATATTACCATAATCTATTGCCTAAAGAATGATTTTTAATCCCCCTCTTGAAAGTCCTCAGCACTGAGGCTGCTTCTCATAAGGATCCAAAGAAGATGTTGTCCCTGTTTCCAAGCTGCCATCAAATCTCTGTGTCTCTCTCCCAAATATTTAATACAAGAAAAAGAATTTACTTCTTTCTAGGATATTTTTTTTTTCCTAAACAGCTTGTGTAATCAATCACTTTGTTTAGTCTGTGAAACGTCACTGATGGCAGACCAAGTCAAGGCCTGTGCATTTGCTTCCATATACAAAGCTTGTCCTGCTGCCTGGCTGACGGTGGTTACCATGGAAATACAGCGATGCAGCATCTTCTTTACTTTTCACAGCAGAGAGTTTAAACCCAGGTTTCTGTAGTGAGATTGCAGAAAGAATAGCAGTGCCATTGAATAGTTGGATATTAGTGGTTAACTGTGTTAAGTAGCTGGGGTTTTATTCTGCCAGAGTTTTCTTCAACAGAAAACCACTCATTTCTATGGGAGTTAGACTTACTCAGCTTGAAAACCAAAACTGTCATCAGTTGCCACCTGGCCTGTGGTCTTACAGCAGTAAGAAATTATACTGCCAGAGCTGGCTGTAGGCTGTATTTTGGCACACTGTCTGTATCACTGAAGAGTCTGAAGCTGTGTCTGATTGCTGGAGGTGTTTGTTAGCCCATGGAGGTTACTACACTGTAGCTGGACCGTATGGTCTCCAGGCACTCATCCATCATCCTGCTCAGAGATTAAGGAGAACAATGCTTCCCTGTACACACAATCTGCTATGCACATCTGGATCTAAATTTGTATCTATATATCTCCAAGATAAACCTCAGTATTTCCAAGCTGAACAGAGTGACTTAACAACATGAGGGCACATGCTGTCTGTACTGGCACCTGTAAGGAAATTTGGTCATCTAAGATCTGGGCAGACATACAATGCCTTTAGAGTACTCTGGCTGGAGGATTTTCCCCAGAATAAGAAATACACAATTTTCTTTCTCTCTCTCCCTCTCCCTCTCCCTCTCTCCCCCTCCCCCCTTTCCTATAGTGTTTTATTTGTTTACCTGTCTTCATATTAATACTCCTTTCAGTTATAATCTCTGTTGCAAATTTTACATTAATCTCCATTTATGGTTGCAAATGAGAATAAATTGGATGGTTTTTGCCCTTCCCCCACTCTTTCTGCCAGAAGTACATATATTTTGCCCCTGTGCAGAATCAGCCAGCTGCTACGGATCCACCAGCTAAGTCACCTGTGAAATTATGGTGGTGTGGTTTGGCCTGTCTCACTTTTTCTCCCAGTTGCTTCGAGGCACACTAAATGACAAGGGGCAAGAGACTGGAGTCTGAAGCCATCCTGCAAAGATCAGCTGTAGAAAAGAAGGAAAGGCAGGATGCCATGCCCATGTCCAGGTGATGTCAGAAAGCAGGGGCAGAAGTTTTGTGAATTCAGGGTACTGAGAATATAGGCTGGTTTTGAGACCTTCTTGTGGAACAAAAGGTAACAGGAGAGCACAGGACATCCAGATAGAGCACTGGCACTACTGGGATCATAGGGATGGGAGTTATGATTCATAAACTACTAGGAATCAAGTCTTCATTAGTTCTGCGCTCATTGAATGAATTGTTTTTAACTAACAATGCATATTTCTGTTGTTAAGGAAGATGATTTTTGAATTAAGTACACAATTTTAATGTTGTGGGAACAAAAGAGATTTGAAAAGGGAGGAAGATGGTGCTCCACCAGGTAGGAAGCAGGAGACCTACCCATCTATGTCTGTCTTAACCAGAGCTAAGTAGGAAGGGAGAGGGAAAACCCTGTGGATGATTTTTAGTATTTAGCTACATTAGTCTGAAGACTATTTTTTTTCATTGACATGTGAATTACACCATTGTCTATCAGGGTTGTTTGCAAATACAATTGGCCACAGTGGTGACACTTTCTGGAAGCATGGGAGGCAAATGGGAGCAGGAAGAGGAGATTTCTATATATTAAAAAAGATTAGGGCTATTATTATTATTATTATGATTCAGTTGAACTCTTGATCATAACTTTTTTAGTCAAAATCATAGGTCTGCAATGGGCGAACACAATCTAATAACCTCAATGCCCAAGCAATAGCTAACCACAATTGTACAAAAATTCTGAATAAATCTGTTTTGTTGTGCCGGACAGCACCATACAGGAAAACCAGTCAGTGCATTTTGTTCAACAGTACATAAGAGGAGACCTCTACAGCACACAAGACTTTGCAAAAAAATTAAGCCAGCTTCAACTCTGTGGGAAGCAGCAAGTGCTAAGCCAGTATTGTGGGTTAAACCCAGTGGGAGGTCAGCCCCATTGGAAGGGTAAAATTAAGAAAACTCATAGGTTGAGACAAAGGCAGTCTAATGGTTAGAACAAAAGTTGCACATGCAAGCAAAGAAAAATACGGAATTAATTCACTTCTTCCCATTGGTAGGAAGTGTTTAACCACTTCCAGGAAAGCAGGGCTCCATTACCCACACTGGTTACTTAGAAAAACAAATGCTTCTTCCTCTCCCCCAACTTTTACAAGGTCGTATGGTATGGGATATCCCTTTGGTCAACAGTCCTGGCTGTGTCACCTCTCAAGTTCTCATGCACTCCCAGCCTACTCACTGGTGGGGCAGTGTGAGGAACCCCAAGTCATAGATGGCAAAGGCAGGGGCTGGTAGAACGAAGAACCACCCACTGTAGGTGAAGATCAAGTACGAGACCATCTAAGGAACCTGAAGGTACGCAAGTCCATGGGCCGGATGAAATCCGTCTGCAGGTCCTGAGGGAACTGGCAGATGAACTTGCTAAACAGCTTTCCATTATATTTAAGAAGTCATGGCAGTCCAGTGAAGTTCCCACTGACTGGAAAATGGGAAACATAACCCCCATTTTCAAAAAGGGGAAAAAAGAACATCCAGGGCACTACAGTCCAGTCAGAGTCAACTCTGTGCTCGGCAAGATCACGGAGCAGATCCTCCTGGAAACTCCGTTAAGTCACATGGGAAATAAGGAGGTGATTGGTGACAGCCAACATGGCTTCACCAAGGATGACTCATGCCTGACAAATTTGGTGGCCTTCTATGATGGGGTTACAGTGTTGGTGAATAAGGAGGGAGCAACGGACATCATCTAGCTGGACTTATGGAAAGTGTTTGACACTGTCTCGCGCTACATCCTGGTCTCTAAATTGGAGAGACATGGATTTGATGCATGGACCACTCAGTGGTAAAGAACTGGCTGGATTGTCACACTCAAAGGGTTGCAGTCAATGGCTTGATGTCCAAGTGGAAACCAGCGATGAGTGATGTTCCTCAGGGGTTGGTACTGGGACTAATGCCGTTCAAAATCTTTGTTGGCAACATGGACAGTGGAATTGAGTGCAACCTCAGCAAGTCTACCGATGACACCAAGCTGTGTGATGCTGTCGACACACTGGAGAGAAGGGATGCCATCCAGCGGGACCTTGACAGGCTTGAGAGGTGGGCCCATGCCAACCTCATGAAGTTCAATGAGGCCAAATGCAAGGTCCTACACCTGCATTGGGGCAATCCCAAGCACAAATACAGTCTGGGCAGAGAATGGGTTGAGAGCAGCTCTGAGGAGAAAGATTTGAGGGTTTTGGTTGATGACAAGCTCAGTATGAGCTGGCAATGTGCACTTGCAGCCCAGAAAGCCAACTGTATCCTGGGCTGCATTGAAAGAAGCATGGCCAGCAAGTCGAGGGAAGTGACTCAGCTGGTCCGCTCTGTTGAGACCCCACCTGGAGTATTGCATACAGCTTTGGAGTCCTCAGCACAAGAAGGATGTGGACATGTTGGAGTGGGTCCAGAGGAGGGGCACAAAGATGATCAGAGGGTTGGAGCAGCTCTTCTGTGAGGACAGGCTGAGAAAGTTGGGGTTGTTCAGTCTGGAGAAGAGAATGCTCCAAGGAGACATTATAGTGGCCTTCTAGTATCTGAAGGGGGTGTACAAGAAAGATGGAGATGGACTTTTTACAAGGGCATGTAGTGATAGGATGAGGGGTAATGGCTTCAAATTGGAAGAGAGTTGATTTAGATTAGATATCAGGAAGAAATTTTCCCCTCTGAGGATGGTGAGGCAATGGAACAAGTTGCCCAGGGAAGTTGTGGGTGCCCATCCCTGGAAGTGTTGAAGGCCAGGCTGGATGAGGCTTTGAGCAACATGGTGTAGTGGGACATGTCCCTGCCCATGGCAGGGGGGTTGGAACTAGATGATCTTTAAGGTCCCTTCCAACCTAAACCATTCTATGATTCTATGAAACAAAAAAGGCCTTGATTATGTAAGCACTGCTCTGCAATAGCTAAAATATGGGTGTGTTACCAACACCGTTTTGGTCACAAACAAAAAGTATGGCACCATACAAACTACTATAACAATAATTAACTCTATCCCAGTCAAAACCAGTACAGCCAGATAAATCAGAGTCTTCTGTTTCAGGTTCTTAAAAATGAACCTGAAACCATCCAGACAATTAACTGATTTAGACCTTAATGGGCAGTGCTACTGCAAAGCAAATTTAAAGCTAATGTAACTGAAGCGCTAAGGAGCAACAAATCATCAAATTATCAAGAACTACAAAAAATCTAAACCTTTTATGGCTTCTGAAAGAAAAAGAAAAAAAACCCCAGTCTTTGAATGACGCAGTGGTTGGCATTTCTGCAAGAGAAGTGCACGTCATCGTTGTGGAAAATTATTCTTTTGAAGAACTCAGAAATAGGTCCTATATAAACTTTACCATAAAAACACACATGTGAAAGTACGTGACTATCCTAATCAATATTCAATTCTAAGATGCAGTCCTGTGCATTTCTGGATTAAGGCAAAAAATAATCTTGATAGCATCTAGCAAATGTTTAGTTGAAATATTTAAGTGTACCTTAAAAAAATGAAAAGAAAAAGAAAAAGTATTATGAAATAGGTTGCAAATTCCTAAGAAGAATCTGTCCTTCTTGGAAATAAAAAATTGATTCCTTAAAAGTCACAAAATACAGGGACACCTTGATGATATTACTGAAAGAAACAGTTGCATGTTAAAAGCATCTGCTGTATGTGTTTGCTTCTGTTCTTGGGTCTGATTTTTGGAAATACTGAATACCTGCAGAGAAAGCTGGTAGGTGTAGTTCAAGTTAATTGAACTTGCAGATGATCTGAGAATTCAGAACTGCAGGATACAGTTGTTCCTGTTGATTATGACTTAAAAAAAGAGAATACGCAAAAGTTTCACAGAGTGACGTAGATTTGCTGCAGAAAGACAAGAGCAGAAAACTGTGAAAGGGTATAGTAGTTACCAGCATGATCCAGGGCTGTTTACATTTATCTTTTTAGGTACACCTATTTCTGTCCAATTCATATTTTGGTATTAAGTGAACTAGTTTTTCAGGAATTGCATATTAATGCTTTAATTTCTCTTGTAAAAAGGCATATTGATCTTTACAAACTCACAGTGTGAGTCCTGATTTTTATCCAAAGGACAAGAATTATTATGAGTCTTGATGTGATTTTTTGCTCCCTTGTGGAGTGATAAAAAGTAATGGATTTCAACTAAATTATTTGTGCCGTCAGTAACTCTCTTCAATACAGTAGCAACTGACATACTGACAAGGGGCTAGTTGCCATTAAAGAATTATAAAAAAAAGTAAAAATTCAAGCCTTGGTGTAAGAAGAGAACTTTACGTTGCGTTATCTGAAGTTTGTTTTATATACCTGGACAAAAGTTCAGCATACCAGGATCTTATCTTTTAATCTGCAGTTGCACACCAGATTTGTCCTTTTTGATGCTAATAACTGTCACCATGTCATAGCTTTTTCATTGATTCCTATGAAATTTTGTGACCTATCATTGTAATAAAGTATTGGCAGTCATGAATTTTAATGCTAACCAAAGATTACTTTACCTGATTTAAGCTTTTTCTAAGAATTTTTATGAGGAATAGACTTCTGCGGCCAGACATCTAGCATTTTGCTGTGGGTTGTATTGGGTTTTTAATTCATTATGTGTCATAACTATCATCTCTCGAAGTCTGTGGTTCTTCACACTTCAGTTTTCCTAACAGCAAAATAGTGACTTCTGCGTTCCCAGACATAGCCTGCCTCACAGTTTTGTGTTAATATGGTAATTCACTGACTGCTTCCATACGTGAGCAAACCTGCCTTACCACCTGGAATACCAAGTATCACGAATGAGCATGGAACCTTTTGGAGAGGGTCGAGAACTTTGTTTGTGTGTGTCATTTGCTGCTGTATTTCTATCCATTTCTGCATTATAAGACACCGGTAAGTTAATAATTCTCAGTGTCTTTATCCCTCAAAAGTCATGAGTTTGCCTTGCATCCCTTATTCACATTCATTTCCTTTCTCTGATGTGTGCTCAAAATCCTGTTCTTAATCTCTTATGTATCTTAGAATACAAAATCTTCTTGAAAACAGTAGCTGTTTTTACATGGCACTGTTGAAACAAAGTCATTTAGGAGCCCAAGTCATGTTTCAAAAGAGATTTAAGGTCTGTGTTCTTGAAAGTAATTCAGACCAATCAGGTTTGCCATGTCAGTGCAATTAAGCTTCTGCACCTAAGGATGCCAAAGAACCTATTATATTGAACTCACTTTTCTAAATGGAATTTCAGCCCATACATCACTTAGGCCCCTTTGAAAATGGGGACCATCAAGTTTCCCTGGAGCCTTTCTGTTTTTGTTGTTAGCTGGCTGGAACTGCGGATAGTAAACTGTGTGAGAATGCATCATTACTTTTACATTCTAGCATCATTATTTTTCTGTACCTGATTCTTCACACATTATTCATACATAGCCTAATGTCTTGTTTCCTCCTTCAGTTGGCATGAACATTTCCACCTCATTAGGGATCACATAACTGCATTAGGCAGGGGTATGTGAAGGAAATAGAAATGAGGCAGAATGTGAATATTTTCCATGACTTTCCAGAGAGGGATGTGAAGAAACTGGCCTGAAACAGTAGTAAATTTAAAGCAGGAAAAGGCCAAACTAAACTTATAAAGTAACCTTGTTGAAGCACTTCTATGCAGACACAAATTTTACTGGGTAGCTCCTGTCTCTGCAATAGAAATGATAAAGCACTGAATATAAACAACAGAAAATACTAATCCAGATTTGAATTTTTAGCCTTATCTTCCATACTTTTTATCTGAATACATTCTCAAAAATTCAGTAAGAGGCTGTAACCCCACTTCTCCTACCCATCTGTTTTTATGGACATCTTCCTTTTACAGTTGTTACACTTCTCCCTGACATGCAGAATATATGGAAGAAATTTTCAGAGTGCCAGTTTTGTCCTCTCAGAGGAGACAAAAAAGCTGTTTAAAATCACCTGATAGTTTCTTTATCTAGTCACCCTTTTCTAGTGTATGTTAAATATTGGAAGGCAGTAACTGCCCATGTTTTTGACCCATATCATGAAAGTATGGTCTCCCCAGCATTTTTCATTTGATTAGAATTTCTTTTTTAGAAGCTATTTTGTGATTATATTTCTTCTCTGCAGAAGAAGTACAAAAATTGTATTTTATTAGGTGTATTTCATTAGACATATTTCTGAATTTGAGAAATATCTGTTTTAGGAATTAGCATGCCTTGCTGATTCCATAACAATGCATTTTGAATCACTTCTTGCTTTTTAGAGATTTTTAGGCCTTTAAATTTAATGAGAAAAGTGAAGACCTGTTGCAGACAAATTTAAGTTTTGAAACAGGGCAACTACTAGCTTACTCCTTCAGAAATTTTTTGGTTTTAGATATGAGTATAATTGCTGACTGATGCTTTGAGTGGATTTGTTTTCCAAACCAAACCTCACATTTCAAACCTACTAAGTTAGCAGTTGATATCTGTCAAAACAGAGAAAACTGAGACTGTACTTTATGTTCTATGAGGGGTTTTATTTGCTTTTAAATTTATTGGGCACGCACTAAATACCTGTTATTAAATCTGTAGCACAGTCTGCAAAAATGTGATGACTGAAATCCTGTGAGCTTCAGGTTTTCTTTTCCAGGAATTTTAACGCTGATTAAACTCACCCACAGAGCTGAAGATACAGTGCTCTATCAGAGGAAAAAGTTCTGAGCGTGTTAGCACTACTCATGCAAATCAGTTTTGCTTTCTTTTCATCTTGAGTAATTCATTGCTGTTGACTGCATTCATGGCAGCAGCTGGTCTGAAATATTGGTTTCTTGAACTCAAGGGAAAATATAAGCTGTCATTTAACTGATAAAATCTGACCCTTAGTACTCAGCTGAGACCACCCGTGACTCTTTGACGGACCAGTTATGCTCTTCTGCTGCAGAGGCAGAAGTGCATGAGTTTGAGTGTCACTTCAGACTCCCAAGACGTGATGCTGGAGAGTGTGCTAGATCATCTAGCAAATCCTCTCACAAATGATGACATGAAACCTCCACTCCAAGCAAATACTCCAATAAACTACCTCTTCATCCCTTCAGGGCAGAGATGATGTATTAGGCAGACTATCAATATCCAATTTGTGTGCTTTTATATGACTGTCAACAAGCCATCATCTGAAGCTTTGATAGAAATTTATATGTTTATGTGGAATATACAGCAGTATTGTCTAAATGACAATGACATGTTAAGAAGTGTGATCTGCATCCAGTAAGGATAAGATGAGAGCATGGACCTTTCAGTACAGTAGGAATGGAACCCAGGTAAGTGCACCTTAGACCCAGGCTTAGCTAGGAGGCTAGAAAAGAGCGTCTGTTTGAATTAGCTGATGGTGAAGAGTAACACGACAGTCTCAGAAGAGCATTTATTTGTTTGTTTGAAAACAGAGAGCATAAAGAATGTAAAAAGAATTTAGTGCATATTTTTGTCTGAAATGGCTATAGTCAAGGGAAAACATATTTGTTGAAGTTTACTTGCAGGCATCAGGCCAAGCGTGCCTACTTGTCACTTAAGTCTGGACAACAGCTGTTTTAATGCTCTGGCATAGCATGAGGAAGAGTATTTTTCTGGAGTTTTTCAGCCATCCCTCTGAATACAGCTGTGGTATTCAGACGCCTCACTGCACGCCTTTGAGGAATCAATTTTGTGAGACAATGAACATAACAAAGACTCAATGTTCTTCTGCTACTGCAAGTTGCTGTTGCCCCACAAAATAGGTCGAGCAGGACAGTAGATAGATGGTGTTTCAATTCTTCCCAAGGCTGCTGGATTGCTTTGACCTGGTAAGAATTCTGCAGAAAAGCTGTATTTAACAAGGTGTTTCTGTTATATCCATGGGAACCCCTGCTGCCCACAAAATTCCCAGGTATCCCAGTAGCTCTCAGGAACTTTATACTATACATATAATACATGTTGCCATCAGTGAGATTATTTTTTTTTTTAATAGTTTCAACAGTTCTTCTTGAAATACTTGTGTTTAACACTCCTTGATGGCTGGTTCTGTGGCCTTAGGAAGCCAACCATTGTCCTTGCCTTCGGTAAGGTAATACTAGTATCAGGTGCACTCAATAAAAATAAACCTTACTTATAGTACATATATTTTTAATTTATTACCAATCCAATCGGAGTAGGATAATAAGATATAGGATAATAGTAGGATAATAAGAAATAAAACCAAATCTTAAAACACCTTCCCACCACCCCTCCCTTCTTCCTGGGCTCAATTTCACTCCCAGTTTCTCTACTTCCTCCTCCCAAAAGGCTCAGGGGGATGGGGAATGGAGGTTGTGGTCAGTTCCTCACACATTACCTCTGCCAATCCTTCCTTCTCACGCTCTTCCCCAGCTCCAGCATGGGGTACCTCCCACAGGAGACAGTCCGCCACAAACTTCTCCAATGTGAGTGCTTCCCACAGATCGCTGTTCTTCACAAACTGCTCCAGCATGGGTCCCTTCTGCAGGGTACAGTCCTTCAGAGACTGACTACTCCAGCGTGGATCACCTGTGGGCTCACAATTCCTGCCAGGAATCCTGCGCCAGTGTGGGCTCCTCTCTCCATGGGGCCACAGGTCCTGTCAGGAGTCTCCTCTAGCATGGGCTCTCCACAGGGTCACAGCTTCCTTTGGACATCCAGCTGCTCCAGCATGGGGTCCTCCATGGGCTGCAGGTGGGTATCTGCTCCACTGTGGACTTCCATGGGCTGCAGGGGGACAGCCTGTCTCACCATGTTCTTCACCATGGGCTGCAGGGGAATCCCTGCTCTGGTGCCTGGAGCACCTTCTGTCCCTCCTTCTTCACTGACATTGGTGTCTGCAGAGTTGTTTCTCTCATATATCCTTGTTCCTCTCTCCAGCTGCTGTTGAGCAGTAGCTTTTTCCCCTTCTGAAATATGTTATCCTGGAGGCACTACCATTGGTGCTGATGAGCTCAGCCTTGGCCAGTGGTGGGTCTGTCTTGGAGCTGCCTGGCACTGGATCCATCCAACATGGGGGCAGCTTCTGGCATCTTCTCACAGAAGTCATGCCTGTAGCCCCCCTGCTACCAAAATCTTGCCATGCAAGCACAATAAAATATGTTAATTTACCTTTCAGAGATGAAGAAAAAAATCTAATGTTTCTGTGGGTTTTTTTAGCTATTATCATATGCAACAATTACAGTCATATCTAATGCTGAAGAGCTAAAGTGGTAACCTGCAGCCTGGTATTCAGGCTGAGCTGCCCAGTTGTAGCGAAGAATTACTCAGGTGAAGCAGAGAGATGCAGAGAAATGGCATTTCAGAATGAGTTCATCAAAATAGCGAGAAGGTTTCAGAGGAGTGAAACGTACCACTCGGGCTCTGATTGAAATGAAGCTGAAGGCATTGAGCTGTAGGTGAACAAAAGAGAGAGAGATAATAGAGTTTAATGGGAGACTTGAAATGGTTTGGAAATTACTCTTTAAATTATGTTTTCATTTCTAGATGATAGTTTAATTATAATTGAAATACTCATAGCATAAGGATGATGGTAGAGCGTGGTCCAGTTGCAGATGATTCCTGGCAGCACTCTAAGGTTCCTCTCCCTCTCTTCTCCATTGCCTCTCACATGCGTATCAGGATAGTTGACTTTGGACGTGTTCAAAAAAGAAGGGAACATTGAGATAAAGTGGTGTGTTCACGAGTACTTGTCAGTCAGCTTCAGGCAGTGAAAAGCCATGAAAAAAAAAGAAAGGGGCACCATGGAAATACATAGACGTAGCTTTCACACATAAGAACAGATAGCCTGATTTAGTCTCAATTTTCTTTTGTTTGTAAAGGAGGGTAATCAGTGAAATGGGAGACAAATTTGAGTCCCACGAAGTCTGCTTCTCAACAAGAAAGCAAACATAGACATGTATGTGTTGAGCATTTTTGGTACACTTTCTGTTGTGTGATCATATTTATGTATTTACCTGTGATCAGAATAACTTCCATTTGTGAGTGAGCCCAATTATTCTTCCTGAAACATACAGTTATACTAAAATAAAACACATCAGATAATAATGTAATGCATTGTGCTGCATTATTGAAAAACATGCCGTTGTAGCATGGCCTACTGCTTGTGCTAACATAAGGTCAAGCATGACTTTTTTCTTGGCTTTTTAATAATGGGGGTTATTTGAAAACCTGTGAATCCCATACATTACAAACTTAATATTCTGAATTTCTGTACAGTTATTGAGGATAGGGTTAGATTATTTTTCACATTAAGTTGTTTATTGGTGAAACATTTGCAAAAAGTATTTGTTGCTATATATATAATGCATCATAACAATTTCATCTGTGGTTTCACAATCATAACCATCTTGAAACAGAACTTCTGAGTTTAAACGAATGCTTTTCAGGAAGGTATTTTTGCACAAAAAATAGCTCTGCTGTCAAAAGAAGCTGGCATTAAACAAGCCAAATTAGCAAGGCTCTGGAGACTTTCAGAGAGATGACTCAAGATAAGATACCCTTATGAACAGTAATCAGCAATGCAGAAAGATAAAGAAAGTATTCATGATTGATGTTCAGTACCCCTATTTGGGTTGAAACAAAAAATACTAGTCTGGCAGCAGCATGTTTTTTTAATAACATGGAATTCTCCTATTGCCTATTGCCATAGGACGAGGTTTTAAACTAAAAGAGGGTAGATTCAGACTAGACATAAGGAAGAAATTTTTTTAAATGAGGCTGGTGAAACACTAGCCCAAGTTACCCAGAGAGCCGGTAGATCCCTGGAAACATTCAAGGTCCAGTTGGACGGGGCTGTGAGCAATGTGATCTAGCTGAAGATGTCCCTGCTGATTGCAGGGGGGTTGGACTAGTTGACCTTTAAAGGTCCCTTCCAACCCAAACTACTTTATGATTCCATGAATATTCTGGTGTTGCTCAGTAGTCCAGAGTGATAGAAGAGGACCTTTTTGTTACTCAAGTGGGATGTAACATATTATTTTGTGTCCTGCTGCAGATGTACTATAAGTTAATGTGTGTACGTGCCTGGCGGTTATTCTGCTGAACTCTACAAAACTGCAAAGTGAGAGCATGGGGTAAGAGCGTGGTGGAGATTTGATAGAAATCCAGCCCTTGTTTCCTAGATTATACTGGTAGGAATACTTATTCTAAATTACTAATTTCACCTGTGACATAAGTCTAATTGCTACTGCAGATTAATCTTCACTGGATGACTTCAGAAAGGGCAGGGAATTTCAGCAATGGATAGTTGAAGCTCTAGACTTCTGTTTTGCCCAAACATCCTGCATTGACATAGCTCTTCCACGTTAGAGAAATATGGCTCTTGAACTGGGTACTCAGTTTCTCTCAGTTTCTCTTTGGTGGATGCATGCCTGATGTAGCAATCCACCTGGGCCTCTCGCCACAGTGCCCTTATCAGGGAAATTCAGGCTCAGATGTGTACTGACATCCCGCTCCTGTGAACTGCATAGACCTGAACCATGTTCGCCATACAGCCTTGAACTCAGCTTGCTCCAGGTAGTTCTCTGTTAGGTTGGAGTAATTTCTGAAGTACCCCAAAAAAAAAAAAAANAAAAAAAAAAAAAAGGCAGATCAGAAAAATACTGCTTTTCAGCAATAGTTCCACATAGTGTTCATCCTGCAGTAATTCAGGAAAGACAAAATTAGAATACTTCACCTCTATAGTAACATCTCACTGACATCCCCAAATACATTCTGAAAGGTAAAAATATAAATAGTAATATTTTAGTAATATTTAGAAGTATGTTAATTCAGATATTTCAAGATATTTTTAGTGGGTTCTTTTGTATACACAGAATTTGGATATCCATTATTCTGGCAATGTACTTATTCTCTTATAGCCATTGTAATACTTAATTTAATAGGGTTGTCAATGCAGAAAAAGAAAAATATTCCCATTAAATGTATTATTATTACGAGAGGAATTTTGTCAAAAAAATTTCAAAAGTGGGTTACAGATGTAAACATGAGGTTACATTAACAAAGGCAATTGAATTTACAAAAAGTGCAAAGCTTAGTAAAACCCACGCTGTTTTACCTTAAACCAGGACAGTAATGGTGTGGTCAAAATGAATCAACAGATCTAAGAATATTATTCCCAACTTTTCCTGCTTGTGCAGTGGCAAATACAGGAATGAATACTCGCAGCATTTTCTTTTTCCCAAGCTGCCCAGCTGTGTTATTTCAGTGTAAGCTGTTGCAGGCACAGAAGGGGCTTATAATGTTTATTGATGGTAAATGGATTCCTACTGCTGGCTCCACAAAGTTTGGCTTTCACTGCTGGTCTGCAAAAGTTCAAGGTACCGTTTGTGAACTGAGGTGTATGTTCCAGAGAAAGATCAGTCCAGAGAAAGTCTTAAAGGGCTTTCCATTTGACATTTGTTGCCTTAATAAATATCAAAAAGCCTCCAACCCTTGAAATATATTATTTTTGTAGATGTTTTTTATTTCTGCACAATATAAAAAAATTGTAGAAACAAACTCATCATCTTTCTCTTACCTTAGGTATAAATATTTGGCTGAAAGCAAAATATTGAAAGGAAGGACAATTTCCTGAGTGAGAAGTTCAGCACAGCAAAGGACTGCCAAAGGAGGCATGTGTCTCTCTCTCTTATCTTGAGCACACACACTGACCTTTGTAGTATTGTTGATGAAACTATACTAACATCATGATCTTGAGAGTTACATCAGAAGCTGCATAATGTGTATCTGAGGAAATATAACCCTAAAATCTATTTTTTTCCAGTCTTCACAGAGGGACCTAGTACAATGCCTGACAGGAATCCTGCATGGGTGCTATATCTCCCTTGCACTGGTCTCTCTCTTTCCAACAGTAAGATCATTTGCAACAAAGGCACTAAGAATGTGGGACTGCAAAAGTAAAAAAAAGATCAGATCAGGCCTAAATTTTCTGAGCTCCACACAGGCTCATTTTTTACAGTCTATTCAGCTGCATCTGAAGGGATAGACAAGGATGAAAATATACAAATTGCTTCTTCTGGGACATTCTGAAAAAGAACACTGCGAAGATCATACAAGCAACTCTGCTTCAATTCTGTCATATCATTTGGACTGGTATACAGCCTCCAATATTGCTGTTCCTCTCCCTCCGTCGTATACCTCAAAACTTTCTGCCCTTCTACCATCTCCTTTTTCATGGGGCAGTTTTGCCCATCCTTTGATGATCCAATAGCCCAGACTTCAACTGGCTTCTGTTCAGCTCACATGACTTCAGACTTAGCTGAATGGATGAGGTGTTACAAAACAATGCTTTTGTTCTTTTCTCTTCCTACTCTATTTTGGGGAGTCTGAGGAATGTGTAGGTTAATAGTATGGGAGAAGGACCTGTGTAACACTTGGATACCCATCACATTTGGGAACCGAGAAAAGAGAAGGTCATGGCAATCAATCCTGTAAGAAACTTGTTTTAATGGATGAGACAAAATGGTTATGAAAGGTCACATAGCAAGCATGGCATGAAAAGTTCACCTGTTTGAATTCAGAAATTAAAAACATACCCAAAATGTGCTCTTAAAGCCTGTATTTGGGAAGGGTGAGGGTTTTCTGGATGGAAGACAATGTGTGAGCCATTATAGCTCACCTTAACATACTGCTTTTGTTTTATTTAGACCACAGGAATAGGAGGTAACAGGAAAGGAGGTTTCATTGGCAACAGCAAGGCATTGTCTTTAAGGCTGCCCAAGCCTTCGTTCAAGCCAAGTGGAAGATGCCTATGCAGCAGTTTGCAACAGGATCGTAGGGAGTTACTGGGGAAGATAAAGGAGGCATGAAAAATCACTGAATTCAATACCCAAGGAGCCAGTAACTGAAATTTGGAGAACAGCTTGTGGCAGCTGCTGTGTCTTTATCTCCTGGGTGACTGGTTGGACATTTCTCTGCAGGTTCACTGGTGGGTGTCAGACCGTGGTGTGGATGAAAGGCTGTTTGCATACAAAACACAAGAGCTTCTGTTAGCCTCTGTGGGCACAGGCTTGTCTCACGGCGGGCAGACGGCTCCTCTGGGGTCTCACAGCAGTGTTCCAGAGATGAGGCAGAGCTGAGGTATACTGCTCAAAGAGACATAGTCCCAGGCACTCTTCAGCAAACAGACCAGAATGTATCACTGCGGTGAAGCAAGGGACGAAAGGCAGAGCACATGGTAGCATGACTAATATCAAGGACGCAACTGTAAGTGCAAAAGGAACTGCTGTCTACCCAGCTGATGTACAAGGGAAGCTGCCAAAGTATTTGGCAGTGTCATTTTTATGGCAGGGATCCTGTGCAGGTATTGCAACAATGATCAAGGAAGGCTAATGGCTTGTGCTGTGTGCATTACACCCACTGGTGCTCCAGGATCAGAGCCCTGTCTGCCTTCCCAAGCAGCTGGACCCTGGGCTGCTGAGCTCTGATAGGCATTTCCCGACAGATGGACTGTCCTACCAATAAGGAAGACACACACATTTTATGTTCAGACTTTGTTCTTCCTCACGTGTCACAGGAAGGGCTTCAAACATGTCATTCCAGCAGCTAGAAAGACACTTAGCAGTGTATTTGGCATTTGCTGCTTTACTTTATCTCTTGTAATGCATCAATTAGTTAAAAGGTGATAAAAAATTGACACACAGATACTGCTTGGGTTCATTTATTTTGAAAAAGGATAACCTTCTTTTTCCTCATAATTTGCTATTTATAGGAGATGGTGTTTTATGTTCTCCTTTAGTAACTGACAATATAGATAAACACAAGGTGACTTACGTTTCAGGTGTCAAATATATAGAGAATATATTTTAATTTAGAGAGGGACAATAATCTCATACATACTAATCATGGTTGCAAGCTTTTTAGGCAACATCATATTGCAAGTCATTCCTTTGTTAAATTCTCCTAAATCCATCAGAGTGCCAGCAGAGTCCTGTGGGAAGAGAAGCTCCAAGTGCTAGTAGGAATTTCCAGAGGTGAGAGAGAAATATTGTTTCAGAAGAATAATGCATAATAAAGAGATTAAGACTGGAAGAAAATTGGAAAAATGGTGTTCAGTAAAATATCATGAAAGATTTAACAGCATTTTGGGATACTTCCTGGCAGAAAGGGTTTTTGGTTTTGAATGACTCCTGTAGTTGCATTGCCATAATCTCTGCTTTGCAGACATTCACATTCTCATTGCACATACCTAATTTTCATACCAAACTTTCTTCTCCTCTGGAAGATCCCAGGTAGCTCACATCAGTGAGCAGCTGGCTGACCCAGGGCCTCTCTTGGCCCTGCAGGAGTGAAAATGCAGCTAAGCTGCCCTAGAAGAAGCAGCCACTGGCACTGCCAACCCCATAAAAATCCATGTGGGGAGGCAGACCATCATAAACCTGTGGATGAAGTCCTGTTGGAGGGACCTAGTCAAAGCCATGCTCCAACCTGTGTGAAATTCAGCCTTGGCAGGTAACTCAGAGCCCTGCGCAGTGCAGTGGTGGCTCAACCTCCTTAAGCATAGCAGCCTCCTGAATCAACAGGTGGAAACCACATCAGCTGAGGAAATCAAACAGTAACATTAGCATAAAACAGGGTTCCACCCGTTAATGTTTTCCTCTGTGTTGCTGGTGTCCACTAGATTGTAACAGTGTTTTCCATGCCTAAATGGCAGAGCAAAAGTTGGGTTTTCTCTCTCAAACATGAATGTAGATAATTAGACAGCATTTCTGAGAGCCCAGTGTCTTCAGGTATGAAGATATGACCAGGGTAGAACATGCCCTTGATGAGATAAGAAAAGAAAAGAAGAAAGTCCTCATTTTTGCCAGGAAACTCATTGAAATCCTCTTAATCTTCCAAGGGTAAATCTCAAACAAAAGCATATTTTTAACTGAGATAGAATCATATTCAAACCAACAAGATCAAATATGTTCTGCTATCAGATAGGAAAAAATAAATTACATTTCATATATTGAAAGCTTTGATACTTCACTGGTGTTTTTATTTGAAAATTATTTCTCTCATCCTGTGTAGAATGCAATTTTGATCACAATAGCATGTTAAATTGCTGTAAAATTATCTTTTTGCATTTTACGTTGTCACTTTTCCCAAAACAGTTCTAATTAACTGTTTGATCTAGTCATTCATTCTCACCCCTGCTGTGTCTATTCAAAACCCTTAACGTCAGCTATAAGCCCTGGGAAGTAACAAATACACCTTGATATATGAAGTTGTTTTGGCAATGCAGGCAGAGTAAGCTCTACTCCTTGAATTCAGTAGAGAACAAGGGACTTGATGTGTGATAAGCAAGAATGATGTCCTGGATAGTCTCGTAATGCACAATTCTGAAATATTTTCTCCTGGATCAACAGTTGTGCAGATTTATACCTAGCACCATGTAAATAAGCATTTAATAACATTCGTCTAGCACTGCTGTGTCTTAAAAAAAATAATGTGCGCTGGTGGGATGACTGATTTCATCGTTGTTTATAACACCTATTGTGAAACAGTGAACTCAAGAACTTCCTGGGGAGCCTGTAGCCCTAGGGAGAAAAGGGGGGAACTATTCATTCAGGTGCTGAATACTCTTAGCCTCCAGGGGTGATCTGGGTGTGAAGAGCACACTCAAACTTCCTCAGCCTCCTTTGGAATTGTGTGAAAATCTGCAAGAACTATGCAGGAATATGGGAACCTGCCTGCTCTTCTTAGTACATGCTCTGCTTTTCAAAGCTATCAAGAAAAAGGGTGAATACTTCAGCTCCTTGGCTCTGGCTCATTATCTGTATCTACTTTTCCATACCTGTGATTTTCAGGATGCTTCTCCATGTGATTACAGTGACTGTAGACCCCAGTAGGTTACAATTAGGCTTGCCCTCCAATTCCCCCACTGGGTTCATCTACAGAGCTTACAGCTTTAGAGTAGCACTGTTAATGCTCCGTTGCTCTGCTCTTCTGCTGGTTATGGCTCTCCAAAATCCCCACTCATCTGACAGCTTAGCTATTTCTTTGGAGGCAAAGGGAAGGGGCAAAAAGTCTTTTGACTCTAGATCTGCTAACCAGCAGGAATTGGGTCTGTGTTGTCAGCTCCCATTTCCACTGCCTGAGCAGGCACAGGCTTTCAGCAGAGAAGGTGAGGCAGGCAGTAGGATCTGTAAAACAGGATCTGAAAGGTGTGAAAAGACTCCTGCATCTGTGTGTGGCTTTGCCACAGCGTTTTTGGTGTAGCCATTCAGCAGGGCTGAGGTGCACTGCAGGGTCACGGAATCACAGAATTGTCAGGGTTGGAAGGGACCTCTGGAGATCATCTAGTCCAACGCCCCTGTCAGAGCAGGTTCACCTCCAGCAGGTTGCACAGGATGGCATGCAGGAAGGTTTTGGAAGTCTCCAGTCAGAGACTCCACGTCTCTGGGCAGCCCGTTCCAGTGCTCTGCCACCCTCAAGGTAAAGAAGTTCATCCTCATGTTTAGATGGAACTTCCTAAGTTCAAAGGCTAGCATTCCTTTGTCAAAGCTAGAATTTGCTTATTTAACTTCCTCCTCCCAGATTTCAGTATGAACTTGGTCCCAAGTTATGTGAAGTCTGGTGACCCTCACAGTTAGTAGCATTTGCACTTCTTAAAATGTCAATGAATAGCTGCTGTGGTGCTGTGCAGATCAGAAATTTCAGTAGAAAATAGGCAGGCAGACTACAAAAGTGCACAGGGCTGTGGAGGATTTGTTGGAGAAGAAAAATGCCACCTTCTAGGTGTGCCGCAGGTACAGCATAGTAACTGGTGAAGAGACACTGCTTCTTCCAAACCAAGACCGCAAAGATCTGATATGATTTCACTTTCAGATTAACACACCTGCTGTTATTTTACTGCGGTGTGTGTAATATTTTAAATGGGAATCATCTCTTTCAACTAAATACAGGTGTTCATACGTATATGTGTACATGTATACATACCTATATAAATGTTCTGCAATCAGGACTCAGTTCATTAAGTGCATATGCAACCATGCAAATAGTCATGTAATTTCACTGCCTGTTGGGCCTCCTCCCACATTATGGAATAACTTTTAATTTATGTTGCATTACCTTGTATGAATGGCCATTCTGCCATCTTCCAGCTCTTTGTACGTCAACATCTAATTTATTTTTGCTTAGCTTTACTTGCAGAAAACCATGGCGTTTCCTGTGTTTGTTCAGCTAAGAGGAGTCCTGTATCAGCTGCTTCTGTTGTGTTATCCCTTTCTTCCACCTTCGTTCATCTTTCTCTTATGAAACATGGTCTTCACAGAGAAAACAGATTTGGCTCATGTATGTGCCTGAGACTCTGGGCACGACTTTATTACAAGTACTCCATAATAGTGGTAAAGTGTTTCCTTGCTTTAACAGTGCTGTTCCTCAAAGGAGCTTGAAGATACCAGAGAGACTTCTTTCAATGTGGGGCAGTTGCAGACTGAATATGACCTGGTGTACACCACTATCTCTTAGAATGCGAATGTAAAATGTTAATTAGTTACCAGATCACCAATAACACATTTTTAAAAAAGCTAAATAACTGATGTTCTCAGTTTATTGTAAATCAGTTAACCCACAGATTATGTGTACATACCACTTTCAGTAAGGAGGAAGACATCTACCCTGCTTATCGGAGCCATATAAGTCTGTGCGGTTGGGACGTACTAGACACAAAAAGACTGAAGGCCAGCAGAGGTTTGATTTGCTGTACATCCTTAAGTGGACACCTGAAGAGAGTAAGCTATACGACCTAGCTAGATGCCTTCACGTGGTTATAGAAGATGGGAGGAAATGGGGCTGATGTATTAGATTAGTGTTGTTTTGAAAGAGATAAAAGGGTGAATACTCTCTATGACACAAAAAACCCATGAACTTCCAATGTTTTCTTTGCCTCATTTAGAATATTTATTTGCCACTAATATTATTTAAAGTGTGTGTTAACTGTGCAGCTTGGACTCCACAAAGCCCGGACACTGTCACTGGTGGTAAGTGACTGTCTACACTCTTTGCTCTGCAGATGCCCTGGGGTACTACACTCTTCCAATTCTCATTTGATTTTTTTTGGTATAAAACATTGTTTTACTGTTCTGTAGCCATTTTCCTCTGTCTTTCTAAATCCCCCATTTTTATGAAACCACTAATTCCTAATGATTTTTACTCTGCTTGAAGGCAATTCTTTTCCATCAAACTCTGTATGTTTCCCCTTAAGTCTTCATTGGCTGTAGTGATTCACGTAAATTAGGGTCTTTTCTGCTAACTGTTTGTTGTTTGTTCTGTAGGTTCTCTTCAGCAGATTTACCATGTGTGTTATTGGATGGCTGGTGTAGACATAGAATTCATAATCTCAAGTCTGATTCATTTTTTGTGCATAGCATCTTCAAACTGTCACTGTATGGAGTAATATAATGCACTTTCTCATTACGTATTTATTGGAGTTTGATTGACCATTTTTCTTCATGCAAGGCATGTCTTGGGATATTATTTAACTTTTTTATTTTGAAAAATTGGACAAAGTTCAGGAAAAAAATGAATAGAAAAGTCTTTGAGACTGGATTACGTTCAAGCAATGAAGGAGTGTCCAAGACTGTCATTAATAGAAAGATGGCAGTCAGTCTGCTTGCTTTCAGTATGCAGTAAAATATTTGTTCCAGAACTTTTCTGTCATTTCAAGAGAGCCTAGATGCCAATAAAACTAGAGATGGAAGATAACTTACTCCAGTGCCACTTAGTTGTCTTCCTCATTAGGATTACAGAACTAGATGGGCAGAAACAGGAACTGGTGAGGCTCTTCACGCTGTCTCATACAACATTGTAACAAAGATGGACTTGAAAAAATGACAAAAATTAAATCAGGATGAAATGAGTACAAAAGTTAAAAGCCAAAATACTTGAAGAGAGCTATGCAGAGGAGAATTCAAATGGGCACCACAGGTATTTGCCTTGGCTTGCGTCTGGTAAGTGACTTAGAAGGTGACACCAAAGTAAGAGCCCTTTTGAAGCAGAAAAAGGAACAGCGTTGGATGACAAATGAGCTTCATAAACTGGAGACCTCACATGAAGAAGGTGAAATTCAGAGAGGACAACAGCAATGTGTGGTACTGAAAGATGAAAAATTAACTTTGCAGGTGTAGAACTGGAAATAACTCTCTGGGCAGGAGTCCAGAGGGAAAGCATCTGCGGAGGGCTTAGAGGGGCTCAGTTGCAACAAGTGAACAGAGTGTCGCTGCTGCAAAGAACAACAGCTAATATCATCTTGGAAATAGGGAAGCCTTATTTCAAATATCTCCCCCAGTTTTGGGGAGCACACTTGAAGGAAAGTGTGGGCAAATAAAGAGAATCTGAGGAAAACCAGCAGTAGTGGTAAGAAAAGCTGTCCCTTGAGAAACAGCTAAATGAACAAACCCATAAGAACTTGTTTAATTTTCTGATTTATCAAAGCATATTATAGAAGAAAAGAATGACTAATTCTGGTGGGATAATACAAGACAAAACCGAGAATATCTGGGGAATAAAAGAATTGTTAAGAAAAAGATTCCAGATAGCAGGAAATGGTGCACTAGAACAAGCTATGGAGAGAAATTATAGAAATAAGCATTTCTCAGAGGTGACTTGGGCACAATTCACTCTTGCGGAGGGATGGACGAGATAGGACTTGAAGTCCCTTCTGGCACTGCATTTTTATTACTTTTCTCTCCTTGTGCTGCAAAACGTGACTTATCTGAGACATGTCAGAAACCAGAGGTCTGAGAGACTAGTCTGACAGAAAGATGACAAAAAGGGGGCAGCACATGAACACCAGTGACAAGAGAGACTTTCCTGCCAGTGAAATACACGAGGAGTTGGAAACCTGCTCTGGCCCTCTCACACCCTTTTCATACCAGCAGAGCCAGGTTTTCATCTAAAACATGGACTAATCAGCCAGTCGAAGTCCTGTCATCTCTGCCCCCATTGGAAAGGCCACAGAAAAGATCTGCAGGGGACAGTTTGGCATTGCCTAGCGGGAAGGTTGAGGTTTTTCTGCTTCAGCTCCTGGGGCTGAACAGCTCTTCCACAGCTGTGTCCCCAAGCGGCTGCCGAGCCCCGGGGCCTGACACTGCAGGAGAGACCAGGTCCTGCCTCTTCTCTTCTGAAAGAGACTGCTTTTTGGGCTTGATATTATTTTTCCTGGTTCTGACACGCTGAGTTTTGATACAGTTTGGGTCACAGCCGCAGTGTCAGCTGTAGAGATGTGTTCAGCTCTGCGTACACACAAAGGGTGATGAGAGCAAGGACAAGGCTGTTGTGGCAGCAGTGGTGAGGTTGAATAAAATATGCTTGCAATTTGTGAGGAGAGAGAGGCTAATAACCCAGACCTAAGCCTCCATCTCTTCTTATTTTCTGCTAAAGCCAAAAGTCATTGCAACCTGTGATACTGGATTGAAAAGTCAGTAACAGATTCAGTGCTTGGCATGCAGAAGCTGCTCTTACTGAATATCAACACGGACAGCTGAAGCACGTCTCTTTGTGGAATCTCTGAAGCAAGCTATAAATGATGAATGAAACGAAATAAGTCTCTGCTCGCTTTCTGCCCATTGAAAATAGGTAACGCTGTGCTATTTGCTGTGATCTTTAGCTCCAATACACCTGGAAACATCTAGGTAATCATTAAATTTAAGATTAAACAAGAAGAAGCTTTCCAAAGTCAAATAGCTATTTTTCTGAAATTGTTTTCTCTGAGATCCACCTGATACCTGGAACCCATCTTTAAATGGCAGAAAAAAAATCACTTTTTGTCCTGCTCATACAGGGCATGATATTTCCAGGCTCTGTTTCAATAAAATAATTCAAATTATTCCTACAACCCAGAACACTTCTGACCGCTCTCAAAGGTCTTTAATTTCACTTTAATCTTCAGAAATGTTTTCAAGTGACACTCTGATCTTGATCTCAAAGAAACAGTAGTCTCAGAAAAGGTACCGTGATGTCTCTCACTTGGTGCTTTCCTTGGGAGAAAGGTTGGCTGAAAAACATCAGCACCATTTTATAGCACATCGTCAGACTTTAAACTGAGGCTTTCTTTTGTACAGAAAGAGCCAGCTTACCTGCTTTCCCCTGCTGCTGAGTGATTAGCTCTTCTCACACAACCCCTCTTTCAGTTTGAGAAAACTTTCGTGTGAAAAATCCATGAGAAGCCTCAGTTTTTCAAAAAAACCCTTACTTTTTTGTGACCTAGTGATCATCTTCACTTTCAAGAGTTTTATGGTTTAACTGATAATACCCAGGAGGTTTCTGCTTGCTAAGAAATGATTTCTGCAGTTATTGGTGAGTGAGCATTGAGGTTGCTTTATTTATAGCTGAGGTACCCTGGGTGTCATAAGCTTGTTTGCTCTGGATAAGGTGAAAATAAGCTGTATTCAATTTATGTTACAGTTTAAAACATTTTTAAGCAACAAAGTAATCATGTGCTTTTGTTGATGTTATGTTTTGTTTTGTTTTGTTTTGTTTTGTTTTGTTTTGTTTTGTTTTGTTTTTTAAGGAGCTGTCAATGAGCCTCTGAGTGCTTAGGTTACTTTAAAATACTTTATCTTTCCTTTCTTCTATATTCCTTATGATTTTTTCACCTCACCTCTTCTGTTGATTTCATACTGATTCTGCCAGGTATTCCCTTCCAGAATAAGAACAATCCTTCACTGCAGAAGGGATGGAGAAAGAGATTGTGGGATTCTCCCAGTGTAAATAAACAAGAGGAAATATTGCAGAGTTGAGGACAAAAGAACTGCTTGTGTGTAGACAGACTCACAGGAAATTCTGAATGCCAGTGTAAAACCAGTAAGTGCTAACGATGAGATCAGGATGGCATCTGAAAGACGCAAACAAGTGTTTATAAGCATTTTCTTTATTGCTGTTGGTTTTTGGCTTTCAATGGGGGAGGCAGTGAAGGGCTTTTTTCTTATTTCCTCTAAATACCATTTTTTGTTGTTTTGCTCTTTTACTTCTGCTGCTAGTGACAACAGAACTATTCCACTTGTGAGTTTTTTTCTGCTCTGCATTAGTCTACATTACTCTCCAGGAAACCAAAGGCTGGGCTTTATGTCCTCTTACTAATTGCTTTTCTTGCAGCAGCCTGTTTCCAGTCTCTCAGCAAGGGCATTAGCACAAATTCAGTCAGTCTCAATGGGTTAAATTAAAGGCTGTGCACACTGAGGCAGATGGTTTAAGATGTTTGATTATTGGTGGGTATATCTAACCAAGCCATTCTGCAGGGATTCAGGTTTATTACTGTTCTCTTAATGAGGGAATATTTTCTCTTCATTTACTACTTTGTTTTTTAAAAGTCAGGTAAACCCTCCTTGGATTCAGTCATGTAGAATTACACTGGAAGTGGTCTGAAATCTTTAGCACTCCACTATAGCAGTCTCTATATTGCAACTTAGTACAGAGACTGAACCTCAAATCTTGAGCTGGGTTAAGTTTTGGGCCAGTGCTCTGCAGCACTTGTATCTTGTCTGGTCTCTTTTCCTCACTGGTCTGACACTCTTTGCTGTCCTTTCCACCAGTCTGTGGGTGACCATCCCCTCTCTCCGCTCACTCTTCAGCCAAGCCCCACTTTGGACCCTGAGCTTGACCTGGCTTATACCAACCACGCTACATACCCCTCCCTGATTCCCGCCTGCAAGCCCCCTTCTCCATTGCACCTCTTCTCCTTTTGGGATATCAGGAGCTGGTCCTGGAGGCAAGGCTGCTGCTTTCCTACAGTATTTGAACTGACGTCCCTCCTGGCTCCAGTTTGCCTGGATCTGATGTATCTGCACTGGGCATATACCCACAGCCTGGACAGACCACTCTCAGGTGGTTAAGAGCTGATTATAGTAATTTTCAATTGGATGTTTGGTCCAGAAGCTTCCCATAGGCCACATATTTCAACTTTAATAGCATGATAATGTTTTTTTACCCTCCTAAAGTTATTTTTACATAACTGGTGAGGAATAATTTATATATTTTTTAATTTGGTTAGAATTTGATAGGATATTATGAAAGGAAGCAAAGCACTAGATCTGAGATTTGTGAACTAGGCATCCAGCACATTTAAATTCCCTGTCACAATGCTGGTCTCCCTTTCTGTGCTGACAGCATTGCAGCATGGCAATGAAAGGCATGGGGTCTTCCTGCGGTGGATACAAATCTGTATTATCAGCAAAATGCCAACCAGCATAGAAAATTATGGGTCAGCTAAAGTGACTTTTTGGGGGCAACCTAATTATTGTAGCATCTATTGGACTAAGAAAACACACTAGCTCTTTGGAGTTATTATTTTTAGTTCTGTGTTGTCAGAAATACAGAACACTCAAATTCTGCTTCTTTTCGTAGTTACCAGAGAAATAAGAAGTGTGCCTGTGTCCCCATTAGCTAGTACATGTATCTTCAATAGGCACATTTTGCATTCAGATGCCACAGAGGATTCCCAACAAATATTCCTTGTACTGCTGTAGTAACCCGCCTGTCCTTAATAAAGCACTCTTTGTGGCTGGAGAAAGCCTCCGTGAATGATAATGCTCTTGCAGTCGTAACTCTACTTTTTGTGAAATACAGGCCTTTTAAGAGATGCTGGATAAATATGGAAACACTAACTCTCTATACTTATGTATATATGCCATCTCTTCCAGGAAGATCACACAGTGTTTTCAAGAAATTTTGGCTGGGACCTACCCTCCAGAATGAGATTTTTCTGCCTTTATGAGAAGCAGTGAACATTGCCATTCCCAGAAGAAGCCAGTAAAACCATGCCTGTCTTCAGTGACAACAAATGTTGAAGGACTAATACTCAATAGGGTTGCTGAAAGGCTGTGACTTAGCACTGTATATTCAAATGACTTATTGGGGGGAAAACGTCATTGTTTATTTTGAGTGGTTTTCCATGTTTTCAAAGCATTTTGCTGATAAGGGAAAACAGCAGCGTGCTAAGGGAAATGAGAAACTGTTGTTACACAAGCAGAAGCAACTGAGGATCATGAAGCTGGGCTTTGTAACCAAATTATACGTAGAAAAGACCAAAAATGCCTGTATTTTCTTTGCAAGAAATACATATTACTGTATACTGTAAATGCATTCTGGTCTTCCTGCAAAACATATGAAAAAATAACTTAACAAACAAGAAGGAAAAGTAGCAACTGAAATGCCTTTTTCGAACTCTGACTCCAGTGACTTATGGTGAAAGGGAATTACAGGAGCAGATGAGGACTGTGCTGGGATGTGTTGTTTGCAACGCCAGAACGTGTTGTTTGCATCTGGCTGCATATTCCATACACTTTGATTTTTCAAATATCAGATACCAAATGGAGTGTGGTAACTCTTTTCCACCATTGACACTACCGCCATTTTCCACTACAGCCTCCTTTTCCTCATCAGCACTCCAATCCCCATTCAAATTGCAACTCCTTCCAGCCCTGCTTTGGTGGTACAGTATAATGTATCAGTATAATGAACAGCCATTCCTGACAAAGGCTTCAGATTGTTAACAGGATACAAAAACACATTAAATACTGATTCATTATAATGATAAGTGTTAATTATCTGATAGATTTCATTTGTCCATATTATTCTTCAGTATTCTGCTGTTATCCTCTTGAGTGGAAGTGATTTGTAAGCAAGAGAGGGGAGCTGGAGTAATTCTGTAAGCGCAAATGTCAGTAATTTTGCCTCTTCTGGGAGCTGCTGCTCAGAAATGTTCTTTTGAGCTGCCAGACGACTGGCTTTCTCAACAGATGAGCTCTGCATCTCACACCTTGCCTAGCAGAGCATTTGAAGGGTTTAGAAGTCAGACAATACGATGAAATGCAACTTCCAAGGAGGTAAGTGCTGTTGGATGTCAACCTGAACAGGATGTATTTTGGTGAGGGGATGCAAGGTGAGCTTACTGGTACTGCAGCACAAGACCACACAGTTTCCCAGTGCGCAAAGGGAGGGAGTGTGAAGGTCCATGGCTTGTTGAGTTTGCTTGCAAAAGAACGCATCTGTTGAAAGCAATGCAGTGAACAGCGTATTCAACAGCTGTTTAAATGATGTGACAAGTTAGTTAAGTTTTGTAAAATACCACTTTGGCTTTGCAACAGCAATCCTGCTTCAGAAAATTGGGGTCATGATAGCTGCAGGGTAAACATGTTATTGAGTAATTCAGCACAAAATCAGAGGATTGATGGGAGTTTGCATGCATTGTGTTGTTCTCAGATACATATGCAACTTCATCATAAATGATACAAAAATGGTGGTGAAAATGTTACCAATTGCTAAGTAATTAATTGTAAAGGTACCTCTGGGATACAGGAGGAATAAGTCAGGTAAGTGAATCCAGAAGGCCTTATAGTGGGGCAGGATAGATCAATGGCACACCGCGAAATGATCTGTATCATTGATAGCCCACTTGTACAAATTTATCGTCTCTAGTTTAGATAAAAGAACATCACCACACTGAGTGGCACAACCTGTAAGGAACTGGTCCCCAGGGTTTCTGAAAGACCTACTCCAAGACACTGACTCTAACATGCACATGTCTGGTGATACAGATTTGATGTGAGTTTTGCAATCAAGCTTTTAGGACACTGATGGTAATGTAACATTTTAGGCAGATTGCTTAAGAAAAGTGTCTGCCTTAAAAAAAAAAAAAAAAGAAAAAAGCAAGAGCATAATCAAATATGCCAATCACTTCCCTGTGGGATATTTTGCACTAGACCAGTATTCCCAGTCTTGGGGAGTAGTATTCATGCAATGTCAATATATATAAATAGAAATTCTTAATTCAGGCATGTTATGCAAGTTACAACTTCAAAATGATCACATTACAGGAAATTATCATCTGAATATACATAAATTGTGATTAAATACATACATTTGCTCTCTAAACTCTGGTGGGGAGTTGAGTTACTGACAAGCTGAAGTTGTTAGAAAACAAGATGGTAATTAAGGCTTCCACTACACACTTCCACTGTTTCCTATTGAGCTGTTCTACAAGCATCAGAAATGATGCGGCATTTTGTAGACATGATGTCTGCAGCTGGACTCCTACCTATGTGAACCTGGGCTTCCTGTGGTTAGTGTAGGCTCTTGTTTCTTGTTTGCAGGTTTGGGAGAAGAGGGAAGTTGCCAAGTCACATCTAAGACTGAGACAAGTAAGAAAGGCTGCAGGAGCCTATGTAGAAAGTGAATGCATTTTGTACCAAGAAAAAAAATAAATGGGGTATTGGTGAGGAACTTGCTGCTGCTTGTATTGAAATGTGGACAGCTGTCACTGAACTGGTCAGATACATCCTGCAGGGGTACATTTACCAGTTAGCAGAGCTCTAACTGCAGCACCGTGCTGTACCTGGGACAAAGGCACTCCAGGAGCAATGCTGCCCTGCTGCAGGTCAGTGCTTAATCCCTTTAGTGTAATCTGGAAGACACAGCCTATGTCTCTTGTGTTGGGAAGAAAATATTGGAGGCACCTGGGTTTTGATTGCCTATGAGACTGTGTTATACTTCCCAGTGACGTGACAGGATAATCCTTCCTATGTATGCAGAGGAATTCAGTAGAGAAATAAACCCTTTACTGAGAACACATGGTCCATTAAGATCACTTTGAAAGACAGTGATGGAAATAACTGCAAAGACAATTGCTGCTCCTAAGTGCCTTCTGGAGAGATGGTTGAGCACTGAAAATCAGCACCAAATACTTCGGATTGCAGAAAGATTCAGAGGGCCTTACATGAGTGATTGCTGCATAACGCTGCCAAAAGGATTTTGTCAGTCTTTTATTTATGTCAGCAACATCAATTTTAATCTTGCTTTGCATTTTGTTGTTTAATTGCGAGCTTACAAAAGTTGTTTTGTATTGATTGATAGCTATAAACATATATTGATTTCAAATTAAATACTGCCTTTATAATAACTGCAGTAATTTTTGGTAACCATAAGGTTATACAGAATAATTATATATTTACTTGAGCAAGTATTTATTGGGATTTTAAAATTTCACAGTTTATTTATGTTGAAAAATGAAAACCTGAATGTTTACTTTTTAGATTATTCGTGTTTTTCTTGGTGAATATTTGTCTGGCTACATTTGGGTGGATGTTGAAGATTGGTTACAGTATCCTGAAAACAACGTTTAAAATAATTCTAAGAACTTCAGTAAAAAAATCTTAAATAGGATACAGAAAGAAAAAGGTAAGTTGATCAAAAGGAACATTGCACATAAAACTAGCAGGCATATTAAATAAAAATAACATCTGTAGTTAGCTGGCAAATATTACTGACTGCTTGTGGTCAGCATGCTCTTCAGATTTGTTTTTTAAATGGTGACATTTCTTTGTTTCCCACATTTTTCAGCCAAAAATGAAGTGGCGCAGTAGCTTTCCAGTGTTCTCATTCCCTGTGAGCTAGTTCAAATGAAGCAACATATACACTTCCCTGTGAGTGTACGCACACACAAAAGCAAAAACTTTTTGACTGGCGAGGATGTAACCATGTACTTGCACAACAGGTACAGAAGGTACAAATTTCAGAGCACATCATCCTCACACCCATCTTGGTGTGGAGTTGCTCCCTTACAACCAAAAGACAGTTTCTGTGTGGGCTCCTTGATCAGCCCGGGATTCATTCCTGTGATGGTGGCACTCTTTCCCATGTCTCATGTGGGTGAATTCTATTTCTTCACAAAAAAGGGTTATCAAGCATTGGAATAGGCTGCCCAGGGAAGCAGTTGAGTCGCCATCCCTGAAGGTATTTAAAAGACATGTAGATGTGGCACTCAAGGACATAGTTTAGTGGTGGACTTGGCAGTGTTGGGTTTACGGTTGAACTTGATGATCTTAAGGGTCTTTTCCAACCTAAACAATTTTGTGATTCTATGAATGCTGTTCCCAACTCTTCCTTCGTATAGAAGTTTTGCTCTAACATTGATTCAAGAGGGATCTGGGCTCAGTACTGAGATCCCTGGGAGAGACCTAAGCCTCTCTGACAGAACTGTCTGGAAGGCAACCTTGTGTCCTCCCTGCAGCTTGACCTGGAGGCTTTGTGGGATGGACCACCTACAACACAATCTCAGCTCTCCCATGTTCCCTTCTATGAGGAAGGCAGACAATGTCTCCTGGAGTCTTTAACAGAGAATAACAGGTGAAGATTTGGTCTGAGCCTGTGTACCAAGTGGTGGAGCGGTATTAATGCCAGTGCAGAAGGTCTCTATGGATAAATATATATATTATCTCATGTGCAAAAGAACATCACACTGAGAACTTCAGTGACTTGACAAAACATCTCTCAAATTTTCCTGGATCTCAATGTTCTTATGGGGTCAAGTTTAGCACTTCAAAGATCTGTAATTTCAAATTCTCAGTTATAGTTCAGGGATCTGATTTACTTTAAGACTTGAACAGTAAATACTGGATCTCCTGAGAAGTTCTTGATCTGTGGAATTTTGTTGTGATTGATATCACTGCAGGATGATACTTAATTATTCCTACCATACTACTCTGTAGCCCTTCAGCAGTTGGCCTTGTACTGTTCTTCTTTGAGTGGAGAATAGCTGACTGAAAATAAGGCAAAGTGAATGTTTGCTGCACCTACATCTTTACTGCCTACAATTTTACTTTCTGGTTGAACCTTTCTACACTGTTTCTTGAGGTTCTTTTAAAAATTCCATGTCACAATAGCAATCTTCCTGTAATGTAATCTATGAGATTAATTTCGATATGTACCAGAGATTTTTTGCATTAGTCTGTAGCACAATACAGTTTAAACTGGAAGTGCTGAACACCATTAGTTTCTTAAACCCTTCTAATGGTTCTACTCACCCCTCCCCTCCCTCAATCAACTTCAGTATCATACTCATGAATCTTGTCTTTAAACTTGAGATAAATGTTTCATTCTCTAAGCTTTTATAGAGAGGAGGGAAGGTTTACGTATTGAGGAATTTCTTTTGTACAGAGATGATCAGGACTATTCAGGGGAATCCTCTGGGACTTCCTAGGACAGAGCAGTGTGTGGATCTTGTTTATGAGAACTTGTGCACACAAATATTATGGTTTTAGAAAATACATTTTATAACTTTGGTATTACTGTTTTTCTCTCTGTAGTTAAAAAAAATAGTTATACTTTCTTTTACAGAAATAATGTCCTTTTAAATTTATCTGTTCTTTGGAATGATAGCATACATTACACCCTTTCTACACTGCAATATACAGACTATTAAGTAGTCCTGCACAAATTCAATAACTTATACAGTGTTATAGCATTTTAATTGTGTGAGGCTTGACTTGTATTCTTATTGACATGCAGTGAATAAAAATCAAGCTTTTTTTCAAAACTCATTACCAGAATCCCATCCAGTCTCTCCCTCAGGATGGACAGGTTAGAACCAGCTCAGCCACATCTATTCATAACGTATAAATGGATTTACTGACATCTTGATATTTTTAATGGATATTTTAATATTGGAGAGTGCTGATTCATTTCTGTGCCCAGTTCAGTGTCCTTCTTTTCTGGGGATTGTCTGGTGACTTTTTTTTTTTTTAAACATTATTTGAAAATCTGTATCTCTTCACGTACATCAGCACATATCTATTGCTAAGGGTCAAACTGTGGACTATGTGGTACCTTATGCAATCCTGATAAAATGGTTTTGTGTGAGAAAATAAAGCCTTGCCATTTTTTTTTAAATGTTGACATTTCTCTGTTGTGATATCAACAGTTATTACTGGGTTAATGCCACTATATACTTCTTGTTGTATATATTGTTTAAAGATGATAATTTCAGATTATAGCTAGTGTTGCAATTTTGAAATGTTTCATTGAACTCACATAATAAATCAAAGCTGAATTGCCCAATTCTGTGGCAAAACCTGTGGAAGGTATATCAGGAGTAGAAATCAATGGAATGTTTTTCAGGAGTCATTTGAGATTTCTGCTATATCCAGGAAAACAACAAGGTAGGACTCATCTTGCTTAGTTTTAGGTGTCTACAGACTGAACCTAGAACCAACTGCAACTGGAACAAAATCCTTGAGAATATGCAGAACGCAAAATTTGCTTTACCTTCGTCCTAAGAAATATATCAAAATGTTTTGCAAAATAAAGTTTTTACCCTTAAAGGATTTTGTGATTTGTAAAAACTTCATTTCAGTTGCAAAGTTATTATGATGGAAAGGTTTTGAATAACTGTAGGATGCAGTGTTTACGAGAGAACATAGTCATTGGGGATTTATTGCCATCATAACTCCAGCCCAAGCTAACTATTGTTTTGCTTTATTGTAATGTGACTTCAAATTAAATTCTCCTGATCCTCCATCTAAATAAATTTAATCTTGGTAGCACCACTTAAAATTAACAAGGTTATTTCCAATTAAAGCAAAGGTATAGGAGAATGTAAATAAACCTGTCTTTTAACATCCTTTCAACACCTTTTGGACACAAAAGATGTCTCTTGTCACCATCAGAGCCAGCCACCAGAGCTGGAGAGAATAATATTAACTGTGTCTGATTTCCTACCCTTAGAAGAATTTGTTGAGATCTGCCTCAAATCCAATATGACTTTGGGATGCTGATTCTCCACACACATGGAAAGAAACAAGAGATGCAACTAATATTGACAACCCTCGGTATTTGAAGATAAAGACCATTAAAAATTCAAGGGTAATGTTGGTTGTCCTTAGGGAATGAAATTATATCATTAAACTATTACAGTCAAGCATACAGTGTGTAGACAGCAACAAAAAATTGAGGACAGCTTTAACTGGTCTGTTTCCAGAATGGAGGCTTTACTTGTGGGTGTTGGGGCTGTGCTAGGAGATAATCCACTGCCATCAGGGGCCACTGGGGAGAGAGAATTCCTAATTCTGAGGCTCAGACTTGGTTAAAAGTAAGTGATTACACTGGTTCAATAGTTGCATTGGAAGGAAGGTAATATAATGCTGGTATAGTCCTGGAAACATCTAGATATAGTTAACCTATGTCTAGAGCAGGCTTAGTCAAAACATGTGCTTTTTCACCCAAATTAATTTGAAGCATTATTTTCAATCTGACATAGCCATTGAGAGTGGTTCATCGTGTTCATGCAGTAAAGGTGAACCTCAAGTATTTCTTTCACATTACTGCTGGGTAGTGCTAAGATGTGTATTATTGTAACAGCCACCAAATTCATAAACAGTCTCCAGAAAGAAAATGCTCTGTATAGCTGATGTAGGGTTTTCCAGGTCAAGGTTTAAAGATGCTCACTTTGAAGAATATTAGAGGTCATTCAAGACATGTCAAGTGGTCATAAAAGCCTGGAAATTCTCAATTAGCAGTTGTTCCTTTAAAATGCTCTAGTAATAAAGTTTTAGAGAGAAAAATCTAGCAAGATGATTAGGACAGTTTGCACCACTCAGAGTTATGTGCCATTCAGTTACGCAATTTTTTTGTGCTTAGTTTATATTTGCAGTTGAGACACTACTATAGGTATGTTTATTATATACAGACAATAAGTTTAAAAGCTTGAACTCTGGGAAAATAAAGTTGAAAATCTGTCAAGATATTCTCCAAATCCAAGAGAGAGCCAGAATTCAGATGCAGTAAATCAGGCCCAGGAAATTTAATCATCGCCTCAGTATCTTTTTGTATATTATTCTGTACCTATTTTCCAGTCTGCTGATCTGCCTCACAATTTGTACCAAAGGTTTCCTTACTCATGTGGGAATGGTGGAGGTCTACAGTGGAAAAGGAGAGAATTTTGGATGGTGTATGTAGGATTCAGACTGCTTTTTCTGATGTTGATTGCCTGTTTTTAGTAAAAATCTGGATGTACCTGATTTGAATCTAAATGCTTGTGACATTAAACCTTGCTTCGTTATAGGTTGTGGTGTAATAACAATTTAAATACAAAAAACATATGCTGCTATATTTATAGACTTCAAAAGGTACTAACGCGGAAAAATCAAATTTGACATTTAAATTATAATATCATCCAAGGGTATTTTAGAAAAGCAAATGTTGATAACTGGTTATGTTCTTCACTGTCTTCAATGTTGTGTTCACTTTTCCTCTTCTCTGCTTTGTTTTAGACCCTAAAATATTCTGCTGGTTCCCACCTGTCAGAAACACAGCTGGAGATCAGAGATTATTGCTCAACAGGGTAGGTATTCATAAAGAAGACAAATCTGAGTGATCTTTAACCTTCCTAAAGTATAGTTATCCTTTGTATTGCTCAGCCAATCTGTGAAAAAAGATTTTGAATCTTGGACTTCTTAAACTTTCATTTGTGTGCAATTCTGCATATTTATGAATGTCATTTGCCCTGTTAAGGTTTTAACGTGTTTTAGGGCAATTTGCAATTATAGAAAAAGATGATATCTAAGACTTCAAATACATATATTCTTGCAGTGAAAAATGAGATTAAAGATACTATTTTGGTCTCTAATCTTACTTTCTTCATTTTCAAGCCAAAATGGTATTAGCTTCTTTGTGTGTAGCTGACTCACCAAAGAAGCAGCACTTCTGTGCTCATATTTTAAATAATCAGCAGTCTATTTTCATTAATTTGTCAAAAATTAAAGAGGTGGGAAAAAATTCTGAGGGATATTTGTCATAACAGTAAAGGTTTTTGCTTTAAATAATTAATACTTTCCTGTGACTCATAGCTGGGGCAAGTGGCCAGAGGAACTGAGCTTTCATTTATTTTTTATCCTCAGAAATTAACTAAAAAACCTCAAATGTTGCTAACTCATAAATTGATATCAGCAGTAACCAAGAAGTTAAATGCCAGCCAGAAGCTGGTTATTGCTTCTTGTCTGACTGCTGAAGCTGTGAAATTGACCCTCGTCTCCAGCCATGGTCTGGGGGCTGAATGGGCTGTAGGGTCAGTGCAGGTTGCCCGCAGTGGATGCACAGTGGCCCACTAAACAGTTTCACTTGCATTTTCTTTTAAAAGGCATATGTGAAATGTATGTGGTGCCCTGCAAGACTTTTTGAAGGATTACAATGATGCTAAAAATTTCATTTTCAGGAAACAATTATTTTCAACAAGGTTTAATCTCATTTGTTTCTTTTCATGAAATTCAAGGTGACAAGGATTATTTTTCCAATTTAAAGGGTTACTTGCTGATTCTCTCTTTCTGTGTGTCTCGCATGTTTCCATATTAGATATGGAAGTGGTCAGGCAGTTGGACAAGGTGATTGTTGTAGGTCCCTTCCAACCGAACCATTCCACTCTAAATAAATCAAGTTTTTGCTTAGCAAGTAAAAATCTAGCCCTATAGAGTCAGCATCTATTCTTACTTTTATACATTTTTTTGTCTTTTCAATCACTGTAGAAGAGATTAGTAAAATAGATTATTGCTGTTTTAAAGCCATCATATGTGTTTTAAATAGTTAAATTTTAGAACAAGAGAAAAGCACGGTTTTGTTTGCAGATGTTCTGTTACTTGTGAGGACCTCCGAGATGGAAAGTATTAAGTTTGACTGCATAGGTATAGCTCGTGTTGGTAGGTCTTTACACAGTCAGGGACGAGCTGACCACACTTATTTTAATTTCATGGATTCCCTCCATTCTGCCAGAAAAGCACTGCAGATAATTGCTCTATAATGTCTGTTGTAGATGGATTCACCACGCAGGTCACGGGTCTTCTCTTATCTTGGAGAAACAGAATGCATATTGTATTGCAAACTACATCATATGTAGATACCAAATATTAACTCTGAATAAATGTTAATCTCTCATAACTGAAGTTTATATCCACAAAATGAACACGTGCAACTATAAGGCCAGCATATTACAAAATTATAAGATCCCAGTTCTTACTACAGTGAATGCCAAGTTTTTAATACATCCCCGAATTCCTTCTGTATTCTTTGCTATACTTACCTAATTACTTACCTAATTTTCGGCATAAACTCTGGGGATCAGATATTACCTGTGGTACTGTGACAGTACAATAAGGCATGATGGATTGTTTCACATACTGTGAAAAAAACCAGAGATGTTACATAAAATGTTATTAAGCCTGTGAAAATGGTGGAAGCTGTATTTCACTGTGTTAGTGAGTCTCATGGAGAGCTATCAGTCTCATGGTAATCTACAAGCAAGTTGTGATATAGGGCAAATTTGTGCATGTTGCTGCTAGATAAATGAGAGTTCCATCTAAAATGGTAAACTAACTCATAGCTGAGAAGTGGTTTTGATGTCTATTTGCAAACTGAACATGCTTCTTGCAATAGAAGCCTTTAACGTCTGTAATGGTCCACCATCACCTGATGTAAATTCCTCATTGTTCTTATGCTGAGATGTAAAAGGATCTGCCACAGTGTTGCCTCATGCTGTGGCTGGCATCAGCTGAGGATCAGAGTATCTTGACTGTATACAGAATTAAAATGAAGCTGAGTCAAAGACAGAAGCTCCTAATTTCACATGAATCCAGGCTAAGCAGATGACTTCAAGGCCAGTTGCTGGCACATTTTTTTAAGAAACCCGTGAGCTGCATGTATTTTATGCTACTTATTTCCTTTTCTTCTTTTTCCCCCTCCTGCCTGGAAGTTAATCTGTCCACTATTGCCATTGTGCCAGAAAATAAAAGAACAGCTCTTCTCCAGCCAGTGTCAGATGGAGAGTTAATAACGTGTATTGGATAGTGACGGTTGCCAAGACCCTTATCAAGAAACTAATGATGTCAAACTACCCTGGCTGACCAAGGCCTGAGGATCAGCCCTGCTTGTCACCTTGGGTCTCTGTCTCATCATTTCCTCCCCCCTCCCCATCCTCTCTGCTTGTTGTGAGCCCTTAATTCTTCTTGAATCAGCTGAGTAAGCAGTGAAGTTAAACTATGTGGTCCTGCCAGTGCAATCATGGAATGGGGGAAATCAAGTGCCTTTTGTGCTGAAATTTTCACAATCATTTCTCACTCCTTTATGTTGATGTTTTGTTGTTAGGTTGATCAACACTAAATTAGAATCAGTTAAAGAATACTGAAATGTTGTAAAACCCAGGAAGAGTTTCTAATGTGTTGACTTTGTCCTTAAGGGCATAGTCCTGGGGGGCCTTTCTGATAATCATGAGGAGCAGTCTAAGTAAAGTTGGCAGGAAATCAATTCTGAAGTAAGCAGAAGAAGAGCAAAAGAAACCACAGAGTAATTGTGTGAGGACCAAAAGTTAAATAAATGCGGAATCAGCTGTAAAGCAACTGGTGCAATGGTAGGGAAAAATGCAAGGAAAGATGGGTCATGAAAAATATTATTACTTTCTAATCTCTTTCTCATACCTTACTCACTGCAATAGTATTAACAGAAGGAGCTAAGAAAATATTTTTCTTCATTCTCATTGCTTCACATATTTCCTTTTAAGCCATAGGTTGTTCCTCTCCATGTCTTTTTTTCATTCACTCATGTCCTGTTTTCTGTCTCATTTTATTTCCTTTGGGTCAAGCGACTTCCATTGGTCTTGGTGGATTTGCCTAGTACTCAGCAAGGAGCTGATCTGAAGTTCAGTGATGTTATCACCAAGTTCATCATGGGGCTGGATCCTACCCAGCACTCAGCAGCTTTCAGAGCTTATGATCCACTGTTTTAATAAAGTGCTGCAGCTGTGCTAATGCTGTGGAGAGCAGACCTGCCTATTTCCATGTCGTATTCAAATATTATCAACATCTTTTTATAGCTCTCTATACACCTTTCACGTGTAGTACTGTGGGACTTGCTGGAGTATTGATTGGTAGATATAACCATCTAAGAGTCTTCTAAACTAAGGAAGGGTTCATAAAATTTGTGACTGTTAACGTACAGTCTATGTAAGAATGTGCTAGTGGGGTTGGGAGAATGGTATGAGACATAAAATACCGTGAAAAGGAGGTAAGGAAGAGACATTTAATAAATATACGGTGGCCTCATGGCCTCTCATAGGGACGGGATATGGACATCTGCACCAGAATGCATATGTGTAACAGGGAAATTCAACTGTGTTAATTCAGGATTTGCCAAAGCAACATGAATTTTGGACCAAGCCTCTTGGTGGGCATTCATCTGTTAACACTTTGTTGAAACAAATGTGTTAGAGCCTGTCTTGCAGATTAGGCTCTCACCAAGCTGAGGCTGTGGTCATGCTTCGTGAGAGGACCTTAGTGCTGGAGGTTCTGGAGAGCAGATATGACACCTCTGAGGTTTTTGGGATCACAGTGGTGCCAATATATGTTTGCTATTAGAGGATGGCAGCAACATCTAAGAAAATAGACTTGCGCCTTGTCTCTGTATAAATATATAAGGATTTTCTGAGAGTCAAAAAAGGCCAGAAAAATGCTGCTGAAGATACCTGACACATTGCAAATTTGATTCCTGGTATTGTTTTTGCAAGTTTTCCCTTGAGACTATGAGGGATAATGGAAAATAATGTTAAATATGTGTTCTTTTGTAACTGATATTATGTAAATATAATATATAACCCTGACTGAGTAATTAAGGTCATATTGTTGCTATGGGGGTGGCTAGTAAATTCAGTCCTACTTTCTTTGCACAGATCTGTGGCAACTGAAGCTAATGGTTGTAGTTATCCTACTCCCCAGATCTTGGCAATCCATGCAATCTTCAGCGTTAACCCCTGGCATTGCCATGACTGGCTGGCAGGTGGATCACCGTGTGGCAGGGGAGGAAGGTCAAATAGGGAAAAAATGAGACAAAGGACTAGAGAAGCCTATGCTCTAGGAGGCATAGGATCGGGAGGAAAATTTGTGAACAGCTGAAAATAGTAAGCTTATATAGTATGACAGGATGTATGTGCAGACCTGTGTAATCATAGCATTTCTAGTGGCTGTAACGCTACGCATGAAGACCCACTCTTCATGTCTCTGTGCATTCATAATGTTCACAGCTACCGATGGGACATCTAGGAGAGATGGGATGGAAATCTGGCCAGGCCAGCCTAGGAAATGCAGTCGCCCAGCCACAGCACTGCAGTCTGGTGAGCCATCCCAGAGGCAGGAGAAATTGCAGAGCTCAGCTTGAAGAGGAATTAAAATAAGAGGCATGGCAAGATGGACAAGCAGTAGGAGGGTTCAGCGGGAGACCTTGACAGTCCTCTTGATAGACCAATTTTGCCAGTGTGTCTTATTCTTCCGTTTTCTATCTATATCCATTTAAATGTCTGAATGTCTTTAGCTCACTCATTTCCCAGAAGGGTATAGCTATTCTGATAAAGCGATTCCTGTCCCAGTTTCTGCCAGGTCTCAGTTCATTTTCTTTTACAAAATGAAAATTGAGTTTTACCATGAAAATATCTTGCAGGGTATTGCTAGTTAGAACACAAAGTTTGGCAGAATGGGAAAAAGTTTGGAGCTTATTAGTTTAGTGGGGGTTGTCGGAAATATGTTTAGAGACAGAAAATCAGATGAGACAATTCTGTACAATACTTCTCATTTTAAACTTCACTTTGAATTGCAAACACTAAAGCAACCTGTACTTGCTACTTCCAATTCAAATACACTATCCCATGCACTAAGAAACTTGAAAGGCCTAAATGTTTCTGTAAGAAACAAATGACTTTTGTGAAAACTAGTTATCTGATTTTCTCAGGGAAAAATATTAGAAAGAACCCTGAATATTTGTTATGAAAGTATTGAAAATAAATTACATGAGATTTTTGTATAGTTTTAAATAACCAATCCAATGTCAAAGGCACGCAATAATTTGTCTAATGCATGTAAGCATATGGGCATTCTGAAAATAAAATATACTGCCATTGAACCTTTTCTAGAACAACAAAATCAAATTATTTGAGAAATGAAAAGAGCATGTTCAAGACATAATAATGTATAAAATTTTAGTGAAGCTTACAAATAAATGTAGGTAAACAATAATCTTCATATCTGATAATCCTCAGCACGTTCCATTCAAGAATCTCAACACTTCTATGAGCATCGATTTAACAAGTCCATTTTATTTGCTGTCCTAAATTGCCATATTTTAAGTAGTTGAGGCTCAGAGAGACCATGGCCAAATGTTGCTCTCACTTGCCTTGCATGATGTTTTTGTCTGTGTTCTGGACTATATAAGACACTATCTGTGCTTGAAAAAAATACTCACTTGGATAATTTACTAATATGATTGTCTTGCTCACAGGAATGCCTTTGCAGTGTTGCATCACCAACTGCTAATCACAGTAGAATAAGAATTTGATCTCTATTATGTTCAAGGTCATAGACAAAGTCCACGGAAGACCTAGGTATGCAGGCATCAGTGCAAGTTTTTTATTCCCCATTAGGCATGCTCAGTTGCGGTGCAGCAGATATTGCAGTGGCATTAAAAGCCTGAGCTATGTTATAAGCTCAAAGTGAGTGACAGGCCTGGGATGTCTCTAATGGTGAAATCTACATTAAAAGAATAACTCAATCCTTAAATTAATAAGTCCTCAGTGATATTTAATGTGAGGCCTCTAGGCACCAAATATAATGGGAACATAAATTTGCTTTACAGGGGAATCCATGAATCCTCTCTCAGTTTTGATGGAAAAGATGTGAAGGATATTAATGAAAAGTAGAACATGCCATCAAGAGAAACACTAGAATTTAAAAGCAATTGTGACAACCGCATTACTAAAGATTAACTTCCCTGCGGAAAGGAATTGGTGACAATCGAGTTGACCTGCCACTATAATCAACACATAGGGCACCCCTTCCACCAAAGGACTGTTCTCTTTAATTATTCAGGATCCATATTAAGGCAAAGAATAATAAATCTTATTTTAGGGTAGTAGGGGATGCTTCTACTCCAATCCTTTCACCTCCCACATTTAGGTAATGTTCTAATTCATGTGCTAAAGAGACATTGATTACAGTCTATGTGTTCATTAACCAAATGGAAGAATTACATACTATACTCACAGGACTGCTAAGTACAGATAAAGGCAGGTTTATTAGCTTTCTGATCTACTACACAGATAGATATTCCATAGAATTTATTCTGTTCATATAAGACCTTGCTGTTTATGCTGTATCTGTGCTGTTCTGGTTGCTTCTGAGAATGCATATTTCAGTTTGCTTTAATCCACCCCAGAAGAATAAGAGATTTAAATAACAGACCCAGTGTCAGGAAAACACTGAAAGCAAGCAGGCTCTGGCAGCACACTCAGCAAAGCCACTGCGTTCACCTCCTTTCAGGTACGACATAAATATAGTACAGTGCAGTGAAAGCGGGAGCACGGCCAGCAGCCCCCCACCATACCTGCAGGGCTGTAAGACAGCCCACGGGGTTTGTGTTAAGTGTGCTGAATAGCTTTGTGTCTTCAATAAATACTAAATTAAAAATCACTGACGGCAAAGAGCGAGGCTGCGCTGTAGCCACTGTGCTCATCGTGTCCTGCAGTCTCAGCTCGGTTTAAATGCGGACAGCATGTCCCCAGCTCCCACGATCAGCTACAGAAATACTCCAGGCACTCGGTGATTCAAACTTCCTGGCTTTTCCTTTCTTGACCAATCTTGCTATTTCCAAGCATAAATGCCTGCCTAATCTTAGGTAAGGAGGGAGGAAGGAGGTGGAGGGTGGGAGGAAGGGTAAGTCTGGCTCTCAGCAGCTCTCACCCCCACTCCCACCCCCACACCCCACTGGAGAGACAATGGAGTGAAGGTGCTGGGCAGACAGGGATGCTGTTTTCTTGTGGAGGAGCAGTAACATTAAGCTCAACAACTTCTGGGGAGCAGAGAGTCTCATGCACAGGCAGGGATCGCTAATCCTTCTCTGGCCAGTCCCGAACAACTCTTGGACCTCACTGGCCATTCCCAGCCTCCCCTCCCCAGCCCTCTCCCGCAGAGCTTGCTCAGGTGTCTCCACAAAACTGCATCTTTCCTTCAGTCCTGGAGGTGCCTCTGACAACCTGTGGTGTATGGAGGCTTGAAGCAATGTGAGAGAGAAAGCAATAGATATAAAAAAACCTGAAGGGCAGACAAAATATCTGTTTTCACAATAACTAAGGAAACACATTTAAAGGGGTTCATTTATATTTAGTGTGCTATGCTCTAAACACTTGTGACATCAGGAATGAAATGTTGAAAGCGAGCATGGACTTGATAACTCCCTGCTGTTCTCCGGTACAGTATATTGAAAAAACATGCACCAAATTATATTGTGTGACTTGCCACTTATGGGCACCATTGTTCCTGTTTTCTTTAAGTGTAAATGAAGGAAAGATCAAATGTGTAGTTAGCTGCAGAAGTTGGAAATAGTAGAGATATAGTGAATGTGCCATAAATAAATGGGCAGTTGGACAAACATCCTTTATTAGTTTGGTTTTATCAGATAGTTGGTCCAAATGCCTTTTTTTTTTTTTTTTTTTGTCAAAGCAAATCACAACACTGTTATGGGAGCAGGCTATAAACTGGGGTTTAACAGAATACAAAATGACTAGGTTATCGGATCTGTCATGGCTGTATCTGCTTTGAATTAAGCCGTAGATGCCCAGCATGGTTTTTGGCAAGAGAGAGACTTTTATCAGTTCTGGAAACCAAGGCCTCCCATTAAACATGAGGATGTCACAAAATAAATTTGGGGACTAGAAGAAAATAATGGAGAAAAAATAAGAAGTCAAGAACCGGTGATTCCAAAAGTTTCAAAAAAAATGTGGGTTTCATTGTTGTATTATTTTGTTGTAGATTCCTGGCCATCTCAGCTGAAAGCCGCCATCTGCCATCGACGCAAAGGAGAGGCTACAGCAGTTGAGGGCCAGCCCATCCCCCGGCTTGGAGGCCATGTGTTGCTCCCTTTGGAATTGATAGCCAGAGACCCCATGCATGTGAATGGAGAACCCGTCCTGAAAAATTTAAACCGCACAAGGAACTTTGCTCTTGACATTAGATCTACGGGGCAGGCTATGCTGCTAGTGAGCAAAGGTATGAACACAGTTGAAACTTTGCATTTTGTACATTTGTGGTTATGTTGTTAGTGTTCAGTAAATAATTTATATCTTAATGCAAATGGGATGAGCTTCCTCCATCCACTCTGCTGTGAAATTGCAATAAGGATGCATTTCCCCACTTGATCAGGTGCTGTATGTCCTCCTGTTACTATAGTGATGGAGGCTACAAAGGCTTCCAAATGAGTAGGGAGATTATCCAAGCAATCAAAGAGAAACACAATCTTTCAGATAGTTGGCAGAGGTCAAGATAAGACCTGAAGAGCTGGCAGGGGACTAGCTGGAAGCAAGTGGTTCAGTTTCTGGACCAGGGCTTAGCAGCACAGACACAAATAGGGGTAACAAGCCTGGGGTGCTGCGTAGAGGTGGGACGGCTGAACTGTTCAAGCTCAGGGGTGGGCGAATGTATCTAATGACACAAGGCTATGGTTGCAAGGTCACCCGAAAGCACTTCCCAGCTTGTTCTGGCTATGACTTGACTCCAAGAAGGAGTGACAGACACATGTCTGCTGTTCCTCTCTGCCCTGGTTCCCATGGGAAAGAAACAGTTACACAGGTCTAGAGGAAGCCACAACATGTTCCAAAAGGCCTCAGCTTTAACTAGTGGGGGCAACTGAGCCGTGGGGTGCTCCTGGATCAGTGAAGCCAGAGATAGAGGTGGTGGAGTGATCACCAGTGTCTGGGAAAGTGGGGCAGGTGCTTTGCAAACACTAATCCCGAGCTCGTGGTGGCACTAATTAGATCAGCTGTGTAAAAGCAAGCAGATCTTACTGCTTAACTTTGCAGTGTTTGTGCAAACTCACTCAGTGCATTTTTTTTTTTATTTTAATTTTGAACACTCGTCTCCCCTACCTTCTCCCCATCCCTGCTTTAATCTGCTTCCTCCTTTTTGCTCCAGAGGCAAGTAGTGTTGTCCCAGCACTTGCTAGAGTATTCTGGCAAGTTGCTTTTGTACATAGTCCTTTAAAGGAAATTTTTGTCAATTGACAGAGTAGCTACAAGGCTGCTTTACTTCTTGGAGGGGGAGAGAGGGGCAGGGAAACATAACTAACAGCTTGAGAGCAAACCCTATGGATGCTGTGATCTCCATACTGGACCTGGTTCAAAACTGTGCTTGCACTGCCACTTGCCTAGTGTTCTTGTGCAAAAACATGTATTGTCTTAAATTTACTTAAAAACAAATTCATCTGGAGAACCTAGAGATTTTAGACATGTTTTAGGTCAACTAGTCTGAGGTTGTAATGAAAATTTTGCAGCAGTATTTTGTTTTATTTGTGTCAGTTTTGCAGATTCTCCTCTCAAAAATGAATTTGAGACTAGTTTAGTATGAAGAGTCATCCACCATACACCAGGACTATTTTAACAGCCTCTGTTTTTGTGTGACAAATGCAAACCCAGCAGTTTTCTCTAGCACAGGTTTTGCATCATTGCTTAATTAGCAGATGATATTTAGGGAGTTCACTATTACGTCCCTCCTGTCTTAAGCTGCCATTCGTAATTTAGCAAAAAGTGAAAATGAAGGATAAGAAACTGAAATAACCTTAACATATTCTCATTTAATTTGCTGAGAAAAGGATTTCTGCCATACTGTTAGTATAGTTTCTTCCTGTCCTGGCCTGGCCTGTTGACAGGTAAAGGTCCTTAGCTGCCCACATACCAGCAGGACGAACAGCTACAGCCTGTTGCAGAGCTACCAGCATCCCAAGCACAAAATTGCCAATATTGGTAATCTCCCAGTCTTGCCACTTCCTGATCTTCCACTTGGCACCCACAGTAAAATGCCCTGGGCACACACCAGTATATCCCATACCATGTGCATTGTCTCACACATAGCGAGGGAGTTGGGTTCAGCCTTCATCTGGCAAATCCACTGGGAGCACGTGCAAAACTATCCATGTCTGTCTGACGTACCAATGGGATTATGAACACAAATGCTTACCCTTTTTAGCAATCTCAGTCTATTTTAATTGTTCTATGATGCTGTCCATCACTGTAAAATTTAAAGCAAAGCTGTCTGAGAGCAGTCTGAGTTAACAAAGTTGTCCAAGTGCATGAAAGTTCACCTTAAGGGATGAACTGCCTGTAAGGGGTTTACAAGGACTGCTTCCAGGCTGGTAGAGAAGTAGCTGGAGCTACATTTGTTCTGAGCCATATTAGGAAAACAAGATTATTGTCATCTAGTCTAGGGAAGGCTGTCTGCATTTTGGTTTTGGTGAATTTTTAAAGGATGATACTGCTCCAAATTATGGAATGTATAGAGGGAAAAATTATACACATGAAAACATGGTGAAGTCAGCAAGCTTAAAGATGTTGCTTGGCTGAATTTATTCCAAATATTCATTAGTCAAGGGGAGGAGTCCAGCACATCCACATTTCTTCTTTAGCATGTTCCCCAGAGCAGAGCACAGAATGAGGAACTGCATAATCTCAGGTGGGTAACGCACAGATCACATAGCTATGCTCTTTCAGGGACCGTCTGAAGGTCAGTAAAAATGTGTTTTATGAACAAGGATACTCTGTTATGGTTTGATCAGAAACGCTGTGGCCATGCATAACATGTGAGCTTGCATAACATGCAAGCTAATAACTGCTGTGAGAGGCAGAGTAAATTAATTTGGGATTAAAGTAATGCTTGCAGGGTTATTGAGCTTCCAATTGACTTCAAGCGCAGACGTGAGCTGCAAAAGACAATAGACCTAGCTCCTGTTACCCACGTTGCATGTGTAACAGTTTCTATGCCCCTGAGTCTGCTTCTATCATGTTTGAAACTTTGGTATCCCTTTGAAAAACAGCTCCCTTCAATCTTCAATTTTGACAAGTAAACAAAAATATAACTTTTTAAATGAAGTTGTACTATGGTAAGATTCTTTCAGTTTAACTGAAATGTCACTTAAAACCTTGTGGAGAGAAGCAGCTGCATCTCTGCAGAGACCCACGGATAATGTATTTTTTGGTTTGTTTACAGAAGCACCTTTGTCAGTTGTTGCTGCATGTAAGGTAAGAAAACTCTTACTGACTTCAAGTACTGCTGTAGATCCTAGCTAGCTGGAAGGATATGGAGCAGTAGTAACAGTCCAATAAATTAGAAGGACTTTAAGGGTTCTCAAAGATAAAGCATAGTTAACTGTAGAAGGAGAACTTTCACACCCCTTCAAAGTCTGCATTTTCTTCTCACATGTGTCTGCACTTTTTTCTGCTGGTGTAAGCTGAAAAAATGTGATTTTGGTTTCACAACTCCAAACTGGACTGTGGAAGGCTAGAATTTTGGAACAGTTGTTGAAATGAAATGAGGTCTGAGAGTTTATGGATGGGGATTTTGCCTAAAAGAAGCAACTGGTCTTAAAAGAGGAATCCCACAGCCAAATTAATTACATCAAAGCATCCATGGCAGGTCCTTCCCAGGTGGGTGGCTTCCTCCTCAGGCAGCGACTCAGTGGTTTCCCGCATGGTGGACGGCTGTACTCCAGGAGCACCTCTCTGTGCTTCTCACCTTCGCAGCAGCCTCACCATGGTGGGCCCTGGCCAGCGGCAGGACAGCTCGCTGGGCTGCACAGCCCTCCCCGGGCACACTGCCTCTGTTGGCGGCTGCATGAGGGCAGAGACCCCTATGATGGGGTGAGTGACCCAGGGGCTCTTCAGGGAGGACGAGCATCACAGAGATTATGCATTAGGGGTCCTGGCATGAGTCTGATTTGCTTTTGTTTGTAAAATGTCAGTCAGTACATATACCTGTCACACTGCATTTAGCAGTACACACACACACACACACACACACACACAAGTATGAGTGTCTTTCAGTGTGTATTTTTCATGCTTTTTTACTCCTTTTTAACACAGAGTTTCAAACTTCCTGCTGATAGGTGATTTGATGCTAATGTAAAAACCTAGATGCAATTGCACCCGAATTAGACCTGCAATCACAGTGGTACACCGGTTAACACTAAGGTTAATTTCTTCTTGTGAAATAAAAATCATGAAATGTAATTTATCCACTGGGTCTCTAGACATACTTCTGCTTTGGTGCCTGTTGCTTGCCTCTGTCTGCAAACTTTTCAGTCATAACTATTTTAAGACAAATAATCTGTTTCTATGGAGTAAATGTTCATCTGAAAATGCTGCAGGCTTAACCACCTTCTCCATCCTGATTTATGATGGTACTGCCCATCTTCTGAGTGTCTTTTAAATTTCAAGCAGCAGATATTTAAATTGGCTTGTATCCTAACACTGACAAAACAAGAAAAGCTATATTCTACTACATGCAGTTTTCCAATAAGCTTTTCTGGTTATATAGAGCACCAGATGCACTAGAAGAAGGTGTAAAACATTAAGTATAAATAGTTGTGTAATATCTTCCTTTTTAGGAAAGTTACTTTCCAAACTGAAGCCATTTTCCAACCCATTGATTTTTTTTTATTTTTTCAGCTATAGTTGCGTTTATTCTTATCCATACCAGAACAGATTTCTTTTTCAGATCCTACTACTCGTTGGCCTTGATAATGTCTGAAGGCAGTGGGGTGCACAGATGCATGCTTGCATCAGGTTTTGAATCCTAATTCAGGAAAACATCCACATGCCACATGACATTCAAACTCCCTATACCTACACTTGTAAACTCACAAGATTAAACTTTTGGCACATAGGTACATCTCATTCCTGTTCACTTTCTTAGGACAGGAGCATGTGCTGGGCTGCTTTCTTAAATCAGAAAGAGAGTTACGCAGTCATGGTTGGCTGAAACCCATGTTTCTACTGGCCACTGGAGTTGTAGGTAGATCAAAACACTCCAAGTTCTGGAGAATTAGCGGTATATGATTTTCTTTTCTGCATATCTCAGCTTAGGTAATATAATATTAGCAAGATTTGCACTTCATTAGCGTTAACTTGAAGATTTCACCTCCTGCTGTAGCTATTTCATTTTACACTTGCAGGCTGCCTGCCAGTGATCAAGCTGTGACTTCAGTGACCCATTAGAGTATTGATTTATGTGTTTGCATGACTCTCTTATTATCTTGTTTTGATTTTGATCTGTTCCAAATTATTCCTGAGGCTATCTCAGCTACCAGCTGACCCAGCAACTGAGAATTGACTTTGTTCTGCTTTTTCGTCTCTCCTGCTGGCTCAGCTGGCTCAGGAACAAAGGGAGCGCAGAGGAGCCAGGCAGGACTGAAGCACATGGAATGGGTTTATTGCGTCAATATCTGAATAGGTACAATTGTGCAAGAATCATGAATATGTACACTTGTGAGAACCAAGGGAGAAAATCAAAACAGAAGGGATAAAAGGAACAGGAAAGGGGCTAATTGTCTTTCAGGTCAGACACTGAGATGGAGGAGGTTCATACAGGTCTGAAAAGCAGGGGCTCAGTCTTGAATTATAATTTGAAACCAGATGGAAACTAGTGTGAGGGTATTTGAAGATCGTGGTGACATCATGCTGCTGCTTGGAGGGATAGATGGTGTCTGCTGCATTGTGGACTCCCTGAATGTGTGCTAAAAGCTGTGATTAAGAGGTGGGGTGCAGTGATGAAGACAGGCTGCTTGGTGGCAATTATCTAGTACTGCAATAAGACAAAAAAGAGATGCAAAAAACCAAGGTAAACCTGATTGAAAACGTTAGTGAATTCAGTGCAAGATGTGGTCAGGTTCTCATGCCTTCCCTTTTTGCTTTCTTATTTACCTTAATTTTTGCCAGAAATATTCAATGTGCTCTGAAAGTGGCTATTTCAAATGAGGAACTGTGTTTTCTTGTTCCACTTTTTATATTTTTAGTATTCCTTCAAATCTCTCTTTTCACAGAGAGCTACATTCCTGATCCATGCAGTATCCATAGGTATTTTTCACTTTGAAAAAATAGACAGACTCTGTGCATTGGTCAAGTTAATGAAATTCAAGAGAGATCTCAATTTTTTTTTAGGATGAAAACTAAAGCTGGGCAGCAGGAACTAATTTCTGAAATGATTTTATTCTCCTTTCTGTGCATCTTGCTACAAGACCATACCATGTTGCATTACCACCCAATTTTCAGAAAATGATTGTGGCCAGTGAATGTGTGAATTTCCTTTCTTGCTGTGCTTTATAACAGTTCAGGAACTGGCTGCATGCTGAAAAGGGAGAGAGAAAAAAGTAGAGGAATGTAATTTAAAATATCTTCCCCATGATATTTAATTAATCTTAAGTATAGCCAGACTCTATGCCTTGTGCAAGGTTTGTTTTTAAAGAGTTTAGCAGTAATTCACTACCTTTTTTTTTATTAGATAATTGCTAAGAATAGATCAGCATCAAGCAACATGAAAGTTCTATAGAAAGAGAGGAAGCATTGGTTTATTATCCACCTCTTCAGGTAAACACCGCAGCAGAACTCCTGGGAGGCACAGAAGCTGGGAATGTGTCCCATCCAAAAACATGAGGTCAAGGTGCTGCCATGACTTTCTCTTTCTTAAAAATGATTTTCCAAAATCCTGAACAATGTGGAGCAGAGGCCCAAATGCATTGGTATTATTCTGAAATTTTGTAATGCTCTTCTTCCTGATGTGACATGTTCAAGTCTTATTACTTCCCTGCTCAGTAAAAATGAGAATGTAATAATGTAAGCACTCAGAAAACCCAAAGGATACAAATGTCATTTTTCTCCTAGCTTTCTAGATTGGAAGAACAATTTGCTGTTTGTTTATTATCCAGGAAAACATCCCCTTCCCCTTGGCATAATTTTTATTTGCAAATAAAGTCAGCTTTGTGGTTCTCTCCCAGATTACCAGTTACGTGAAATGTAGTCACCAAAATAATTATTTTCAAATCTTTTTTTTTTTTATAATCTCAGCCTACGGCAAAGCTATTGTTTCTGAGGTAGGCAGAGAGAGATGGGGCATATCTCATGGGCTATTCAGTCAGGCCAGTCCCACTATTAGAGTATTATTATGATAGGAAAGGAAGCATCATCACTGACCTGCAAAGGGTAGAGAGCACACTTATTAACTTCTGAATAATTTACTGTCTACTGCTTGGAATAGCATAACAAATCACTGTTGATTTTGATTTTGTTCTTATTCCACATTTACCTTCATGCTACCTATAAGAAAACAGAAAAAGATGAACATTTCATCATGAGACTTCCTCTAAAATTAGTCAGATTTTTAGACTTTTTTAGAAGAAAATTTGATGTGTAACCCAAACATCGTTCATCAACATGCAAGGATAACTGAAAAAAGTGCTAAAGAAAAAAAATAAAAGAGGGGTGGGGGAAGAAGTCCACCAATCCCCCCCTATGTTTGGTTGATTCAGTATTCATTGATCAGTGCCTTCACTTCAGTTTGTTATCTATGCTTTAAGTGTCTTTAATAAGGCAAATAAAATGAATTGTTTTCATTGACATTCTGGACATTACTCAGATGTTTCACCATTTAAAAAAACCAAACCAGAAATAATAATCCTTACTGCAACACAGTAGTATCTTTGTGATGTAGTGGTGATTAATGATGTGATGGTGATGATCATAGAATCATTATGGCTCAAAAAGACCTTCAAGATCATCAAGTCCAACCATTATCTAACTCTACCAGGCCCACTTCTAAACCATGTCCCTGAGCACCATATCTAGATGGCTTTTAAACACATCCAAGGATGGTGATTCTACCACTTCTTTGGTCACCCTGTTCCAGTCTTTGATAACCCTTTCAGTGTAGAAATTTTTCCTAATGTCTAACCAAAACCTCCCCTGGCACAGCTTGATGTCATTTCCTCTTGTCCTATTGATTTTTACTTGGGACAAGAGACTTAGGCCCACCTCGCTACAACCACCTTTCACGTAGTTGTAGAGAGTGATAAGGTCTCCCCTCAGCCTCCTTTTCTTCAGACTAAACAACCTCAAGTCCCTCAGCCGCTCCTCATAAGACATTCTCAAGCCCTTCACGAGATTCATTGCCCTTCTCTGGACCCTCTCCAGCACCTCAGTGTCCATCTTACACTTTGGCGCCCAAAATTGAACACAATACTCGAGGTGCGGCCTCACCAATGCTGAGTACAGTGGGACAATCACGTCTCTAGCCCTCCTGGCTACACTATTCTTGATGCAGGCCAGGATGCAATTGGCCTTCTTGACCACCTGGGCACACTGCTGGCTCGTGTTCAGCCTGCTGTCAGTCAACACTTCCAGGTCCTTTTCTGCCAGGCAGCTTTGCAGTCACTCTTCCCCAAGCCTGTGGCGCTGCATGGGGTTGTTGTGGCCCAAGTGCAGGACTCAGCATTTGACCTTGTTGAACTTCATACTTTTGGCCTCAGCTCATCGATCCAGCATGTCCAGGTTCCTCTGAAAAGCGCTCCTACCCTCAAACAGATCAACACTCCCACCTAACTTGGTGTTGCCTGCAAACTTAATGAGGGTGATCTCAATCTCCTCATCAAGGAGTGGCCCCAACACTGAGCCCTGTGGAACACCACTAGTAACCAGCCACCAACTGGATTTAACTCCATTCACCACCACTCTCTGCCTGGGCCACACAGTCAGTGTTTGATCCAGCAGAGTGTACGCCTGTCCAAGCCTTGGGTAGCCAGTTTTTTCATGAGAATGCTGTGGGGAAAAGTATTGAAGGCTTTACTGAAGTCTAGGTAAATAACATGCACAGCCTTTCCCTCGTCCACCAAGTGGGTCCCCTTGTCACAGAAGGAGATCAGGTTCATTGTAGTCGTGATGACATGAACATTAACCTATGCACTGGTATACACAACCAAAGACATTTTCTGTCTTCCTCCAGCCAATTGCTTTTCCTCATGCTTCTGCATAGTGCAATACAGAGGGTAAGACCAATGTCTCTTGTTGCTTCCCATCTGCAGTGATGGAGGGCAGCAGTGGTTCCTCAGGTAAGCCTCTTCCTCTGGCAGAAATTCTTGTTTTCATCCCTGCCATTTCCCAGATCTTATCTGCCACTGATTCTTTCCTCTACATTGGAGTCTTTCTGGATGACTGTTAGGGCTCTGGGCTCATGAGACATGAGATGTGTGCACAGCATAGGAATATCATTAAGGGTGAAACAAAAAAAAAATCTGTCCAGAAGTGCTACATGTGTGCTATACACCCCCACAATATAAGTATTACTATGGATTACATAACTTGGGAAGTTTAGCTTTATTATAGTTGCCGGTTTTCCCCTTAGCAATTAATACGTGTATTACCTACTATATTGCCTGAAGATCTTACTTTTTGGCAATATATGTCATTGTTGTATATTTGTCATATTTATCTTAAAATATTTCTGTCTTTAAGGGGTTTTTAAATGTATATAAATAGTAGACAAATAAATGGATGAATCGTAGTATCTGTTTTGCACTATTATTTTGAACTGTTTCCAGAGTGATCCAAAATGATCTGTAGAAGTGTGTGTAAACACTTCTCTGTTGCTCCTAAGAGTCCCACCTTTCTTCTTATCTCACTAATGATATAATAAAAACAACAACAACAATAATAATAATAATTTAAAAATCCTCAAATTAATCCATTATGAGTACTAAGGAAAGTCTCCAAACTGTAATAGATGAAGCAATGTCTGACTGTGTTGGCAAAAAATCAGAAAGGAAACACATGAGATGTGTTAGCTGTTTCCATAAGTTTTGGCTGGGAGTACAGTGGCACTACTTTTGTTAGTTTTTCTGTTCAAAATGCATAAGAAATTTAGAGAGGATATCATACTGGGAACGTCTTGACTACCAGTAGGCTTTTAACAGCAGACAACCTGACTGAAGAATGTTGTTGGTAAGACTCTCTCATAGGGCAAATCTTAAACTTCTTTAAAAATTTCATTAAATTCTTCATTCTGTATTTTCATACAAGAATCTAGGTTGAAAGGAATTCCTGGAGGTCATCCAGGTCTGCTTCCAGCTCTGAGCAGGTATAACTTTAATGGTCAGGTTGCTCAGGGCTTTGTCCGTTCAGATGGTGAAAATCCCCAGGGATGAGGATTCCCTTCAATCTCCCTTCCAACATTAGGAGTCATCATGTTTTGTGTGCTTTTCTATTATTTAAATTATCTCAAACTCCTTTTTCTTGTTTTTGTTTGAATCAACTCTTTTGAGAGACAGACTGATGCTTGATATTTTTCTGTCTTTATTGTAGTTTTCTCATGGTATGAGAGTAGCAGTGAATGGCAGATGAACACCCCAGCCTGGCAAAAGGCGTGTGTCACACATAGTTTTTAACACAAACTTTTGCATTCACATGGCGTAGACTGCATCCAGAACACGGATGGACAATCTACTGCAGAAAGCCATTGTTTCTGTATCTACCTGTATATAACCATACTGAAAAAGCAGGTCTGATTGCTCTAACCATAAGTAGAATCATAGAATAGTTTGGCTTGGCAGGAACCTTTAAAGGTCACCTAGTCCAACCCCCCTGCAATCAGCAGGGACATCTTCAACTAGATCATGTTTCTCAGAGACTCGTCCAACCTGACCTTGAATGTTACCAGGGCTGAGGCACCTACCACGTCTCTGGGCAACCTGTTCCGGTGTTTCACCAGCCTCATTGTAAAAAAATTCTTCCTTATGTCTAGTCTGAATCTACCCTCTTTTAGTTTAAAACCATTACCCCTTCTCCTATCACTACAGGTGCTACTAAAAAGTCTGTCCCTGTCTTTCTTATAAGCCCTCTTTAAGTACTGAAAGGCCACAGTCAGATCTCCCTAGAGAGAGCCTTCTCTTCTCCAGGCTGAAGAAACCCAACTCTCTCAGGCTTTCATCATAAGGGAGGTGTTCCATCACTCTGATCATTTTAGTGGCCTTCTGTGGCAGGTGCACCCACCCTGATAGGGACCAAAACTTCTTGAAAACCTGGAAGTTGTGGTATGGCAGTAGGGCTGTCTGATCCGCATGATGACCACCATCACGTACACACTTCAGCCGAAAGAGAAGGAAGTTAAGGCCCTCAGCCAATGAGGACTAACATGACCACATATGACTGTCTTCAACATCATCCTCACAGGTAAGCTTAGGAAGTGTTGGTTAGATGAATGGACAGTGGGGTGGATTGAAAACTGGCTGGGAGATACAGCTCAGAGAGTGGTGGTTAGTGGCACAGAGTGTAGTTGGACGTCTGTAACAAGTGGTGTTCCTCAGGGGTCAGTACTGGGTCCA
>RSEF01000031.1:20408059-20438022 GCA_003993805.1 Himantopus leucocephalus | reverse complement strand
AAAATCAAATTATAACTACAACAAATAGAATATTTCCAACTGAAAGGAAGATTATTTGGTTTAAAATACTTAAAGAACAACTTCAGAAATAATTCATGCTGTATTTTTGAAACACTGCCATGCAGGAAAATAACCAGATTTAGATTTTCTCTGCTCAGAATTTGCCTATTAGCAATTCCAATTTTCTCAAGTTGGTAAGCTAATGGATAATATTTGTCTATGCCGTATGATTGATTCAGTTGGTTTCCTGAATAACTTATGAAACATTCTCAGCTTAGACTGCAACCACCAGCGACCAGACAGGCCCCATAGTGTTCTGTTACTTTCCCTGAGTAACACCAAAGATTTTGCTGGTGCAAAGATCGGAAAAACAAATGTAACTTTCAGGTGAAATATTCACTTCACTTAAACATTTGCCGTCCATTTTTAAATGCTGCTTTAATAATCTTTCTTGCTAGAAAGCAGTTAAAATTGCTGTGGCATGTGATGACAACCCACAATCAGTCTATGTGACTAATCTTTTGTTGTTGTTTTAAAGACCAATGTGTCCCTTTATTAGCACTACATTCCGTAATAGAATTGGACAAACTTTCCAGAGGTTAATAAAACGCAGAAACTGAAAACTAGTTTCAGGTGGTAAGAAACAATATGCAAGTTTAGCAATTTGTTTTACCTAAGAATATTTATTTTAAATGTTCTAGGCTTTTGACATGTTTAAAAGGACAGCTTGACTTCAAAAACAGTTGGTATTTTATTAAAAGCTGGTTAAGAAATCTAAATAAATAAATACAACATTAAACATTGGGTCAAGTAAAATACTTTTGCTGGCCCAACCTCTTTCCCTTCTTCAGAAAGAGAATGAAGCAGTCCATTACCTGCACAGCTCCAGGCTGGGAGACGTGCTTTGCCACCTGCTGACAGCCATGGCTGACTTCAGAAATGACATTTACCTCAATGTGGGATGTGATTTTATTTTGTATAATCAACTTTTAAGGGGCATGCTTGACTTACATTTATGCATTGGTGGTGGAATTTGCTTGTCTGCAACAAATTCATTTTTGCTCTTTTTCACTTCATTTTAAACCACTCTTTGGAAACCGATCACCCGTTTTGTGTAAACCTGAAAACAAATTCCTTCATGATCAATATTTTTAAGCAAGTAGTATGTAATAGTGCAGTAGTACGCACTCAGCCTAACAAAATGGTGCATATCCAGTGTGGAGAACAGCAGAGGTAACATTTTTAAGCATTCCTTATGAATCCTCAATAAATTCTTAAAGGCAGCTGACTACAGTTAATTTGATTTCATTTTCCCCAAGCATCAGCAAAATCTGGTAAGAACAAGCTATTGTACCTTATGAAAAGTTTCTACAGAACCAGTAAAAATCTGATTGTCTGATGATTAGTCATCATTATTAATCACAGCTAGCAGTATGACGGAAATTGTGAACTTTTTAAAATTAGCAATTAATCATTTATTTTTTGAAGCAGCAGCATTGAAGCAAGACAAGTAAATGAGTTTGGAAAGCCTTCAAAATGTGTACCTTAATTACAAAGGTGCTGCTTTTGCTAAGTGAAGGTGTGGAATGTTCGGCAGTTCAAAGAACACCATGAACTGCAATGAGGAGCATCGCAAGAGCTTGGAACTAAATAAAACTTAAAAAAAACAAAGTCAAGTCAAGCATACTAAACATTACTGGATGACATTCACTGTATATCTGATGGCATGGCTGTGCTAATATGATCAACAGAAGTGATTTTATCATTGCTGAACCATCAGAGAAATGAGCCCATCTGTTACAATTTGCCGTTACGAGCTGTGACTCCGCTTAGGACTTTGGCCGTCACCCCTGGTACCTTGGGAGAAGATGTCTGAACACCCATTGGGACTAACAAGAAAACAAATAGGATCTTCATGAGCAGCTTTGCTAGGGAGTAAACACTACAGTGGTCCCTTTTCAAATGAAAATTGTGGTCCAAACCTTGGAAGACAGACAACTTCACAAGCGGAAGGATGAAATCTTAGCGCTCCAACATCCTTTTCTTCAGGGCAGTATTACCTTAATTAACACAACTTGCAGAGCAACTGCAACAGCTCTTCCTCCGCGAGATGCCAGAGCGCTGCAGGAGCCGGGCTTCCCTCCTGCAAATCCTCTGAGGCGCCCCTCAAACCGGCGGACCCCTTCTCAACAGAGGCACAGCCAGCAGAACACCTCCTGTCCCCCATCAGCGATGCCACGAGCACTCACTCACCTGACAAGAAGCCGAATTTTCTCCAATGGTTTTGCCCAAAAGGCCTCCCGGGACAGTATGCAGCGTTGCAGCACCCGCCGCGCTGTTCACGCTCCCTCCACCCTCCCAGTCCACCACAATGGCGGAGGTGACCGGGAGATGGCCGGGCCTTGGACTTGTTCGCAAATGATGCAAAAAACCTCTATCGCTTCACTGAAGTGAAGGTAGGAGGCCACAATCTCCCACCCAGCGAGGCGGGGAATGCTGCGACAGCCCCAGACCACCTCCCCTGCCCCTTTCAAATGTGGCGGGAGCGTCATTGCGCCCCACCACAGCAGCAGGGCGCCGCCATGAGGAGGGTGGCCGGAGGCAGCGGCACTGTGGCAGCGGTGGCAGGCAGGACTGGCCACCGGGGCAGCAACACAACTGGCCCCGCTGGAACAGGGCAACCAGGGCGAAACACCAGTGCCTGGAACCTCCCAGCCCCACGTGTACACAATACACCTCTATTTACACGCACATTTTTTACACTTACCTATATACTTTTTTTTTTTCCGCTTTGTAAATCTAGAGCTTTAACATACTTAAGGTTATCTACCCTGAAAGCATTTGTAGAAGTAAAATTATTCCAGTAATTGTTCTGTATGAAGCAAACACCTGGACTACCTAATAGGATTAAATTACAGCACGGATAAAATCCCCTTTAGAAGCTGAAAAAAATTCAACAAAATAACCTATCTAATCTCATTGCATTAAGACTGCAAGCAGGCCAAAGGCCTAAAAATTATCATTTCATTGATACACCAAAGTTAAGTCTTTGGAGACAGAAGCAGCAGAATTAGTCCCCCTCCTCAGTTTCTTTCAGCACATACCTTCAAACACATTTAACTCTTATCAGGGACAGAAAAAGCTTGTCTTCAACTCACAGTCACTGCCTCTTCTGAAAGGTAAATTGGTAAAATCTGTAAGCCTCGGGAGTTTAATTGTGCTGTAGGTAAAAAAAAAAAAAAAAAAAANCCCCATTTAAATTATTTTTTGCCTTGAAAAACAAAGCTGAAAGTGCAACAGGATCAAAAAGCCTGCCTCACAAGGATTTCAGAAACCATGCTTTACTGCTTCAGTGTCAGGCAATTTGTTGTATTTGGTTTCCCTTCTTCCCCAAGAGGCTGAAGTCAGAAATTTCAACAACAACAAGGGCTAAAGCTTGCTGCAGTCCTAATCCACAACCTTCCAGTGAAAATTTAATCCTATATATAAGGATTTAATATATAAAGATATTATATATAATGTCTTCTGCTGTTTTAGGTCGAAATTTTTCCATTTTCTCAGTACTAGACCGCTGCTGAGCACAGACAGACACTTGTTTTGCAGTGTGCCAACTGACAGCGGTTGTCATATACGCAGTTGTGGTGATGACAATTGGTTTCATTTATAGTCCACACCTTGGAGTAAAGTTTTCCAAGATAAAAAGCTAAACACCTAGTGCCAAATTTTAGCTTGTTCCCTAACGCATATGAAAATGAATACATACACTTATTCAGAGACATTACTCAGAAAGCTAATCACAGTGTTATCGTGACATTATTAGCCAAAAGCACGTCCATCACTCCTGCCAGAGTCTTTGCCAACATTAGTTACCATGCACTAAAATAAACTGCAGTTAACACTCCACCACGTGAGGTAATGGGGGCTTGAATATCTCTGAGAACAAGGCAGGCAGGCAGGTCTGGCTCAGCTGCGCGCAGCCGTGCTGACAAGTTTGACCTGCCTGTGAGATGCTGCACCGGGAGCTTTGGAGGCTCAGCCATGCAGCAGGAACGCAGAGAGCAGCCTTTTGGCCAGGGCTGGACTACAGTAGGTAGGACCTCCCTCCCTCTGAAACGTCAGGGAGTAGCACCATTCAGTGCTGCACACGTGATTTTACTGAACGGTGATAGAAAAGTATTGCTTCCTGACCTGGGGTTTTTCTGTACGCCATCCACTCATGTCGTGCAGGGTCAAAGCTAGCGAGGCCGACCAGATCTGTGCTAGTTTTACACTGAGCCAAAAGCTGGGAGTCTCTGCAGATTAACTATGCAACAAATGCAATTTCAGTCAAACACCACCAGGTTCTGGTAATTAGTTTACAGCTGAAAGGGACCATAAGCACACTGAGTCCCTTCCCTTTCAAGTACCAAACATAACCAGCCAAAACTCTTAATTTTGAGAATTGATGTTGGTGGATGATAGAGGAAATGACACACAGATGACAGACAAATTGTAACAATTCTTCTAACCTCCCTATGCCAAAGTAAAAAGCTAGAAACTGCAAATTATCAAACAACTTCTGCAGACAGATGCTGTCAGCTGGGTACAGGGGAGGTGTTGCATTCAGAGGTGCAAGAGCCCCAGGAGCCTCTGCCACTGAAGCCGAAGGAGAAGGAGGAAACGGTCAGGCTTCCTCTGAAAACAGAAGAAGGTTTCAAAAACAATTAACTACCCAAAGGGTCAGTAAAGAAAAAGGCTCAGATTTTTAAAAGCATCTGGTTATCTGGTAAGATTATCAAAAGCACATAGGTGTCTTTAAATAGCTAATCCTCTCTGGCAAAAAAAAAATAAAAATCTGTCTTAATAGCTTACTCATCCCTTGGTGAAGCAAACAAAGTTCACTTCAACTTTGAAGGTGGAAGATCAAAACTTAAAAGGAAGATCTCAAAATGGAAAAGAGCCTTCTCTGCTACCTCCCACCTGCAAGGTATGAAAGACAAAGGGACATAGAAAGGAGCAGCTTTACCCTGTCATTTCTGCAGCTGTCCAGGTAACTGATAAATAATTAAAACTCAAAGTGAGCCTCATGATTGTAAATAATTATTTCAATTGTGACCATCAGGGCTCAAACTTTTCAGTAACAATTACAACGTATCCTGATGATATGCCTTTGATGAAAAAAACCCAAAGAACTGAGGTACTGAACAACAGTAATTTTAAGCAGTCCAGGTACAGTCAAGAATTAATTGGAATTAATTACTCATCTACATCTAGTGAGTTTCTCTGTGTTATGACAGCTAAAAGTGAGATAGAAGGAACTCAAGAAGGCAAGAAATTTTTCATAATAGAAATAAAGAAATTGGTGATAAAAATGAAAACCCTCATCTTCAGACAGAGATATACATTCTCTCATACGTCTTCAAATACAGTTTAAGTATGACAATCTAAGTTTCTTTTTCTCTGAGACAATTCAAATGAAAATTGTCTTTCTCCCAGGAAGGAATATTTCTGCTCAGTCTTACTGCTTCCCTAACTCTTTCTGCTTGTATGGTTGAATGTACAGTCAAGAAATGGTAATAGGAAGGGGAGAACGTTATAGATATACAATATCGAGATAAGCAGCTCCTGATACTGGATCATACTGCTGGATTAATAGACACTTATCACTAATATACATAACTAAGTTCCTTCAGACCTCTCAGTTTATGACAGCTTTGTGAACCAAAAAGCCAGTAATGGTACAAAAAAAAAAAAAAGGTACTATCTAGGACAGCATATACCACGTTAGGAATCATCATCAAGTGTTACTTTGATGACAAAACCCGAAGTACATTTTTAAAAATATAACATAAAGCATTACCAAAGTTAGTTTAATAGCAACAACAGAAACTTTTTATTTTTTTTAACACATTATTTTCAGCTTTCAGTAGGCTCTTCCATACAAGATGGAAGGCTAGAGTTCTTTCATTTTTTTTTTGAAGGGGAAATTGGGCATAAAAAAAATCTTGTTTCTGCTTATTTAGAAGCCTTGTAAAAATTCTTGTAGCTGTGCAACTATTTCTGTATCCACGGTTTCCATAAGTGCCTGAAAACCTTGTTCTCCCAGTAATTCCTGCTGTGCCTTTAGCTTCTCGTAGATGAACTGCTGCAACGACACAGTGTGTACAGGGTCCTTCAGTGCAAGCTGTGGAAAACATGTAAGAGAAGAATATATAATAATGCAGTAAAAAATACTCTGTGACATACTCATCTCCTTTAAAACCTCAACTCAAGAAAGAAATCTGCTTTTCTTTGTACTTAATTGAGAAACAAGAAGAAAAACTCCTGCAAAGCAAAAATCAAATTAATTATTACCAAAAGCAAATATCAGTTTAAAACTACTTGAAACAGTGTCAAACCACAGACCCAGTCTGCTGTAAGATTTCACCCTTCCACAAGATAAAACAATTTCAAAAGCTGCTTTGTTAATTACTGCCAAATGCGTTTCTCGTAACTCCTAAAAAACACGTCAGATGTTACCATGACAAGCATAAACTATGGTCAGTTATATTTTATTACTAAGGAAACACAACACTGAAAAAGTTGAACTAGTTTAGATTATATGACAAACAACAGCTAAAATAAACTGTCCATATGCATAAAGCATAGACACACTTCTTCAGTAGTAGTACCTATACAACCTCAGCAGTCCAGCTGGATTATGCAATTTTCTTTTGGGCAGGGAGGGACAGAGTATTTGTCACTATTTTCCACATGTTAACTGCTTCTTTATGCAAGCAAAAAGAGGTAAATGAAGGGGCGACATTGACAGAGGACCTATTCTTAATTTCAATATCAGAAGACAGGTGTCGGCAGGCTATGGACATGGATAGTTATGAAGCATTTGTCCCTCAGTCCACCAGGCTAGATGAAAGTGGACACCTGGAGCTTGCTGCATAATAAAGAAGTAGAAACAGAAGAAAAGTTGAAATGAACAGGAAATCACTGCAGACCTGTGATCTGTTCCTCTTAGTATCAAAACCAAAACAACACTACTATTTATGCTGGAAGGTCAGGAAACAAAATATAATGCTAGATCTCAAAGACCACTGAAATAGGAGACTTCTGAGCTCATAATACCCTGCTATACTGCTATTTCCAAAGAAATGAGGCATATTAAACTTGCACAACTGCTCTTTTGGCATGACACAAAAAAAGAAATATTTGAATTTTAATATGGAGTGGAAGACATTAAACCTTAAGGGGGGAAATACTGATGGAAACAGCCACATAAACATAAGACAGAGTAAAACATCCAAACCCATTATAACTACCACAAAAGAGAAGGTAGTCTTATTTCTTATGAACAACTCCAGTGAAAAAGCAGGCTGCTTTTTAGCCTCCTCCATCAGCCCTTGCAAGTTCTTAAAGCAGTGTAATTGTAATAATAGTTCAGTATTCTGCAATAATTCTTCTCACTAAATGTAATCTGGTCTCTAGATTATAAACAGACTTTTCAAATTGAAATTTCAGATTTCTAAACCACAGCTACTCTAATCATGATTTGCCAAGGTTAGCGACATCCTTTTGTAACAGCATTAGCACAATCTACAAGGTAAAAAAAGACCGTCTTGCCAAGCAAAGAATCTAGCAGTTTCTGGATGATTTGTATTTGTTAACCAACAATTGTAATTTGGGACATATAGCACATTTCTAATCAGTTAGTTTCAGTAAATTCATATCTCTGAACAGTCACATACAAAATTACTGTAGGGAATTCTGCACAGAAAAACAAGTATTAAAATTGCCATAGGCAAGTGTTCTCATACCTGTGGCCCTGACCCAGCAGTAACTACATGAATGGCACGCATTACCAAGTCTCCTTGGGAAGCACCACCAAAAAGCCATTCTTTAAATACCTTTTAACCCACAAACCAATTAATCTACATATTTAGTTCACTGTATGACTTTTGTCACCCTACCATAAAGTCTTGTTTAAGTACTCAGAATTAGAATGGGAAGTAAGAACAATTTGCCTTAAAGTATCAACTTCATGTAGTTTTTCTCTCTATGATGACAATTCATCTCATCAGCAATTTTATATTGCAAAGTTTATTCTCCTGACACCTAAAAAAAAAGAAATAAAACAAAGAAAAACAGACTTAAGGTAAATAAACCTCTTATTTCTTATATGCCAATGTTCACTAATAAGCCACAACTTAAGTCCAAATTTTTTCCCAATTTTAAGATGCTACTAGAATACAAGCATGTGTGTTAGCTGTTCTAGCACCCCAATGGTGGTTTTCAAACTCTGAACAGAAGAACCATATTGTTTTGAAAATAAAGGGTTTGAATCCTTGCTTATTTGCAAAGCTTGCTGGAATTTCAATTCTGAGCTCTCTCTACCATCTCTTATAATATTAATCATAGCGATGCTCTCCAGCATCTCTTAGCGGTGCTAACCATCTCATGGGAGCACCTGCCTCATGGGAGGTGATGATAGGTTTCCAAATAATCGTCTGAATCATCTCTGCCGTACTACTGAAAAATAATTAATCTCGAAAAAACAACCAAATTGGAGAAGATGACAAAACAATACATTACAGAATTAAAAGTTAATATTTTTTAGTATTTATTTTATTCCTAATGGAGCTGCCAGATTTTCAGAATGCTGGGAGTTACAGGAATAGGCACTGCAACTTTGGTACATAACTACTCTGATTTTAGAAGTATTATAATTCCACATTTTTTTCTTCACAAAACTTCAGTGAAGCTAGTCAACTTTATATGTAGTCTTTCCACCAGATAGGAAAGTAACTGAAACACTTCTGCTGCATATTTACTAACATACATTCTATCAGGACAAGTGAGAAATTAAACTAAGCAGAGCTTTGTACATTGCAAACATAAACCCACTCCTCACAGTTCAAAGCAGCGGAACTGTAAGCCAGTAGGGACTTTTGTACTATGATTAATGCCTTCTGCTAGGAGCAGCATCTAGTATTTGTAAGCCAGTAGGGACTTAAGAGACTTCAGGCTTAATTAAGGAGTTAATACACTAGCCTGATTTCATTCAGATGGTCATGTCAAAAATATTTTGAGTAAATTAGAGTTTCCTGCAACAATAATAAGTTTGCTTTCCTTTCACTCTATGTTTCTGGAACTTGTACTCAGAACCAACAAAACAAACGAAATAGCTTGATATAATTCGTTTGTTGACAATATTAGACAATCAGCTGCAGTCTTAGCTGAATAAGCAAGCAAAATCATAAGTTTGGAAGAACAGAAAGCACTGTTCTTTATTCACTGTATTTTCATTATGACAAAATTAAAATAGTATCTGGTTTAAGAGAAGACTTACAAGATGTTTTCAGATTGTTCTATTTGCTTTTGGGAGGAAAAATCATCCTCTTGAAAATTGAGTCTTCAGCTTGCTAAGCACTGAGCATCCAGCATCAGTTCAGCATGGAACTCAACCATATCAATATTAACACTGGCTACTTAGTCTGTAAACACTTGGGTTAGTGACTGTATTTTTGAATGTAAGCATGTATGCTGAGTTCCTAGTTGTGTGGCCTGAGTTTTTTTGGTTTGTTTTGAAATGCTCCTGATTCTGGTAAGAGCAAAATACATCTATTTTCCAGTTGAAAAAAAAAAAAAAAAATCCTAGAAAATTTCAACAGCTTCTTAGTCAAAACAGCTACAGACAGGAAACGGAAGTTTGATGAGGAAATACACATTACTGAAATGTGCTTTATGCTGCCCAGTGAAAACCTGATTTGACTAGCTTTTGAATCAAGTTGCTTTACGAATTGATCTTGAAACTGGACACGGGTGCCTACCTTCAGGCTAGACTGAAGAGACTAATCTTCCACACCTCATTGGTGGTAAACAACAGTTTGAATCAGAAAAGCAGTACAGAGGTATTACAGAACAACCATTTCCCAACCCTCCAAACTCCCCTTGCCAGCATCAATGGCATTCGGCAGAATTACCAGTTGTTTGAACCAGTATTTGTTAGGTGGATCTCTTTCCTCAACATCTTTAGACAATACTACAGTCAAAAATCACACTATATTCAATAACCAATTAGATGTTTTTCTGTACTAAAACAGTGATCTAATCACTACAAGTGATAACACCAGCCAATGGAATGGCATTAAAATTGAAGAAAAGTTAAAAGTCTAATAAAACTCAAAAAAGTCTGTTGGAGATGACTGAATTAAATTGTTGAAAAGATTTCAGAATTGAGAGATTCTCCTCAGTTTAAGTATGGACACTTTGGTACTACAGACGGAGCAAGAATGCTGGATGTAAAAGTATACATATTTACCATGATAGTTAATATCTTGTGACTGTGGTGCTCTGGGAAAGACTGGAAAATAATTTAAGGAGGGAATGCATCCTTTACTTTTAACAGTGATTATAAAATGCAGCCAACAATACAAAAGGCTCCTAATATCAAAGCTTTTTAACAGATTTCAGTGGGACTTGCATTAGATCTGTGGCTAATTTGTAGGTAAAATGTATAAGGAGAAATTAAACAATGCCATAGAAGTATTACTTTCAGTAAACCACATGGTCACATAAAACTTGATCATTTGACTTATTACATTGTAAATAATTTATTTTCCTGAAGATATCAAATCATGATTCATCTAGCTTCTTCCCATACTATGGTAAAATTAAAAAAACCCCAAGCCTGCTATACTTACAAATAAGCATCATCTAAAACATGTACCAGCATGGATAATTCAAGTAACATAGATTTTTATTAGAAAATACTTTGCTTCATTTTTCTTCTCCACACCTTCAAATAAAGAGTTGAAAAAGCTTAACTCCCTTTTTGAACAATGATACCAGGGTTCTTAAAAACATACATTAAGGGCACATAAAAATAAGTCACCTGAGGTCTACACAGTATGTGCAGTGCGGTCACCTATTTACATTTTCCTCAATATATTTGCAATGAGACTAAAGTACAGCAGTATCTGGAAATGTCAATTACATAAAATTATCATAAACTCATAAAGCCTGTTCTATGTAAAATTCTCTTTAGCAATTATGAGCTACGCATAATAACAGATGTACCAATGACAGGAGAAAGGGCCAGGCAAAAGAAAAACATCTAGACCCTGTGCAAACATCAGGTAGTGACACTTAGCATGAACCATGCCAGTTTATCTTTTTTCTCATATTAATAGCCTTAAAAGTTGCAAAGCATTATTATTTTGAAAGAGAGAATCTGATTTATCTTTTAATTATTGTTTTATGAGTTTTAAGCTGTAAGCCCTGCTACAAGCTGCTGATTCAGCAATGGAACATATAAAAGGGGAGAAACTTCTTGCAGGAATGAAGTGGGACAGAAGATTAGAAACTTTTTCAAATCAGTTGCAGATTCCCTTTAAGTTGTTCTTGATTTTCCTCTTCTCACTTCAAATATTTGTTCCCTCTTTTATTCCACCAGAGGTATCCGCTACTGCAGTTATTCTAAATGTCAGATGAATTGTGTGTGTGTGTGCTGATGCTCCTACAGAGAGGAAGAAACTTCCATTACAGGTGGGTAGGAATGGGCCCAGGTGATGTTTTGGTTTTAATCCAGTTTTTCAAATCAAATGCTAGTTGTGCTTTCAAAGCTGTGATTAACAATCTTGGTTACAATTTGGCACTTCTACTACTAGTGACCTACCCAAATGACCTGTATCGTTTTGAAATAAACAGCCATGAGAACTGGCAAGTCTCAATTTCTGCACCATCCACAAAAATTTATATTTATATACAGTGAATACTAAAGTTAGCTGAAAAAATGACAGCATAGAATGCTCAAGTCTGAAATAAATCAGAATTAATCAGCTAAATATGTGAATGAGAGGGCGAAACAGACAGCTATTCTTACAAGACAGGATTGAAAGGAGAAAAACAAAGGATTTTCAGAACACTTAGGAATCTAGAAAACACAGTAAGTATGGAAATAGTTCTGTCTAGATTATGAGATCCAAAACAAAAATGAAGCTTTGATGTTCACATATGACAATTTATTCTGGGTGAACCTCCAAGGAAACAAAGGCTGAAAAAGTGTTTAAGCTGAATGTTAAAGAACAGTTGAGAAAAAAGTCACAAACAATTCCATAGAGAAAAAAGAAAAGTGACACTGCTCAAGGGAAGATATATTTCCCATGTAAATCGAAACCTGCCTTGTCACATCCTTATCAATTCTGGCTTCTCCTTACCAAAGCACATCCGTTTCTCTGTATTCAAATGACCATTGACTCTGCATGTGACCCCAGAACAGTCCCTTCATTATGACTGTGTTCATCAACACTGTACTGGGGCATTGTATCATTTAGGAGGGAAGAATGATAGAGGTCATAAACCAGCGTGCCCTACTTTTCATTTTACCTGATACAGTCACATTGAAGGTAGTCCATAGGAAATCTATCCAGTCTAAATTTCTAAATACATATCCAAGCTATTAAAGTTAACCTGTAACTGAAAAATTAAGAGAATTTCTGCAAGAAAGTTATTAAAACTTTAGCCAGCCAAAGAGAAATAAAATTTGACTATATTAAAAAAAAAAAAGAACAAGAAAGGACTGTAGATTTAAATTCACTTCATGTTTTTTAAATCTGATTAACAAACCAAACATATGTATCTCTCCCTGTTGATATATAGATATATCAATCCCTATCAATAGACATATAGGTATCTATCTATGTCAAGATAAATATCACTCTGCAACAAACACCTAGAAAATAATTTAAGCCCACAAGCGGGAAGAAAATTTAACCAAGCTTAAGAGTCTAGAGGTGCTTTTAAGAGTAACTGAATTATAGAACTATCTAATACATTTTTAAGGACCATAGAAAATAGTATTTCTGAGTTTTGTTTAAATTTGAAATTGTAAGACACTAGGAATTTCTCTTAAGGCATTACTAATAGCAAAATAATACCCAAGAGGTTTTGTGTCACTTTTTTTTAAAAAAAAAGGAACCATGTATCGATTAGTATTTAAAAGAAAAGCCTAATAACAAACCAAAAGGCTTAAAAAAAAAAAGCCCAATTAAAACAAACTATCAGAAGTCATCCAAACTCTTTTCTGCTCCTACAGGAAGAAATAAAGTACTAAAGGAGTGTCCACAAGCCTTCTTTTGGAAACATGTAGGTCAGTTAAAGCAAACGCACAATAGGGCTACACGCATCTACTCAATCACCCAATTCCATATTTTCCAATTACTTGACGCCAAGCAGTTCAGACTCTATTTTATTCCACAGTATTTGTACACTGCAGTATTCTGTGTGAGGAACCAGTCTCCCCAAACTCCTACAAAAATATGTTAATTTATGAAATATTCACAGGTTCGTCTGGACAAAAACAGCATAATTGCATGGTACCTAATCCAGACATCTTCATCTAAATCAATGCTCCTTATTCTTTACATTAGAAAGAGGTTACATGCCAGCATATGGCTCAACAGCTGTTCAGGTAAAACGCATAATCCAATATAATAAAGATTGTTATGAATATGAGAAATTTGGCCTGCCATGACATTTTGGTAAGCTTTAGTTTCCTCAATTTTTCAATAAAACCTTTTTATAGTGTCTTAGTATAATAATGTCCAGATTTTGTGAACAGATGATGTTTATTTTGGCAACATTTTCCAAGACTCAAAAGGAATGCAGAAGCATAAGTGTTGTGGTTGCAAAGTTTGTCATCAAAGCATTTTCCTTTTCTGATTCAAGAGATGAATTTTCCAAGAACAACAGATGAACCAAATCCAAAGGCAAAAAAAAAAAAAGTCTGACACAAGTGAATCACATAATCATTTGAATTGCATAACTGAATAACAGATCAAAAACTTACCATTTTTTTCCTTTTGTCTTGCTCTGTGGGAGGTTCCTCATCTTCTGTAGCTATGGGCTCTTCAAAGTGACACATCAACATGCAGCTAAGAATGGGAATAAGAGTAGTTTTAACACACATTATCATTAAAAATTATTTTAAAGCACTTTTAAAAACACAGGACAGATATGAGGGAGTCTGCTGAAAGTTAGGCAATCTCTGTTAGTATGCAATTTTTTTCTGAGAACAGCAAATCTAAAGAAGCCTGAAAGCAGGTTCTGTGTCACCTACACCCATGTAACAATCTCAGTTACCCTCCATATTTTAGCTCAAGTTCTGGCTTAAAAATGTATTTCTGTATATAGAAAACAGAATATGTGAGTTTAAAAAAATTAATATAGAAAAACATACTGTTCCTAACTAGAATTTCCCAATCTTTCCAAGGAAGTCCTATACAAGAACTCTGTGTCCTATCAACATGAAAACCAAAGTGGCACATATGCAAAACCAGCCAAGGCTTCTCATTGCATTCATGTTTTCCTGTGAGATCTTGAACAAGGGACCTAAAAACTAATATGGTCACTGCTATTGGTTCTAAACACTAAACAATAACGTTTTAGGCAGATAGATATTAGTTACCTTCTGCAGTCATGTATTTAAAGGTGTTTTTTCTAGACAGGTAAAGCTAAGCTTTTAAACTTCTTACTTTTTGTTTTGCTCCACCCTCAGCTGGTAGGTACAAAACACACAAGTAACAGCCATATTTTAACTATTATTTTTGTAGTGATTACAAAAGAGGGAAATAGGAAAAAGAAAATAGTTCAAATGCCAGAGGTTTTTTTGCCTGTTGAAACAGTTTGAATGGACTTTATAAAAACATTGGTGAAAGCTATCCTATAGCAAACACGCTTTCCATTCACTTTACATTCTCTACATTGAAAGAATACGTAAATATTCCACTGATTTACCCAATTCTTCCTAGAAAAGCTGCTTTAGGAACCAAAGGATTTAAAAATCACTCAGGTGACAGTAACTTGCCACTGTGTATTAAGTGTGTTTTATGGCAGGAAGGACACATAATTCACATATTACAAGATACCCAGACCAAATACTGCTCATTTTCATAATTCTCATTATAAGCACATTATTGTTCATTTTCAACCCTGTACCACTGTGCATTTTTAACTGCTGCATTCCACTAACAGATGAAATGTTCCTGCAGCTAAGTTGAATAACTTGCTTTAAAGTTACTAAAATGAAAAACAGTTGTAATTTTATGCGAAAATATTCAGGTTTACTGTTTGTATATTCAGTTTTCTATTAACATGTGTTTAGAGCTGCATGAAACACTTGCTGAGGTCTGTAAAGCTTTCTTGTAATTATTGCTACAATCCAAAACATAAATGCTAGGAAACCTGGTTGAACGTAGCTCTTTGTATTGTAAGCCACGGCTACGCTAAATGTGCACGTTGTTTTAGTCTCTGCACTATAGTAATTAGATACTATGATAATCAGTGGAGTACACATTTTGTTTTTTGGAACCAGTTCAGGCTTAAATTCATTCTTTTCAACCTGGAGAGCCAGAGTAGTGCACATGACTCCAGATGAGTGCTCTCACTTTATTTATTTTGAGATTACGTCGAAATGTGTAACACAAATGTCAGAATCTTTCAAACACCCCATTCAGTAGCTGTCAACAGAAATATGTCCTTGGTTCAGTATGCCTATATTTTATAAAGCAAAAAAAATGTCCGAAGTTTGGAGAAGTACAGTGACAAGTCCTACACGCCTTCAAGCTTAAAATATGAAATGAACTAGGACAAGGTTTTATCTATGTCTCTGTGAGAACTCTTTTCAACAAGTGCTGGCAAGACAAGATGTTTAGAAACAGAAGGGGCTCTGTAATGTTGTCTCTTGTAGTAAATAGAACACAATGCCAAATCACATTCTCAGACTTTGGAGTTACATCTTCTATACTGATAGTTAGGAGAAAAAAAATAATGTACTTCTGCCAGTAACTCTTGGGCATAGTTCAGGCTCAGTGTGAGTGTGGACCATTCTCAGCACACGCTTGTGTGCAGACCACCTGTTTTAAGTGTAGAAAAACTTAATAGATCGCATGCAGGCTGTTCTGTGCCAGCTGGCTTCAGTGCCAGCAAATATCTCCTTAAGCCATTAATTAATTAGTCCAGATACAGTCTGTTTCATCACCAGGTAATTACCTGAAAGTTAGAAAATGTTTGATTCTTAGCATCTGGTAAATACTGTTATTAGAATATAGTGTCTGTAGGTACATCTTGCAGAGCACCTGTTTTTAATGTCTTAAAACTCTCCATCATTCTAAACCTATGTAATCATTACAGAGAAAAAACAACAATAAGATCTCTGTCCTAAAAAAATTCTGTATTATTCAATGTTTTTCTACTTCTCCAGCTTTGGCAGAGTACTACCAGTAACCTGGGAGTCAGCAGGAGATGAATGAGCCTGGTACTCAGTGGCAGTGCACTCTGAGCACCCCTGACACCACCTTTCTGCCACAAATGAACTTTTGCTCCCAGCTCTGGGAACTGTCTTTTGAGCTATGCCCTGTAGAGCAGGTATGTTAAGTGGAACAGCTGAAGGAGAAGAATTGTCCTTGTGGGATAGGTTTTCAAGTTCTCCAGGCCATTGTACACTAGGTCCATTCAATGAGGCTGAGGCATTCAGGAAAATATCTTGGTTAAACTCCCGATGTCATCCTTGAAGAAACTGAGCTACCACCCTATCAACACACAAGCTTGTTGGATTGTAATTTTAGATGACAGTCAAGTGAGCAAAAAGCAAATCTAAGCATATAAACATTTTAAGATATCATTTAGTAGATAACTAATGAACAATATAAAATTATGTTGATTGTAATTTTAAGCCCTCCCTCCCCCACTACAATTATTTTTTAAGACCAAAAATTTCCTATCTTACTAAAACATTCACTCTTGTGAAAACAGAACACTTAGAAGCATGTCTTAACTGCCTACAGATTTTTCTCATCAAAACACTAGATATAAAACAGTACTACTACCGTTAAACCCACAAAAATTAATCAGATTTTCCACTTACTCTTTGTATGTTCCTGTTTCAGGATCTTCAGTCATAACATCATGGAGCCCTTCCACTGAAATGTTGATGATACCACAAAATTTATCTTGGATAACGCTGGAAAAGAACAAAATTTATCTTGGATAACATTGGAAAAGAACAGGAAAGTGGCTTAGCTGGAGGAACTAAACAGGAAATTTGCTCAATAACTGTAGAGCACACTTACTAAGCAATATTTTCATTGCTTACTGCTTAGCTGAGCATGCCATCAAGCAGCTAATCCATTTTTTTTTAATTATACAAAGGCTTCAAAAAAAGAGGCAAGAACCATTATTCTTAAATAGAATAAAACCTCTTGTGCCACTGTTGAAAACCTAGAAATAATTGCAAATGGAATAAAGGAAAAAATACATTAGCACAAGACTCAAGAACTGAGTGGGGAGGGCATGCTCCTGCTAGCAGGGAGGTCAGAGTACAGGCTTCTGTTCCTGACACATTTACACATTTTCTCCCATCACTATTCAATGCAAAATCTACACACAAACCCTTGAGCAAGGGAGAGCTCGTAAAGATGGTACACTCCTCTACTGTTTTCTCTGTCCAGCCATGGAAGTATTTCTTCACCATCCTAGGCAGCTGAATGATTCCCCATAGAGGGTGAAAAATATCTGCACCTAGTTCTGCATGAACGCCACCTCCCTGAGTAGGGAAAGAAAGGTGGGGTGGGATTTCTGAGCTTAAACACAGGCATCTCCTGCCATTTGAAACACTAGGCTATTTAAGACAACTGCAAAGGGCTGGTAGGTATCGCTCGGGACTTAAGTGAGATAAACACCTTTCCCGGCATGAGCTGAAGGCCAGGCTGGATACCACCACAATGCCCAAAATGACACTAAACACTTACATTTTGACACTTGCCCCTGCCTGGATAATTGATGTGCCTGTAGGGTAAGGGCACAGAAACATGATCTCCCCATGATGGATAAAGTAGGTGCCACCTGCTCCTAGTTAATGGGAAGCAGCTGTGACTGCTGTTTCTGCTGAATTTCCTGCTACTGCGAGTCCAATGCCAGAGACGTGCAATTGAGGGACTTCGGTGCATGGATTCATACTCTGTGAGCTACACAAAGGTGAAGACACACTGCAAGTGCAAAGATGTTCATCTTGATAAGACTGCAAAAGTTCCATCTACAAGCAGCAATTAAACAGAAATGGCCTAACTGGTGATGGTGAACTACAACTCTCCTCCTGCACTGCCACTGACTGAAGCATTTTATTACTCCCTGTTTGGAATTTCAGGCTTAATTTTCCCCAAAAGGTGCTGCTGCTGTCTAGTAGGCAGAAGCAGACATGTTCCATTTTTGTTTAAAGGTACTGAATACTAAGTTCATGTATTGTTGTTTGACCCTTTGTTTTAACAAAGACAAATCTATTTCTTAATATTCTTTCATTTCCTTTTCTTATTTGGGATGAAAACCAAAAAACTGCATAAACCATAGCTCCTTATACCTTAGTTATTGCCTTTGAAAAACTTCTTGTCAGACATACAACAAAGTTCCAAGTATATGATAAACAGACTTTATATAGCAATGGATGCTTTGGAAAAAAATGCATATCAAGTTAGAATACTAAGCATATAATATTTCTTTTACATTTGTTTTGATAAGACTACGATTCAACCCATGATCATTTTGTTTCCAAGGATTATTTTTGTTCAGCTACTGTTGAATGCTAGGATCTGAACTGTATTTTGTGTAATGAAACCTGAAACTCTCAAGCTCCACAAAATGAAAACTGACACAATTTTCATTCAGTCTGGCTTATTCTTGTTATCATTGTCAAGTATGTATTTTAAGAGACTTTCTTCCTTGTCAAAAAGCTTCCCCATCTCATTCAGAACAGCAAAGTAGTACGTGTTGTGAGACTGAATCTCCGGTGGGGTCCTGCAGACAGCAGGCAAACAGCCTACTGACCACACAACACTGCTGAGAAAGTGAGTGTTGCCCACTCAGCGGCCTGCAGAACAAGCCCTCAGAGACAGAGCAGGTTTCTTCACTCAAGTCAGAGGTCCCCAGCTAGCACGCCTCCCATTAAAGCTCTTTTGCCTTGTATGTTTTTTGAAACACATCTAGGCAAATGCCATAAATGTAGTTAATATTTTCCAACATGAGAAAGGAAACAGCTGTCCTCAGATTCATGTCAATAGAGGACAAGGGGCATTCAACCGAGAACAAATGCTAACGCTTTGCACCCTGGAGAAGTAAACTATGCCCTGTACGTATGCACCATTTAATTAATAATACAGGTTGCTATTCATTACCTGGCAGTTACATTACTTCCTTCCAAGCTGCATGAAGAATCCCTGACCGCCACAGAAATTTTATATTGGGAGGAAAGAGAAAGATGTTTGACCTAATGAAGGCATAGCATTTTCATCAGCTGCAGGGCTAATTATGGTCAATCTATTCAGGGACGTTACTGTAATTTACCAACATGTAAATAAATACTGTAGGCACAGTGCTCATTATGGTGTTTTTCCAAGCTTGCAGATTGACAGGAGAAGCACACAGGGAGGCCCATTTCAATAACTTCTGCTTCCAGGGCTCTGTGATATGGCCAGAAGAAACAGAGGATAGTGGTTGGAGACCCAAAATACTGTTCTTGATAGTCAGCTCCAAAGCACAAAGAGAAATCATTAATTTCTTTACTTGGAGGGGATATTTTCACTTTATGGCATAAATAAGGAATGATATTTCCAGTGAAAGACAGAAAATTCATGGTAATTTTTCTTTTTTTGAGGAAAGTGAAGGTAAAGAATGTACAAGACCTTTCAAAATGGGATAACTGTTGCCTGCAGCTTTCCGTAAAGATACCACCTTCTCTTTTCTCCCCCTTCTTCTTTTTCCCTTTAAATGGGACATGAAGTTTCTTCCTACCAAAGACTCACTGAAATGTTTACCAAGTATGGACTCATTAAACAATGCAACTACTTTTAGAATACAAGACACATGCTGGTGAAAAATAAAGACAGCATAGGCTCATTGTGCTTTGAAAGAAAGAAAGCCCAATTACAGTTCAGCGGCAATATTAAAATGCATCAGGCCTTATTTTCATAGAAGAGTGCCATGCAAGTCAAGGTAATACCTTGTCAAAGAGACAAAATTAGCCTGTGTGTTTCAAGAGATACATTAGGAAGTCATGCGAGTAGATTCAGAAGAGACAGACACTGTACTTAGTGGAACTTTCAAAGTGGAACAGTTAATACTGTCCATGCTAAAATCTTAACTCTGGAGGAAGGCACCATTGAAGCAGTTCTGCCCTTGAATTAACGGCACGTAATCCAGATCAGCAATGGAACAAACAGCAGCATAAAGTTACAACTGGTTTTAGACCTACCCAGTTTCCTTAAGTTACCAGGACAAAACCTCATTCGGTAAGCAAGAGAGAGGCCCAGAATTAGAGGATAACTTCTATAAACTTGTCCGGATCTAAAACACTCCAGAATCCAGTTTCAAGGATGCAATTACCACATATTAACATTATTTTTTACTACAAAAGTATCTTTTATGATGTCTGTGAATAATATTCACCTTGCCTATAATGAAAAAAAACGTAGCAAACATTTAGGGCAGCTTGTACATGAATAATCTCAAACCTTTTATTTTAAAGTTTGCATAATTTGTCAGATAAAAGAATAAATATTACTTTTTTTTCAGAACAGATGTGGACTGTTTTTTCTTTTGCAAAGTTTTTACTTTCTCTCATTCTATCATTTCTCAGCTATCTATTCAACATTTTTATTATCCTGAAGTCATGCAAAAAATAAGAATTTGGATTTCAATTACATAGATAGCCACTGTAAATAAAGCTTTATCATCAGCTTAATAAAACATGTATGATGATAAATTTTTAGGGGTAATTAAATAAAATGGTCCCCATGTCTACTACGCATCTTCCTCAGCCTATCAAGAAGGGAGGAAAAATTCTGCATGGGAAGACATACTATTTTAAAGATTAAAAGGAAGAGGAGAATATCTTTCAGGCTTTTCTTTTTCACCAGGATGAAGCAGTAAACACCAAAAAAGGGAAAAGCTTAATTCCTTATTTTTACTACTGTATGGTAGATTTGAGAAAGATTAATCAATTCTTTATTCTTATCTCATAAGCCAAAGAAAGAGGTGGAGCAGGACAAATAGAGATTACTTTGCACGTACTGCAAGCAATGTAAATGATTATCCTACACACACCCCCAACCTTAGGAACTGCACAGTGCTAAGGAGCTCCAAAACCAGTAATGCAGCAGCTAAGACAACATTTCCCGGGGAGTCCTACGACTGACCATAAACCTGATGACCATAAAGTGCTACTTTGCTTCATGAGGGCAGACTCAGTAATTAAGTCTTCTAATGTATTTTCTAATGATTTGAACAGTTACACATATGAACCACAGGTGTACGTGAAAGGATCTGTTTTCTAGTGTGAACATTTAAACACTACCAACTGCAAAAGAAAGGCATTTCCCCCACAACTGCATAATGACCCTCTCAATTCCTTGTTAGTCTAATCCAGCTTGTTGGCAAGCTGGATATTAGAGGATGACTCCACTCCAAAGGAGGTCTTGCAACTGTCTCAACTCTTTGCTTGCACAAACAGCTCTGACAGCATTGGTTTCCTTTCATGCTCATCACTACAGCTGGTGAGACTCATGCCTGGCAAACAACTCCTACAGCAGCTTGTCAGTGCAAAGGACACACCTTCGGAGGGAACCTCTCCTGCTCTTCTGTAGAGAGCAGCTGTGGAAATCAGAGCCTAAAACAACAAAGCTGTCCCCTCACAGATCTCTTTGAGAGCTAGGTTTATTCAGTCTGAACCTTTGTCTGCTCCCCAAACTCCCCTCTAAAAAAGGCACAGCGGCATTTCTAGCAATGAAAACTTCGTTAACTAGCTTCCACTGAATTTTAAGTCCATTATTTCTGGAGACATCCATACAAAATTGAAGATTTAGAAACAAAGTACATAAAACTGCAGAACATACTACTGTGCAATCATTGATTATGTAGCTGTTATTAAATGAAAACAAACTAAACACACGTGGAGAATTATGTAGGAGAGGCAGAAAGTAATAAAAATGGGTTAAAGAGAAAGAGACCGTAATGGATTAGCCACCTAAAAAAAAAAAAAAATTAAGCATGAATTACAGTCAATGTTTTCCCTCCTTAAAAACATTTACCCATTAGATTTGATCTGATCTACAAGTAGAAAATTATACTAAAAGTTTCTACTCAAGCAATCCAAAATAGTTTAAGATCTTGCCCAAGCAGCTGAATTGCGTTCCATAAAATAGAAGAATTTGATCTATTATTACAGTATAGTATTACAATACAGTAAATTGATATTTCGTTACATTCAATAGAGACACATAACAAGCAACAACAGAAGCACACTTGCACATTCATACCCACAGAGCAGTCAATGTCTACAGATGTACTACTAGCAGGTAACACATGTCATTCCTGGAAATGAACTGGAGATAGACAAACAGGACAATAGGGAGCAGCACAACATGGCCACACTCATGAGTTACACCAGCAGAAAGCAGGCAGGCTAGAAGAAGAACCTTGAGGGCAATTCTGGTTCATCTGTAGAATGCCCTGGTCTCCAGGCTGGATCCTGGAACAGGAAGATGCTTCTACATAACTTAAATTGACCCACGAAGGACCAACTATCAAAACATTGCTCTCCATTTTTAACTTGAGCCAAACGATCTAACTGTAAATTGTGTTGTTTATAAACCAAGTGGTTGCAGTTCTTTTTCCTGAATTACTGGAGTAACGGGGGGTGGGGGTGGGAATCACAGAAATTCGGGTTGAAAATAAAGCTACAACACACTGGACATAACCTGACAATAATGTAAACAGAACATCAATATTTGAAACAGAAACAAGAAGTTAAAACAAATGCAAACTATGCAGTAAAATAATATCCGTCCTTTGAAGATGAAGTCTAAAATTAGGTCTTCAGTATAAAAACATACTTTGACCTGACACTTCCAAATATACACCACAAATATGTAAATACCTTCAGCAATTAATCTAGAAATATGTATTTAAAGTGTAGTATATGTCTTCATTTTGTACCTCTTATCTAGACAAAAGCACCCTCTAACTACTACTATATAGATGATGAAATATCTTTTATTGACAATAATTAACCAGCTCTATTATCTTAAACATAATAAACTTGGTCAGTTTTTAAATCCAATAGAAATTTAGTTTCCTTATTAACTCCAGTTTCAGGTATTATCATAAAATGATATAGATACACACTAACAAAAAATTCACTTTAATATATTCATTGTACAGACTGAATACACAACTTTGTATATTAACATACGTCATAAGTATGAATAAAATTTCTATCATTTTAAATGTTTCTTTTCCTTGAGAGTTTGAACATGCTAGATGTAAATATGCTCACTTTTTTCTCCCCACTGTGATGATTAATAGAGGCAGAGCAGAAACTGTATGATAATAAATAAATGAAGCATTGCTTTTTCCTCATTCCCTCAGATTTCCTGGCTTCATGACCCTGCTGAACTGATGTTTTGCTTGCTTCAAGCTAGCTGTGGAATTTCTATAGAAACTTATACCATTAAGTACTGCAAAATAAAAATAAATATATGTGTACTTTATACTGCACGTATACGTGAGTTATAGGAGAAAGATTCTTACAACAGGGACAGAGGATAATACAACTATCCGTATCAGATTTAAATGACATCTAATAAAAAAATCAATAAACTTCAAAACATTCAGGAAGCAAATGAAGATGCAGAATCCAAATTATACCATTTTCCACAATTCTGTTGATTTTCATCAGTGAAGGTATTTTTTGAAAACTGAGTTCTTGATTTCTTGACATTTCAGATCACAATAAAGTTAACATCAAATCAAATGAGATAAATTACAATGATGAATGTTCAAACAATATGACCTGTGCCTGACTTTCAGATGCCGTTCGCTTGAGCAGCCTAATTTGGTCCAATTCTGAATGCCCCACTGAATTCCGAGTTAGCGACTGCACTGGGTCAGCTATGTTGTATCTGCCAGGCTGATAAAAACCGTAATATTCTATTCTCTTTTCCCCTGAGTTTTCTAGCACCTTTAGTTTCTGCCTAAACTGAATAATTTTACAGGTTAAGAACAGGATCACAGCACAAGCCAGAATGAAAAAGGCTACTAAAATGTCAAAAGCCTGATTCAGCTTTTCAACCTGTTGTGTACAAAGTAGGGACGTTTTTAATGATACAGGAGCAGCATCTGTTGGAAATAAACCTTTTTCTTCTGCGGTTCCATTAACAGGTATAATCTGTGCTGGTATTCGCACCGGTAATGTTGGTAATACTGTAGTTGCCTGTGATGGAATCTGAGCAGCATTTTCTTCAAAAGGCAGTGGGTTAGCAGACGTAGCTGTAGTTCCTTCCCAGAAAGCAACATACTTAGTTTCTGCATTGACAAACTGTTCAAACTCTTCAAATGTGTTGTGCCTATTTCCCTTATGCCATGCCATCAGCAAAGTGGTAGTGCTGGGATGGACACCTACGGATCCAAGACTCCAGGCTGTATCTGGGCTGGCCGTAGGGCTACTGCAGTTTGCAAACTGACTCCACTTAATGTAATGCAAAGGTCTACCACGCATACTCAGGGGATTCTGACAATGAATTTTTACAGAAATAGGAGACGATGCTAGCCAATTAAGTAACCCAAGCATTTTGCAGCTGCAGTTCCAAGGATTATAATTTACCTGTAGATGAGTTAAAGACACTAAGGGCTTGAGCACTTCAGGTTGTAACTCTGAAATATTATTAAATGCTAAACTGAGTATTTTAAGTGACTGTCCCATTTTTTCAAAGGTACCATCGCCAATACTGGTTATTTTATTTCTGTCTAGCTGCAGATACATTAAATTGTTCAATAAAGTAAAAGTGCTGGAATTGATATTTTCTAAATCATTATAACTTAAGATTAACTGGCTAAGGTTGTTTAATCCAAAAAAAACATTTACAGTAATACATTTTAGCTTTATGTTTTTTAAAGACAGATATCTAAGCTTGTTAAGTCCTTTAAATGCAAAAGGATGTATTGATCCAATGGGATTGTGAGACAAAGAAAGTCTTTCAAGATTTTTCAGCCTTCCAATAGCATTCGATGGCACAAGTGTTAAGTTGTTACCTTCAAGGAACAAATATGTAAGGTTTTCAAGATGATGAAATGCGGAATCTGATATCCGTGAAATCTTATTATTGGCTAGGTTAAGTGTTCGGAGACTTATCATTCCCAAGAAAGTTCCACTTCCAAGGACACTGAGACGATTTCTTTGAAGTGTTAAATATCTAACAGAAAGGAGATCACTAAATAATCCTCTGGGAATAAAAGCTATTTGATTATTCTGAAGGTATAAACAATGAAGATTGGAAAGACCTTCAAAGATTCCTGGATCCAGCCGTTTAATATTATTGTTATTTAGATGCAAGTAGTACAATTTGGGGAGTTCCACAAAAGCTTTCGGGTGTACATACAAAATACTGGAGTTATCCATGTAGAGTGCAGCAAGCTTCTGAAGGCCCCTTAGTTCATTTGGAGTAACACGCGATATATTATTCCCACTGAGGTACAAGAGAATTGTCGTTTTTGGAAAGTTCTGCGGGATGCTCGAAAGCCCTACATTACGACAGCTAACTTGCCTCCCTGTGCAGAGCTGGCAAGCAGCTGGACAGCCAAGAGCCTCCTTCTGGAGCAGCAACAAAAGAAAACAATTAAGGACATACAGGAATGCTCCCGGGCAGGGTGGAGAACTTTGCAGACCACACATATCCCTGTCTTTGGCCTTCTCACTCATCTCTGACTTTGCTAGTAGGGATAAAAAGAAGTTTATAAATATTATTCATTTGAAACTTTAAAGATTCTGTGTGTACAGTCTTTAAAATATAAGCATTGCTTTCAAGATTGGTATTTTATGTATTCTCCTTTGATGCAAAATAAGCAGTTTAAAAATAAAACTTACTAAATGTAAGTTTGAACCACACTGAAAAACTTTTCAAAGTTAATGAACAAGTAAACAAATGTACTACCAACCTAGCCAGAAAATATTTAATTGGTTGCAGCACGAAAGCAACTAAGCTGCCAAAACAGTGGCTTCCAGTAAATTCAAAATACTACTTATTAACTATTTTTTATAGTTACAAATGACTAAGAAATGTTTCAATAGCATTCAAGTAGAAATGCCAACTGGAAACAAGCTTCTTTTCACTGGCAGCTCATTTATAATTGGAATTTTACTTTTATAAAGCTGAGTTACATTCAAAATAAATAAAAACAATTTCTTACCCCAAATCTGAAGTTCATTATTTCTGTTATTTTGCTCTTTTGCAGTTCATTGGAGCAAGTTACAAGCTGACCGACTATACTAATCTGTGAAACCTTTCTAAAGGCAGTATTGCTGTATACTAGCGTGCTCACATTTTGCCCCAGGATTTGCAACTGTTCACTCAGGAAACTAAGAAAGAAGTGGTTAAAGTCAGGTTGCCATGGATACAGGAAACCCTGGGACAGGAAGCCATTTTATCTGTGCTTCAGAAGTATTGTTGGAAAGGAAATCTCAATGATTTGTTTCTAGAAAACCAAGAACTATCTTAGTTTGTAGCTGTTGCTGGTTTGGGGTTTTTTTAAACTACTGTTTTTAACTGGGTGAGCTCAAAAGGGTTTTATGGAAGTTAGGCATAACTTTTAGAATGAAGCATACCTATTTGTAACAGCTCTACTTGCATTATCTGCGAATACTTTATCTTTCGGCTGGAATACGAGATGTTTTATTAAATCAACAGCAACACTTACACTGTTCTCTCTCTGCAGAGCCAAACTGCTGCCACCACCCACACACACACGCTCCAGCAGCCCAGCAGAGAGGAAGATGATGGGGGTCTGCAGGGCAGAGCCCCGGTGCCTCCTGCACTCCAGCAAGGCACACCCGGCCAGCAGTCCCCAGGAAGCTCAGGAAATCCTAAGAGATGAGAACTGCACGATGCGGTATGAAACTGCTGTGTGCTTGTTGTATTTCAGACTTGACCCAGGCACTTTGTTAAGTCTCACTTTAGGTCACTTTTTTTAAAGCCAATTTATCGACGGAGGACTGTATATTCTGACAGCCACACCTTTGGTCCACAGCTTTCGTTTCCTGCAGTGTCCCTTGTGCAGATAAACACTTAGTGCAAACATGTGCTATAAATATCCCACTCACTTAATTACCGGAGATTACATCCTCAGTTTATCCATCAGAGGGACAAAATACATACAAAGTCCAGTCACATCACCAACATGGGAAAGGGGAAACAACAAAATGAGACGGTAACTTAGAGATTAAGCCTACAAATAGCAATGTAATTTTAAAATCATGATTTCTATTGTAACAAGACCTTCCACTCAGCAAAATGAAGATGACAAAGCCCACAGAAGAGACACAACAGCAGAAGAGTCAAGTCACTTCAGCCACAATGATCTCGCACAGGAAGCACGAGTTCACCTATGGGGCGAGACACCACCCAAATATCTTTGTCTATAACAATCCAAGCTGAAACACATGAGCAATACAAGTGGAATAGCTTTTGAAGAGGCTTTCTTCTAAATTCTGCCAAAAGAAACTTATATTTCTGAAGTTTTCAAAAAAGTGGTTTTGGCCACATACAACTGGCTTTTTATGTTTGAAATCTGTAAAACATTCACTATCAAGAGAAATAATCCTTCAGTTTTTCAACTTGAGCTGGCCAAAATTACCTAGAGTTGGGGTGGAGGGGAATGTTTTAAAAAAAGGACAAAAAGAAACAACCTTCACTTCTATAAGAACCAATACGTCTAAGAACTAAGAAATCAGCAGGACCGGTAAAATTGGTCCATGGGCCACTTTAGACAAAGCCTGTATCAGTTACAACCCAGAATTTGAACTGCATTTTGTTATTTCTTCTGAGACCGTTAAGCCAATAGGAAAACTAATTTTTCTTTAGATTTAACTGTTTATTTTCACATTTTAATTTTTCATGGTATTTAAAATAATCATTGATATAACGGAAAGTAAAATAAAATGGCACGTCGTTTCCTTAAAGGGAAAATACTGCATAGTTTTGAACAGTTCCTAGGATGATTAGGGAAATATCCCAGATATGGGGAAGAGTAATTGAAAAAGATTATCCATGCCAAATAGAGTCAGATGAGGAGAAAAACACAGATTTACCAAAAATGAAAAATTACTTCAAACTAGAAATTATCTCCTACCTAAGCTTTACTACCTATAGCCTATTTATGCTGATATTTACTTGGGTAAAGAAATCATTAAAAATTATTTCTTCCAAGATGTGCTGTGTGAAACCCCATGGGGATAAAAGAAGCAAGACCCAATCTAAAAAAAAGTTTTAAAAGACTACTGTTAATAGATCTCCCTTTCTTCCAAAATACCAGAATGAACATATTTAGGAAGACTGAAGGAATTGCTGAAGCTCTATGGGATATCAGATAGCATGGCAATTTAGAGAAACCAATGGACTAGTGGACAGATAAATGAAAACCAGTGCCCTGTAAGTGGCTGAATGTCTCTGCTGTCTTGTAGTAAAGGTACCTTATCAATATTCATAAAAATTTTGCTCAAACCCCTAGCTGCCACTGTGCTTCTGAGTGCATCGCTGACCTTTCTGATTCTCAGATCCCATGTACAAAATGAGGAAGAAAAATCTTAATCCAGATCACAGCTCCTTTGAATTTCCACTAGGAAATCTGGAGAAAGTCCTGTCTTGAACTTTGTAATATGGCAGCTGGAGGCCTGCAGGTCCATCTGGATTGTAATTTCCAGGCATAGCTTCGTTCGTAGTACACACTGTTAAAGTATCTGAAAGCAGTATCGGTTAAAAACGACAGGCAAAATAACATGCCACATAACTGATGCCATTTTGGGGAAAAACATAAAAAAGACCGGGATAACACATATAACTTGGATTGACATTTCTCAGACTGGCTTGTACTTAAATAATAAAATTCATTACTAGTTGAAAACTGTAAGGAAAACACTTAAAACAGGAAAACCCCAAACACTTATTTCAAACAAGCTTAGGAAGATTCAAAAGTGGTATATTTTATTCACTGCAAATTTTGTTCTCCAGTGATATAAACCTGGTATTTCTATCTGACAATATAGCTTCACATGGCAAAAGAAAAAATTGGTTTTGAATCCTGAAGTGAATTTTATCTTAATATGCTAACATTGATAAAGTTACTAATGTCATTGCTGTTTAACATATTACAATGTAGTTCAACAATAACTCCTCGTCAATACAAGCATGAAGTCTGAGCAACAGCAATTTGTCAAACTGTGCATAAAATGACAGGTCAAAGTAACTCAAACAACATGCAAGCACTGCAGCCAGTGCAGCCTTTACAAACCACTTCTATTTTCTCACTGATCCATGTTAGATTAAAGCCAATATAATTCAGCTCATGAATATTAGCTAACGTAAAATAGTCACCCAACTTCAATCTATGCATAACAGAAAAACACGCAAGAAGTTCAAAACCAGGTTCTAAAGTCACCCATCTTCCAAATATATTAAAGACAATTTTTGAAGAGAGATTTCATTCTCATCATCACTACAAAATTATGTTAAAGCCCACAAAACAGAGGAAAACCAATTTTTAGCACTGTAATTATTTTTCTTGTCCTGTCGCCTGTTACTTGGGAGAAGAGATCGACGCCCACCTCGCTACAACCTCCTTTCACGTAGTTGTAGAGAGTGGTAAGGTCTCCCCCTCAGCCTCCTCTTCTCCAGGCTAAGCAGCCCCAGTTCCCTCAGCCGCTCCTCGTAAGACTTGTTCTCCAGACCCCTCACCAGCTTCGTAGCCCTTCTCTGGATACGCTCCAGCACCTCAATGTCTTTCTTGTAATGAGGGGCACAAAACTGAACACGGTATTCGAGGTGGGGGTCTCACCAGTGCTGAGTACAGGCGGATGATCACTTCCCTAGCCCTGCTGGCCACACTATTCCTGACACAGG
>RSEF01000031.1:20379978-20399884 GCA_003993805.1 Himantopus leucocephalus | reverse complement strand
TTTTTTTTTTTTTTTCCTGTGTTCTTCAGGCTTTCTTCCGCCCAGCTGTTTGGGCTCTCCCCTTCTACCAAGACGGAGAGGGGAAGGGGCTGTGAGAATAATGGGCTTATACCAGTTCACTCCTAAAGGTCAGTAAAGACAGAGACCACATTCTGATGTGTATAAAGCATATAAAGGTACATAAAGGTACCTCCCTTAAACACTCTTAGTTTCCACCTACTTTCAGCTCAGAGGGACTTCCACAAGGAACTACTCTTCTGTCCGCTTATCCAGTCTCCCCTAAATCTTTTTTTTCTTTTTGAACCTTGCTCCTACTAGCTTCATTTAATGCCCTCTATTTCTTGCATTGAGAGAGGTGTTAAGCAGGTGACCCCTTTCAATGCCTCTCAATTTTGTAGACCTTTAATAGACTGTTATATGGAGGTGAACATAACCTTTTCCCCACTCATCTTTTTTGGGTACTGGAAGTTTTCGCTAACTCATTTGTTCCCTGTACAGAGTCTTTTCAAACCTTTTATTGTCTGTCTCAGATAATTAGAAAATCATGTCACATCAAGCCTCAGCAATCTTGCAATAAATCATCTTATTAGTCCAAATTAGTGTTTTTCAACTTTATCCATTTATTTACTGTTCTAGTGTCTATTTTCAATCCAGCCAAAGCTGTTTGTAGGAAAATATTTCAGAGAACACTCCCAGGTGTTTCTGTTCCCAATATTTATCTTCGGGGGTTTTTGTTTAACAAGTCAGCATAGTGATGCCTGACAAAACATTGTCCTTTTTGTAAAAATACTTACACAGATTATAGTTCAGTTATCCCTCTGGAAGCAAACAGGCATACTGGGAAGGTGTTCAAAGCATACTAGACAAACCTTGTGGCTAATGCAAGGCCACACTGGAAGCGAAGCAGATAAATGATGCTACATTAGCAGCATCATTCTATTTTAGCGATCCGATTAAAAGCTGCTGCATCAAACATTTGCCCCACTATAGACTCTAAGTAACAGTATAGATAGAAAGGAATTGACATTTTAAATTCCAGAACTAGAGTCCTTAAGGTCCTCACAGCAGGAACTACAAATGGGGAGGACTATCAACTTCTCCTTTTGTTTTCCGTCCTGGGATTCTGCAAGCAGTTGTGCAACCCAGCAAAGAAGTAAGTGAGATGTAATTTTTTCCCCTCCATTGCATTTATAATGAACTGAATTCAAGTCCAAGTTTTTATAGGCAACACAGTGTTCCCAGTTAGTGCAGCCACTGGAAACATAAGCAGTAACATACTACAGTTACTACTCAACTACCTTCCAGTGCATACTCCAACTTCATTTCCTGAAAATGTTCAAAGGGTACATTTAAAGTATCACGCTTAATATTTCAAAAGCTTATGAATTTGATAACTTCTCTTTCATAATACCATTTGAAATTTGTATGAAAATAGGGGTTTTTAGTACTTTGAAAAACCCCTAGTAACTCTATTTAAGCAGTTGTTGCCATTACAACAGCAACCTATACCAAAAGCAAAGACTGTTTGAATACTATGTCATCGTACAAGTGCAAGTACGCTACGAAAAGGAATGTGATAGAGAGCACATACATCCAACATTCAATAAAGACTGGAAAAGCTTGGCTCTAGACCTATTAGGTTCTAGCTGTCATACAAAAATGCAGGAAAAAAGAAGTGAATCTTGGTCATCTGGTGCTTATTTAATCATAAAATCACCTAAACTGTTTTTATAATAATATGCATATGTATGCAGACATTACTTAACCCTTATCTTGCCATTAGATTTGGATGGCTAGATAAAGCAATTAGATAATTAACTTTGCACGTTTTGATTAGAAACACTCAAAATGAACCTAGATTATTAGCACACAAGTATGATTTTGACTTTAGGGTGAATAATTTCTTGATGTTTCATATTCATTCGAATAATGAATGTTTTTCTGAATTCTGAACCAAGCTGAAGACTGAATTAGGTCAACTCTTAAAACTCATTACTCAGATTGATTTTGCCCTTTTATTTTGTAATTAGAAGTGTATCTTCTGTGTTATACTGTGGTACTCTTCTCCACCATAAAATTCAATTAGAAATAAAGAACTTTGATTAGCTTTCTACAACTTCCATGAGTCCACTGATAGCCAAAGAGTATATCAAGTTACTACAACCCAAACACAATCCTTGTTTGGCAACTCAATGCTCTCAAGATTTTTCTGTATACATAGCATTATCTTTGCAATGCAGTCATTGGTCGTCTGGCTGTTTAAGTGTGCTGTTGCCAGGCTGTACAACAAACTATTTTCATGAAGATCCAAGCCCGCAGGAAACACCTTTCTCTAGTAATCTAAAAAATAATCAAATGGGAAAGATATCAGGGACTCTTAATCTAAATCCACCTCTATAAGAGGACTCAAACTAGCTTAGAACTCACCTAAGGACAACACTTTGGAATCACATGAAGTAATGCAAGCATTGCAGAGAGGGTATAGGAACAGTGTGTTAGGTGATTATCTTTTACGGTGCTCTATTTAAGGGTATACTAGCCTTCTCTTGGGAAAAATAGTATTTTTAAAAAATACATGTGTGTATATATGCATTCTCTATACACACTCACACACTTTAAATATGTAGTTTAAAACACCACTGACTCCAACATCAACATGTGCTAAATAAGCTGTTTTCTTCTACATTTTCTACCTTCATCATTCTTGAAAATATTACTCTAACCCAACAAAACACTAGCGAGAATAATGGATGTAGAGAACTGAGTATCTGGGTATTATTTTTATTACACTCTACCTTTAAAACCTGAACTTGACCTTCAGTAGTTATGTCCTCCAGAAGTTCACAAAATGACCGGCATAAGCCAGCAGCATACATCTGAAATTGAATGAAAAATAAGGCATTAGGCAAACATGTTTTATATTCATGTATATATTTCAAAACTCAACACATAAGGGATTACATGTGTCCACAGACGCAGCTTCTCTCCAGAGATCATATTTGCTAAAATGCTCATCCTTCCTGAACTAATTAGTTTAATCTAAGCATTTTGCGTTTTTTTTTTTAACATTCCAGGTTTTTTAAACAATCAATCTCAATGAATTTTCTAATGAAGGTGTTAGAACCACGCATAACTCTAGTTCAATTCTTGCTAGAATTTATGTTCATAATTGTAATCTGGTAGGATAATTACAGTAACTGTTAATACGCCGCAGAAGACCTTCTCAGGTACCAAAGTACTAAATCAATCCATAAAACATTAATTCTAAATAACAGTCTTTCTCAAATATGATTTGATTGAGTGTCCACCATGTGCCATAAAGAGCTGACATTAGAACAATATGCTTGTATACACATAAATGAGTAAAAGTATAAATGCATGTATTATGTTTTCCAACATAAGAGAAAAAATGGTTTGCGAGTAGGTAAATGAGGTGCCAATATGAATCTTTATATAATGGTAACGTACCTGTAAAAATTCAGATGACGATAAGAAAATATAAGCATTGATGATCTTAAAGCAATTTTTGAGGTTTTCTGAACTAAGCTCTGGAAAAAAAGAAATCACAATTCAGAACCTCATCACCAAACTGAAGTACAACTAAAAGGATTCACTTCTAAGAGTGTTTTTCCTCACACAGCTTTTAAGTGCCAGATGCCTGCAAATAGAAAAATGTTATCTTAGATTTAGTACCATTCAGGTTCTGTCTCCCTCCCAGAAAGAATGCACTGGTTTTGGCTGGGGTAGAGTTCATTTTCTTCATAGTAGCTAGTATGGTGGTATGTTTTGGATTTGTTCTGGAAACAGTGAATGAATTCCTTGTTTTGCTTTGCTTGCATGCACAGCCTTTGCTTTACTTATTAAACTATCTTTATCTCAGCCCATGAGTTCTCCCTTTTACTGTTCCGATTCTCTTCCCCATCCCACCATGGAGGCAGCGAGCGAGCGGCTATGTGGTGCTTAGTTGCTGACTGGAGTTAAACCATGACAGACAATAACAGGAGGAATGATAACAGCTCTCATGTTCTCAAATGGAAGCACAAGAAATCCTGTGACCTCAAAAGCCAATGCTAATAAAAAATTAAAAAATAAAAAGTCAAGTTTTGGATGTGATAGTGTGCTAAGAACATACTAAAGATGGAACAAATGAAACATGTACTTAAGAGACCTGCAATTACTGATAAATGATCTCTCTCACATTTGAGAGAGTTAATGCTGAGCAGAAAGAGTGAAATAAAAATTGCCGTTCTGATCTTCTGGCACATCAAATGGCATTGAGCTTTTGGACTAAAACTCACTGAGCTTTAGGCCATACCTTGAATATTTCAGTAAGGAAAGCATATCCATTTAAGAGACAGATACACACAGGAGATGGTATCAAGCAGCAGTTTGAAGAGAGAAAAAAAGACATGTCCTCAGGCATGTAAGACTGTTTTTAAAAAAAAAAAATCACCCCAGAATATCCACAAACACAATTCACAGCAAAACAAAAGGTTTCAAAGTTTCACATGGAGGTTGATACTAGTGCTGAAAGTCAACAGCCCTCGGTGTCTGAAAACAAAACAGAAGACCAAAAATACTTCAAAGGGCTTGCTAAATTTTCTTAAAACCAGTTTGGGGAACAGACTATTTTTGGTAAACTAAGTGGACTTCTGCTCCACCACCTTTAATTAATATTCCAATAAAATCACCATGGAAAGCTAACAGGAAAATACTTCTATATATGTTTTAAATCAAACTCCTTACCAGATTAAACTAACACCAGCAGCTGGCTAAGACCTGGTATGTCTTTCATGGCGTACACGAACACAGCCTGTATGAAAGTGTGCCTTAAATCTAGTGATATTTATATAGAAAAACTTGACAAAAAAATATCACATGACAGAAAGTATGGCTGGTTTTCCATTATAATATCTGAAAAGTTCTGGGGAGTTTTAGCAGTTTCTCTTCTTTTCCCTCCCATTAGAAAGAACATTAATGCTCCTGTTATCTGATATGGCCATTGGACAGCTTTGAATGCATGACTACTTTCATACCTCAGTGCTTGGACAGGTTATTATTTAATAAGTGTTATCACTTATTTTCAATATTTACATATATTGACTTGAAAAGAGCTGTTTTTTCCACTTATCCATGCAATATCCTCAATCAAAAGATTCCAATACATCTATAAATTAGCTTCAGTAGCGTATTACTAGTGTTACACATTTCTTGAAGTTACTGAATTCTCCTTAGAGGTCTGTACTTTTTTTTTCCCTTACTAGATACAACCATATTTTAAGTTTCACGAACTGATGCAGTAGACAAACTGTAAACAAATGGTCATATAAACATGAAGTGCTACCAAGCTTTCCATAAATTTCCAATCTGTCATAACTGATACAAAAGTAATAAAGTACGAGTAACAAAATTGCAAGAAGTAAGTTATTTCAGGCCAGAAGGAAAAAAAAAAACCCACGTAAGACAGATGTAATCCAAATGACAGAATTTCAGTCACTCATCTGTCCATAAAGCTCAATGTATAATAACAGCATTTTTCTAGAAAGGTATCACCTTCAACTGATTACATTTAAAAACCAATTAGACATCAATTCTCTTGCCAGGTTTCCTGAATCAAACATATGTTTTTCTGAATTAACTAATGCACTATGCTGGGTTTTCTTTGGGATCAGATGAATTATTCCAGTCACAGTAACCTGCTTTTTGCCATTACATTTACAAGTACAGCGCAGGCACATTAAACCTGATGTTTCTTGAAACAGGTATGTCTTGACTTTGACCATATGCCCAACCTGAAATTGTTTCAGATTCATTTTAAGCTGTGTCAGTGCAGAAATGCATCCATCCTCAGAGAATTAATGTATTCCTCCATTCCACATTACTCAATCTGCTGCACCAAGAGATGGATTAAAGAACCTCTGCAACCCCTCAGGGCAATTATATTTCAACAGAATTTAAACATTAGCAGCAGTGTTGATATGAAGACCAAATATGACAGTTATGCTGTGAATGGTTATTGAACATCAATAACAGCACCACGGTCTTTGAAGGAAGGTCAGTTATGCAAGTGAAATCAAGTCTTCATATCAAATGCAACATTCTACTCTTGTATCTTTATGATAGGATAGCATTGATTACTCTAAAAGGCAAATCAAATTGAGTTGTCCAACTGCTCTGACATCCAGTTCCAACAGCAGTATTATCCCTAAATGGACAGGAAAAGCTCTTTTCAGAAGGACAAATACATCTGCAAAGGAACAGCTACATATTACTGTCAGAGTAGTTAAAAAAGAAAAATCAAAGACATTTCTATATTTTCCCCTTTCAGTTGACTGTTAAAAATTAAAGCGATGTCACTGCACTGACATATACTATGGTGACACATACCACAGGCCTGTGACATGGCCACAACAAAGGCACGTTCAAATAATGAAAACGCTATTATGAATGAATGAATTACTAACAAAAAAAAAAATCAACTAAATCTTAAACCAATTTTTTATGTATCACACATTGGAATTGCTTGCCAACAGATAAGCATGTTTTAAAAAAAAAATCATCTCCTAAAAGATACAGGAGAAGCAATGGCAAGCAATTACTTCTCTAGGCTGTAAATTTAAGTTAGGAATGAAAAGTCAAAGAATGTGTCAAAGAATGTATACTGAAGGTATATTCTTGTCAATAAGGGTATTGGCTCCAGCAGAGAAAGCATGACAAGAGGCAGCAGAGGCCTTCAAAGTTCAGGTTTCTAAGGTATTACTGATGGGCCAGGAAGTAATGACAGACAAGGAATTGTCTGTGCAGTATGCAGTCTTGGCAAGCATCTTAAGAGCACATAAAAAAAAAAAGTGCAACAGACGATATATTCATTTGCATTCATCGGAACATGTATTTTCCAACAGGAAAAAAAAACCCACACAGCAACACCTTTCTATTAGGTGATATCCATAGCACACTTCAAAAACTACCAGACATAATTTGCCCATAATATACCTCATTCAGTTTTATATCACTTCGCTGATGAAAAAATACTGCTATAACACAGAAATCATAAATCAGGTTTTGTACTTTGATGGTTAAGCTGAACTCCCAAATCCAATGGGAAACACTGGGTGCTCAAAGAGTTCTTAAGCATCCTGAATCAGAACCTGCAGTCTATCACTGCACACCTCCTGAATTTTCTTAAAAATGATTGTGTACAGTCACAATCAAGTTCCAGAGGACCTTGCCCACAAAGGTAATTAACGCAAAGCAAAAGTTACAACACAATGAATTACCAACAACCTGAATATTACACAATCCAGCCTGTTGTCTGTACCTCCTTAAACATAACCAAACTGTCTACTTCTATATAAATGGTTATTAACATTATTTTCCACAGTCCCTTTAGGTCTGAGTTAGCAAAGCTGCACTGGATCTATTCACATACATTGTTCAATTCCACAAAAGTTTGTCCCCTATTACCATATATGAACACCTCTAAGAAGTAACATCTATGGAAGGCTTAAAAAAGCTATAATCTGGACGTGAAGAAGATAAAACATCTTCTCTCCCTCTACTAATTTGATGAATTCTTGCCACATCTGTTTCCTCCTCTTCAGCAGGACTGGGTCGGCTACATACCTCTAATGTCCAAAAATCTCACGTATGAACCTTCTCCTTTCCCTCCCTTCCAACTCTTCTAGTTCAAACATGTTGACCTCTAATACAACACTTTTTCTGAAGGACTTAAATGCTGATGGAGCAGTTAAACACAACAAAAAAATAGTTACGTTACCTGTATATTAGAGTAATTCCATTCAGTAAGAATAAATTCAGAAACTAAAGGTCAAGAGGTTCATACTCCTTACACCGTATTTTCAACAAAATAATTTTATGGAGCACTTCGTTGCTAGTTCTCCACCCTGCTCCAGAAGACATAGGCAAGGCAGTCATCTGCTCAGAACTTCTCTTCACCACATCCGCCCTTTGGCTTCCGCTTTGATAACTTCAGACTGAATTCAGAACCAGTGTCGGAGAGATCGTTTGTTTTGACTTATCTCAGACAGCTAAGGCACACAAGACTTTGAAATTTTGAAATTTTAAATTTGAGGATCTCAAAATTTGAATGGATTTCTGCATTTCTCCAGCTGAAAACAGCAGACTTCCCAGTTAAAACACCTTGTCCTGAACAGCTATGTCACTGTGGTGAAAAGGATGGGAAGTATTTGTTCTTAAGTGCTGGAAGTTTCAGGTGAATACTGCCACTTGTATACTGGAGAAACTGTACTACAGAACTAAGAATGAATGTTTAATTAATTAACTTGCACACTTGACCATCACTGATCAATACATTTTCTTCTGCAATGGGCTACAGCTTGAACTGTGCTGTTGCACCAGATTTAATTGAGGTATCCCCTCTTCAAGTGTACTGAATGAATGAAGTAGCTGCCTGAGGGGTACTGGGTGGCAGTATTGTACTGTTTTTATAACTACTAAATTTTAGAATAAGGTTAGCACTAATCCAAGATTCAAGCTCTACTTCACTATCACAGTGCCACGGCTATGTTGTGTGGAGGCTGTCCAGCTAGATTCTCCTGATGCAAAAAGAAGGGAATTGCAGGCAAAGAGCACATCAGAATGGTTTCCACTTTCTGGCAAAATATGTACCATTTTGGCATACAGAAATCAAAATTTTTGACCAACATGACACTCAGAAAACAAGGTTCTCAGAAAAACGCTCAGGAATAAAGTGTGTATCAGGAAATTGGTCTAGAATTACATATAAACTGCTGTGTTTCTGCCACTCACCCTCATCCCCGATCAAGGGGGGGAAAAAAAAAAAATCAGTTTGACATAAGTGTGTTTGAAGCCTCACTTTATGGAAAACCTACCTATCTTAACTCTACTACTTGCTCTACCAGCATCATACAACAGCTTTCATTTTTCAGAACAAGGAACATTCTCTTGAAGATATGTCTTTTCGAAAAGAGACCATCCCTATTGTCCAGGATTCATTCATTCACAAAGGAAACTGTTACAAGTGTAGCATTTTCCTGAATGCCTCCACCTTTTGTTAGGAGAGTATGCCAAGGTTTTAATTCATACTCATCTCTACCCTGGAAAGTATTGTATGAGGACTTGGGAGGACAGGGTGGGGAGAAAATAGCAATAGCAAATGTAAACAAGCCACAAATACAGAGTATTTCTGAATTTAACTCAAGCAGATCAGCAGTGTGAAATAACTACGAAAATCACCACCATTTGTATAGTGCAAGCTTCCTGTAGGAGATACTATCAACTACTAACACAGAACAAGACGGAGGATGGGTAGGTGTGTAGATGTGAATGAAGACAAATAGTAAGTATTTTGCAGCTACAGAACCTAAGAGGGAGCTCTGGAGTTAAATACTAAACCCACTACAAAACAGTACTTTCCTGAGCACTTTTGTCTTTAGAAATCTAGTATACACAGAGAAATAACAGAAGGTGCCATCTTGTACCTACCCACCATGATGCAACTTTCTACTGACCTTTAGTCAGAATTATTAAGTGCTGAAATAGTAAGTGCTGAAAACAATTAAAAAGCTAACTTTTCTAGTTTTATAAACACATTCCTCTAAAAAAGGAATCCATTTGCTGTATTAGCTTCACAAGCTACAAAAGCACAGATAAAGATTTCATTGAACAAAAGCATATTTACATAATAAAATTAACCCACAAAATTTTTATACTCCCTGTAATTACAAAGCAAAAGCACCCCAAATATCAGTATTTTCTAAGCACTGAATCTTAATCCTCATTAATAAGTTTATACTTCGTCAACAAGTCAGGCAAAACTACTGTTTTTAATTTCAGCGCTGCTTGACCAATACATAATAATGGAAAATCTAATAATGGAAACTTCAGTTCTTCAGACCAGAAAACATCACTCTGGTTGTAAGCAGAACAGGAAAATATTCCATATAATCAATATCACTGAAATGCAGCTTATTCGGTGTTAAATTTCAGGAACTTCTGAAAAAACCTCTGAAACGATAAACTGAGATTTGTCTTATCTTCTGGGTACAAAGCAGCTTCAATTTATTAAAAAAAAGAGAACTAGGGTAAGTAGATAATAAATATTAAAGAAGATCGGAAAGTCAAACAATTCATTTTTTAATAGAATTTTGCAAGCCCCCTTAATTTGTGTAACCACAGCAGCTTTACTTAATGTATGAACGACACAAGCAGTAGAAAGAAAAAACCCACAAATTTTATTAGTAAAAGACTTACCAAGAAGGGCAGACATGTTCTGAAATATTCTCAGGAGCTCAGGTGTAAGACATGGACTATTCTCCAATGTCACTAACCTAAAAACAGATTAGGCAAAATACTTTAGATGATCTATGAATAACATTGAGCAATCATTTTGACAGATCTAAAACACTAACTTCCAGTAACCACATTTATGATCCTTAAATAATGTGTAACAATTACTTGAAGCACATTTCAAGTGCAGCAGTAGTCCTTACAACACACCCGTAGGTACAAGCATGGGTCTTGCTAAGGTAGGAAAAGAAAGAAAAACACGCTACTGTCTTTTTATAAAGACAACGTAATCTCCAAAATGCAGCAGTGAGAATGTCTAAGTACCCAACTTGGGAACTCAGAGACGGTGGGTAGAGAGGAGTATTCATGGTGTAAGGACAAGGCATGTAGTACTCTTCATCTCTGAAGAGCAGCTGTGGTGGCAACCAGCTCAAAACTTTGTTGTTTTTGGGGGGTTTTGGGTTTTTTTAGGTCTGAAATGATGCCTTGATTACCATACATAAAAGTATAACTATATGCTCAGCATTTTTTGTATCAATTTAAAATTCCTGAGGTCTGAAAACAGTAGCTATCAATTAAATTTATACTTAAAGCCACAGCAGCACATTCCAGTTTGTTCCTAGATTTTAGGTGTGAGATTACTGTACTTAAAGAACATTTCTGATTATGTAAAGTATCTTAGCTGTTCTCCTGCTCTTGGTTCAGGAAGCCATTAGAGTCCCAACTGTCTCTGCCAGCTTTGTCCAGATTCCTCTGATGCTCTAGAACATCTTAAAATATCATTCTTCTGCATAGGCATCAGAATAATAACTTCGCGATCAGCATTATTAAGGAGATAAAAAAGTTCTGAACCGATACATTAAAAAGGCCTCTGTTTTAAATTTTGTGAAGATCTTGCACTTCGACTTGCCCCACCATCAAAAGCATTATAAATCCTAGTTTTGCTGCACACAGAAAAGATCATTTGTAGGTTAAGTATTTGGAATTCAAATGCTCATCTACAATTTAGGTCAAAGGAATACCTCACTATTTCAAGACAAACTCAATATATTCCTATTCTGCAGGGAAGGGACGTGCTCAATTCAATCCAGGTAACAGTTTCCTCCTCCTAGAGTGCCAGCTGCACCAGAAACAAATAAGTTAGGCCCACGGCAAACTGATCACAGTGCTGCTTCTCGTCTTACATTCAGTCAACAAATAGCTCAACATCTGGAAGATAACTTCCACATTTTAACCTTATAAATGCACCACCTCTTCCAGCAACCAGCTCTGAGAATCACTGGGTCATTGTACTCCCAAAATCAAGCATGTCAGATTGTTAGTTTAGCATGCACATTATAGTGAGTCTAGACTTTTTGTCTTGCTGTTCATTATCACAACAGAAGTGTGTCTCACTATCAACTGCCTGAAAATGGATTACCTATTTAGTTATTTTTCGTTGTGGTTTTTTTATTAACTTCCTAACCTCATCTCTTCTGAGAAAAGGTAGGATACAGATGATAGGTCAAGGTAACATAACAAGAACATGTAAATTCTTAATACAGTCAAAGCTTTTAGTACATTCTTACCACAACTCTAAACCATCTTCCAGAAGATAGACATGTGGAGGCTGAGAAACATCTGTACTTAGCTGAATAACTGGAAGTAGAAAAGGATAGAGATTTTTGCTGTCTGTTCCCAGTCCCTATAAAAGTAAATAAAAAAAAGGTAAAATATTTCAAAAACCTCAAACCAATAAATTATCTCTCACAGATAAATTCTCACAAGAAGAAAAAAAATCAAAGAGACTGAAATATAAATAATGGGATGTGATACAAATCGATTACATAACAAAGCAGGCAGCTCAGAGCTGCTATTATCTCTGTTCCATATAACATACGAACAAAGCAGAAGAGAACATCAGAAAAGCTAGAAAATTTAACAAGGGATGAAATAAAGTATTTCTTCCCATACGCTATATAAAAATGTTGCAGAAATTGCAAAAGGACATAATAGGTATTAGAGGTCATGCAGGAGAAAGGTAATGGTAAAAATGAAAGGTCTGGTATTCAAAATAAACAATATTGCCTTAATTAAGTCAATGCCAACAACACCTTTGAGAGACATTAAACCTAACAGTTATGATTTAAACAAGAAACATTTGACACTAATCTGAATTAAATTGCAAATTTAAAGAACAGGCAAAGTGAAACTTGTTATGGTGACCTGTATTTGGCCTAGGATTTAAAAATGGCTCATCTTCACAGAAAGTTTGCGACCAAAATAGACTATCCACATCCCTGGGAACTGAATGGAAAGCAACAGGGAAACAGATGTGCCTGCACTGCAGAATCAAGTCTGAACCATACACAATGACTGTCAGAAGAGACCAACACTCCCAATGCCAGCTGGGAAATAAATACTGGAAGCCAGAACAAGCTCTTTCACATGAAGTCACTAAAGGAGGTTCAATTCCAGGATTACAAAACCCTCCAGAACACAAGCAAATCTGCCTAAAGAACTGCTTTTACTGAACAAGCCCCTGGAAACAAAATAGTTAAGTGCTTAACATGAGCCATGTTTACCTCCACCACCAAAGAACCATCTACTTACTGTAAGACTGAAAAGCATTTAGAAATAGGCTATAAAACGAAAAAGTACCTTAATTTTACATATATACACACACACACACACAAGAACATGTAGGCATGTCTAAGAAAGACTTGTAGGAGATACTGATGTACGAGATTCTGACCCCCTACCTGGACAAGATGGATTAAGGTGGTTAGAATGGCACATCGTAGCATATTGTGCTCCTCACTCTGTTTCCAAAGGAGTGGTAAATACTGAACCAAACATCCTACATATGGTCGTATCTGAAGTTCAGAACACAAATTTCTTTATTAGTGTGTGAAACCAGGCCATTAATTTATCCCAAGCATAATTCCTGAAATACTTAAGAACTGCTTTTGTCACAGTAAAAATAGAGTTTGCTTTAATTTACTCCTCTTTCCTCTTCCTAAAACACCACATTACATATTCTGTGACTGAAATAACTTCTGACTGCACAGTGGTTTGAAAAGAACGTATTACTTATGGTAACATTTGTGCATGGAATCAGGCTTAAGTAGTAAAAAGAACACAAAAATTACTTAATTTGATAGCCAGACATATTTTCATATCAATATATTCTTGACTTAGACAGGATTCCTAAATAATGGTATCCTTTAAGATGACCAGAAACAGTCCCAGTAAAAAAAAAAGAAAAGAAAAAAAAAAAGGCAAATTACCTCTGAAGTTACCCATGCTTCGAAGAGGGGTTGGACTACATAACCTCCAGAGGTTTGTTCCAACCTAATTTTTTTTCTATGATCCTCTACAACACTAAAAGGTTAATCTATTTGTCTTCTAAAGTGTTTAATTAGGAATTAACCCAGAGACTCAGAGGTTCTTTCTCAACTTGTTTTTTTCTGCTACTTCTCTAGCTGATCTAAAATCCAGGGAAATCTGCTGTCATGTTGACTTTTCCTACAAGGGACAATCTGGAATGCCTCATTTGCCTCTCAGACAGGATTACTTGTAGAAAGAGGAGATAAGCTCAAAACCATGCGTTATCTCTGTCCTTAATACAGTAATACCACAAAAAAAAACCCCGAGACAAAAGCAGTCAACAATTCATTTTTTAATTCTGCAAAAACATCCTCAATTTCTTTATGTCTAAGCTGAAGAATATACTTTAACACTAAGAAGGAAGTACTGAAAATTCATAACATGAACTTGAAACTTTTTGTGCCGTTAAAGGAGAGGGCTGTATAGGCAATCGTGATCCATACCAGCGCCAATGAAAGATTACAAATTTAACTGCATAGGCCCTGGGAGCGTGAAGCATTTTGTCCCCCAGATTGTCTCTTCTAATATGTAAGATTTAGTAAAATACTGGTTCAGATATAAGATGAGACAACTAGAATAAATTACAACTAAAAAAGAAAGAAAATTGCAAAACAAGCAGTAAGATAAGCAGTAAAAGTCTTTCTGTACTCTAAAACATGAGTCAATACAAAAAACGTGTAGTAAATAATGAAAAGAAGTAGTAACTAAGAGAGAATATTTTATACAAAAGATAAATGAGAAAAGTGAAAAGAGAACCAAATAATGCAAACAACGCAGGCATCTACCGTAACAAGAACCAGTCTATTAATGTATGACATTTCTCTACTATTTTTGTATAGGACAAAATCATCAAGCCCTACTCTGTGTTCTTAGTACAAAGCTAACACTGAAATCTATAAAAAAAATACCTGCATATTGACTCTTTCAATCACACAAGACAGAACGTGAAGAACGTGCATTTTGGTGTCACATTGTGTTACTTCCTGAAGTAGCTGAAAGAGCAGTGTAAACATGGATTCCAGATACTAAAGGAAAAATAAACAATTACAGATTAGACCATCAAAAAAGCAACTGGTGACATGAATTGGTGATTTTCCTTTACACTTAAAACCTCTTAAGACATCTATGAATTTTCAAAGACACAAAGTGTGCAAATTATTACTCTTATTTGGAAAAATGCACACTCGCCAACCACTGCCTAAACAAGATAAAAAATTCATATATGCTCTTACATAACAGTTCAAACGTGATCATTTTGAATGTATTCCATTTTAATGTTTTGCACGTGTAAACATGGTTTCACAGATAGAATACTATAAAGGTGAAGGCCGTCTCTCCACAAGGAGCACTTTGTCAGGGTCAAAGCAAAGGTACGGTCTTCCAGCTTTTGGGGTAGTAGATAAAATGTATATATTGAACTGAAAAAGACATCTCAAATAATCCCAATGTTTACAGCGTAGATGCAGTCTGCATTTTGGTTTTTTCTCAAGAGAGTTGCAGTTAACATAGAAGTCATAATCAAGTAAGAAGAAAAAGCACCTGCGAAATCTGAGTGATCAAAATAAATCTTTGCTGTATTTATAGCTAACATTTCATTGTTTACTTAACGACAACTGTAATCACCACTGTAAAGAACACAAATATAGGACCCCAAGAAAGTCTATGTTTTTAAGGCACTATTTTAACCACATGCTTATAGTTAGTATTTGTGTGAAACAGCAGGTTAGAAAGTACTGTGTGAAACAGGTATGCTGGAAAGTCACATTGGTGTGGAACCATATTTGTTAAAGACAGCATTCACATCGTCTTAGCATGAAGAAACTTAGCATCTAGTAACACATAGTACATGTAGTACTAAACACAATGCTAGGAAGTTGTAATAGTCATAATACTAAAAGGTTTTGAATTATCTGCCTGTATATTGCACATTAGCAACTTTAACAGCAGTAGTAGGAGTCTTTACATGCTTTGGCCTATGAAGAATGAAAAAAATACATACACACACACTGATTACTAGTGTGGTTTAAAATGAAATTGGAAATTATTTTTTCCTGGTTTAAAATGAAATTGGAAAACATTTTTTCCCTGCTTTCCTCTATGGATCTATCTGCTCATTAGTATATGCCCACATAAGTGCTCTTACCGGTAAGAACTGGTCAGTTCTGAACTCGAAGTCATCTACAGGTAAACAATCATTAAGGAAAAATAATACAGATTGCAAGTGGATACAAGACTCAAATAAGCAAATATTCCATGGTTACACAAAAGTTATAATGTGAAGAATTTGGTACTAAGTTTAAAATTGTTTATTTTCCAGTAACTCTGATTTAAGAGCTAACTGAACACCTTTGCCAATAAAAGGATATTTAACTTCAGTGTCGTAGCTGTCTCGATACGGACCTGAAAGATAAAAGTAAAGAAGCATCACAGAGACGTCCAATAAACTTTTTGATAATTGACATAATATCTGTCAATATCAAATCAGTTGCTGTTTTGGCAATTTAATCATTCTGTGTCCTCTGTCATCCTCTAAGAAATGTGGTTTGTTCAACTCAAACATTTTCATTTGCTTTCATTTTAATATCATTTACAGTTTATTTAGCATTGCTAGAGTGGTACCACCTGGAGAAACTACTCAGGCAAAACCTTCATGAAAGTCAAGAAAGAATTAAACAAGAAGATATCTAGCATCTGATAAAAACTCTTGCAATAGAGGAGGAGTTTAACTTGGGATTTTCTCATGGCTTCCTGTGACCCAAAAAGCACAGAATCAAATAAACTCAAGTTAGCATGTTCTTCCCTGGTAGATGTTCAGATGCTCAGAAAACATTAAGTGAAAAAAGTCACAACATCACTGACACAGAAACACATCCTGCTCTGCTAAAGCTGTCTGGAATCACAGAAATAACTGTTATCACTGCCAATTACTAATATTTAACTAACAAACTAGCTAGGTTTATTTGTTGGCTGCTAGGTCTGTTTGTTTAAAAATAAAAACAAAAGAAACAATTGCAAAACCAGCTTTTCAACTCAATCTCACCTGTTGGTAAACTGAAATTGTAGCTTAAAACCATGGAATTGCACTCAACCAGCTTAGCAACCAATGACGTTTATCATATTCTGCTAACAGATAACTATGTTGATGCTTAAACATACTGCAGGGACTAGTCACAGAGGAACACTGTTTTATCTACACAAAGTGTTTGGTTATAAATTATTTCTCTCAAGACACTCCACAACTTCCTTCTTACAAAAACCAGACAGTTGCTATTGCCATTCATTTTCGCACTGAAGCATCACCTAGTGAACATCTTAAGGGCTTGTTTTGTGTCTTTGACCTTGTTGTTCAACATCTCCACAATTAAACACACCCACAACTTCCCAACAGATTACCTTTTGCAAGACACAGTGGACTTCAAGGTGTGATGTCATGAAATTCTCAACCAAGTTTACACAAGGTATGGTATTTATATTTCGCCTGAGTTTACAAAACAAATGTGTAATCAAAACATTACTTATACTTACCACTAAGTCCTGGTCTTGAAGCAAGTTACGAATTGCCTCATATAACATAGGTCTCAAGTCTGATTTGAATTTTACAGAAATCCACTGCCCAATCAGCCAAATTACTCGTCGGCGTATTGGTTTGTATCTTTGAAAGCAGGGAAAAAAAATTGTACTCATTAACTCATTATACTTGCTGCTCTAGAACACTTTGATGAAAAAAATCTAAGAAACGCTAGGAAAACATTATTCCTCAAAACAATTATTAAAATATTTAGTTTGTCAAGACCAACTTTAGTGCAGAAATCTTTTTCATCAAAATTCTTCACTAGAAGGCTCAGGAAACACCAACTTAGTCTGAAAAAGATAATTTTCATCCTAAATGACTGAACCTTGAAAGTCTCACTAGAGATACAGTTTAGTCTGCACATAGCACACCAATAAAAGAAACTAAAAATAAATCTTACATTTATTACTGCCATCATGGCATCTACTGCTTTCACCATACTTTCCAGCAATTTCCTTGACATTCCTTTTATGCTTAAAATTTTAGGTCAGATACAACTTAAAAATGCAAACTTAAGCACAGCATTACAGCAACTGCCAAAGTATTTCATGCCATCAGTCTAAAACTATTTTGAGAAAGAAATGACATTATTTAATCTTGCACCACTGAGGCAGCAAAGGCAGAAACCAAACAGCTTTAGAGTCAATGGGAGTAAGAAAGAACCAGAAAAACAATGAGCTGAATTGCCTAACATAATGATTGAGAAAAGCATTTTGTAGAACTGCTATTTTCCTACACCAATTATAAAAGCTGATCAGCAAGAGTAGCTCAGATTTAAATGTTTAACTTATAGACATATAAAGTTAGGGAAGATGAACCCTATTCACAGAATTTTAACTAACACGTTATTTGGCCTTGTTATCCTAAATGTGTTTTTCATTTGATCAACTTCTACCTTGCAAGCCACCAAGACAGACATTTAAACTGAAGTTATTGAGGCTTCTTTATATTTATTAAAACGTGATTTATTAAACATTCCCATAACCATGAGATAATTAACAAAGCACACCTTCAGAGAACATGAAAGTTGTGGAAGTAGCATGCATACAGCATTTCATTAGACTGGAATGCAAAGCTAATGAGGAATAGCATCCCAGTGTTGCCTGAGATTTATTGAGTGGTAGGTGAGCATGAACAACCCATGCTGAAGCCTGACTTAGACAAGATGTTGCCTTACTAACATGTCCTTCTATTTATTTGAGAAGCTGTGGTGATACAACTTTTTCTATTCTTAGAATGCTCATGCCTGATACACAACCTTGTAAAAATCAGAATATTAAAAAAAAATAAGAGGTTTTTCTTGAGATTGGCGTTGGATAGTTTTCAAACCACTACCACTGAAAAAAGAGTTTTAAATGACGTAAGTACATAACCATCTGCTGACAGCAAGGATTTTCAGCTCTGGTGATATCTGTTTTACAATCCATACATCCTTTTAAAAGGACTTAAGTTCCTAGAAATTCTTCTGCTCATATGTGCTCATTTTTGAGGTCCTACCTGTTCTACATTCACTGCTCCTGGGAAAAGCTTACCTCTTAGAACATCATTAGCTTTTACACTAAGAGCACACTCTGACTAAGTATAAGCAGATTGAGCCTGCTGGACCTAAAGCCCGCATGGTAAAAGTGACGATATTCCAAAATAAGGCAACTTCTGTCGCAATAGTCATAGGACGGTAGCTTTAAGCAGTCTGGACAGCATTCAGACATTCACGTCAAAAGTATCTTACTTGATACCAAAGTAGTAAGTGTCACATTGATCCTTTCTCTCTCAGCAGGAAAAGTTGTTTTAAGATTGAATTATTGTGAAAAATAGTATTCAGTCAACAATTTTCATACTATGGAAAAGTTTCTCCTTATTCATTACAAAACTAAATATTATGGCAAGTGATAAATTTGGCAATGCAATGTTTCTAACAGTCTTTTAAAATATTTTTTCATTAATCCCATATATCTCCTACAGCTGTAGTAACAACTGACAGACTCACTATCAACAGACAATGAAACATTCAAAGGAAACAAAAACACAGCAAACTCTATGGTCACTGCTGACAACACAAAGGTTTGTGTTCCCAAACATGAAGCAGTTTGTGAACAAGCATGCTTATCACCCCATGGAACATTCTGTGGGACAGCAGATCATACCCTCCAATCCGCTTTATCTGAACTGCGTATGTATTCCTGAAGCTGTCGTTAAAGCAGCACTCCATTCAAATGACTAACACCGTCTCCTTTATTGCCATGGTGGTCTCCAATGATGCTGGCAGTAGAAGCAGTTCAAGAAAACAAGACTTCAAACTTCTGGACAACTTCTACTGCAAGCTTCTGTCCCCACAGGAATTTCATCCTGGGATATCACAAATGCCAACCAAATGGTTAGACCAGGTGTCTTCCCTACTGTAGATACAAAAGTCTTCTGCAGGTGATATAGTTGTCGGTTTTACTTATGCTATACGGGTGGATAGCATAAAAATGCCAAAGCCAGCATGTGCTACCAATACCATGGCAGCTTTATTTGGAGATCAGGGCTGGTGCAGCACAACAACAAGACAGGATCAATCATATATGCAAGATCTCTTATTTTTTCCTGCTCTTCTGACATTTAGCCTAACCATTAGAGTACTTGGCCACTGGCAGAAAGCAAGGTGAAGCTGAGATCATACAAAAAAAAAAAAAA
>RSEF01000031.1:20368166-20379878 GCA_003993805.1 Himantopus leucocephalus | reverse complement strand
CCCCACGTCCCCAGTGGCTGATTTGGCCTAAACCACGACAGTGTTTGAGGGTTTTTTTCTTTCCCTGAAATGACGTATTGATTACCATATGTAAAAGAATGACTATATACTCAGCATTGTTTGCATGAATTTAAAATTCCTGAGGTTTGAAAACAGTAACTATAAAAGAAATTCATACTTAAAGCCACAGCAACACATTCCAGTTTCTTCCCAGATTTCAGGCGTAGCATTACTGTATTTAAATAACATTTTTGATTATGTAAAGTATCTTAGCTGCCCTCCTGCTCTTGGTTCAGGAAGCAGTCAGAGTCCCAGTCATGTCTGCCAGCCCCATCCAGATTTCTCTGATGCTCTAGGGCATCTTATAATATCATATATACATTCTTCTGCATAGACATCAGAATAACCACCTCATGATCGGTATTATTAAGAAGATATAAAAGTTCTGAAATGATACATTAAAAAGGCCCATCTTAAATTTTATGAAGATCTTGCACTTCGAAGTTGCTCCCTCCCCCCCCAACAGCATTATAAATCTTAGTTTTGCTGCACATAAAACAGATCATTTTCAGGTTAAGTATTTGTAATTCAAATGCAAATCTACAATTTAGATCAAAGGAATCCCTCACTATTTCAAGACAAACTCAATATATTCCTTTTCTGCAGGAAAGGAATGTGTTGAATTCAGTCCAGATAATGGTTTCCTCCTTTTAGAGAGTCAGCTGCACCAGAAACAAACAAATTAGCCTCATGGCTAATCACAGTGCCACTTGTTGTTTAATGTTCAGTCACCAGATAGCTTGAGACTTGGAAGATAACTTCTCCCGCATTTTATCCTTGTAAACTCACCATCTCTTCCAGCGACCCGCTCTGAGAATCATTGGGTTAATGTGCTCCCAGAGTCAAGCACGTCAAATTGTTAGATTAGCATGCACATTATAGTGAGTCTAGACTTTTTGTCTTGCTGTTCATTATTACAACAGAACTGTATCTTGCTATCAACTGCTTGAAAATAGATTACCTACTCAGATATTTTTAATTGTGCTTCTTTTATTAACTTCCTAACCTCACCTCTTCTGAGAAAAGGTATGATATAGATTATGTCAAGGTAAGATAACAAGAACATAGAAATTCTTAATACAGTCAATGCTTTTGTTAATTATTTTTTCTTCCAGGGATACAAAAATAAAATTTTAAAAGTTAGAATTTGATAAAGAACATTCTTACCACAACTCTAAACCATCTTCCAGAAGATAGACATGCGGAGGCTGAGAAACATCTGTACTTAGCTGAATAACTGAAAGTAGAAAAGGACAGAGATTTTTGCTGTCTGCACCCAGTCCCTATAAAAGTAAATAAAAAAAATGTAAAATACTTCAAAAACCTCAACTCAGGCATTTCAAGAACAGCATTGAAAAAGATCTGTGATGCTGTTCTATTCGCATACTGTAAATGTGCATTCAAGAAAACAAGGGTTGAACTTGCAACCATTTCATATAAAAGAAAATATTTAGTTTGATACTCCTGAGCTTTCTCAACAAGTCTTGAGAAAATTACATAAGTTTTTGGAGAACAAGCAGCTTATCAATGGTCTGCAAGAAAAAAATTATAAACAATACACATTCTTAAAAACATTCATTGGTCATTCTCTTTCTGTGAAAGGTCACAGCTCTAACAAATACTATATGCTGAATAAAATGTGTTCAAGATCTAGAAAAGAATTACTCTCTGGATCTTACCACATCCTAAATCTTTTGACATATTCTAAGAATCGGGAAAAGGGTTTGTTTTCATTCATAAACAAAGTATCACAGACTGATGACAGTGATTTATTAAGTGATCCATGAGTAATACACAAAGATGTCTCCCCAAGAACTCAAAATTAAAAAATTTTTAAACAATCACTTAATAAAACCCCCTAATTTTTAAAAATAAGCTAGAGATAACTATTGTCAAAACTAATTGTAAATTGAAACTAATCTTACAAAGATCAGAATTATTATATTGGAAACTACTGGCTATTTTGTAGTACTACTACAGAGAACGGAGGCTAGTTGAATGCTGCTTTTGCATAATTACTATATTTGGAAACTTAAATTTAAAATTATTTTATGTTTCTCAGTTAAAGCTTCTTTGTGGAATAGTTTATTTATTTAAAACAAACTTGTCTTAAAAGAAGGATCTTCGATACATGTCTAATCTCTTTGAGTCCACCTATCCTTTTGGCCTCCACTGTGGCCAGTAACAAGAAGTTCCACTATTCGTATATTGTGAAAATATATTTTCTCTTTGTTTGAACTAACTCTACTTTTAAAAGAAACACAAATTTTCCTTTAGTTGTAATGTGTAATCATTCCCTTTCCACTTTCTCTCCACTGTTAATGTTTTCATAGACCTCTATAATAATATCCTTTATCCAGAAAGTCATGCCTTTCTACAAGTTCAAGACTGCCTGCAAATTCAGTCTGTTCCTGTATGGACATTGCCCTATGTCCTAGGAGCCCTCCTCTCGATCTTTGCTAGTTCTACTACATCTTTTTTGAGATGTAGTAGGGGTTGGAGAAGGTGGGATGGTATATAGCCCATATTAAAGAAGTGCTTAGTAGCAAAGATTCTGCAGGCAATATAACTACATATTGTTTTATTCTTCAATCTTTCCTCAGTAACGTACTACATTTTATTTGCATTTTTACTGCCAACAGCACAGATATTTCTAGATATTTCAAGTTTAAGGGTTATTTAAGTTATATCAAGATCTTTTCCTTCACTGATAAGAAATTCAGTTAATTTTAACTATTATCTCCAGATAAAGCAAGCAGCTAATAATTTCTATAGGCTTTCAAAATTCTCTGCCAAAGTACTTACAGTAAACCTCTAGAGGAATTAGGGAATTTATTGTACATGTGTAGAAAAACAGGGAAGAGAGGCAAATAACCATCAAGAATTGAAACCACCCAAAAGGTCAAAACTCATTTATCTGACTATAGATTACTAGCAACTTCCATTTAGATACAATGTTGCTCAACGTAGCTATTAATGTTATATAGCAAAATCTGGGACCAAAAGTTATCTAGATTTCTTGAGTTTTGAGAACTGTAAGACACTAAGCGAACTAAACAAACTTAGCTAAATGAACAACTATGGGCAAATGAAATCTAATGTTAATAAATGCAAGCAATATATTCTGGCAAAGGAAAAGTTTCCTACAACACACAGATATACAAACAATCTACAGAAAAAAAATGGACTGAGAATAACTATGTTCACCTTTATTCTCAGTATTACTATCACTTTTTTATTATTGAACTTAGAAGTTGCATTCACGAACAAAGGTAAGGTGATAGTAGTCCCTGCTCACAGATATTTTAATAGTTCTGACCATTCTGTTTTAAAACAGACATTGAAAAAGAGGAGATATTCAAGTAGTTAAAAAGAAAATTATGAGCACAGATGAATACTCAAAAGAAGAAATAAAATATCAAAGATTGAAATTCAAATAATGGGATGTGATACAAATCTATTATATAACAAAGCAGGCAGCTCAGAGCTGCTATTATCTCTGTTTCATAACATATGAACAAAGCAGAAGAGAACATCATAAAAGCTGGGAAATTAAAGAAGGGATAAAATAAAATATTTTTTCCCCCATATGCTATATAAACATGTTGCAGAAATCATTGCAAAAGGACATAATAGGTATCAGAGTTATGCAGTAAAAAGGTAACGGTAAAAATGGTAACAATAAAAGGGTTGGAATTCTAAATAAACAAGGTGACCCACAATTAGTCAATGACAACAACACCCTTGAGAGACATTAAACCTAACAGTTATGATGTAAAGAAGAAACATTTGACACTAATCTGAATTAAAATGCAAATTTAAAGAACAGGCAAAGTAAAGCTTGTTATGGTGGCCCATATCTTGGCCTATGATTTAAAAACGGCTCCCATTCACAGAAAGTTTGCAGCCAAAATAGAAAACTCCACAACCTTGGGAGCTGAATGGAAAGCAATGAGGAAACAGATGTGCCTATGCTGCAGAATCAATTCTGAAACACACAACAACGTTTGTAAGAAGAGACTGACACTCTGAATTCCTGCTGGAAAATAAAGGAAGGCTGAACAAGCTCTTTTATACAGACTATAGAGGCACTAAAAGAGGTTAAATTCCAAGATTACAAAACCAAAATAAAAATCCTCCAGAATGCAAGCAAATCTGCCTAAAGAACAGCTTTTACTGAGCAAGCCCCTGGAAACAAAACGGTTTAGTGCTTAACATTAGCCATGTTTACCTCCACTATCAGAGAACCATATCTTTATTATAAGACTGAACAGACTATTTTATACCTTATACCTTAATACACACACACATGTGCACACACAGAACATGAAGGCATGTCTGAGAAAGAACTGAAGGAGATACTGGCAACATTTATGTGATTCCAACACTTTACCTGAACAAGATGGATAAGGGTGGTTAGAATGGCACATCGTAGCATATTGTGCTCCTCACTCTGTTTCCAAAGGAGTGGTAAATACTGAACCAAACATCCTACATATGGTCGTATCTGAAATTGAGAACACAATTTTTTTTTCTTAATGTGTGAAACAAGGCCATTAATTTATCCCAGGCATAATTTCTGAAAGATTTAAGAGCTGCTTTTGTCACAGTAAAAATACAGAGTTTGCTTTAATTTACTCTTCTTTCCTCTTCCTGAAACACCGTATTCTGTACTCTGTGACTGAAGTGACACCTGACTGCACAGGTATTTGAAAAGAACCTATTACCTATGGTAACATTTGTGCATGACAATTAGGCTTAAGTAGTAAATAGAACACAAGCAATACTTAATTTGATAACTGAAGTTGTTTTCATATTATTATGTTCTTCATTTAGACAGGATTCCTGAATAACTGCATCCTCTAAGACGACCAGAAACAGTCCCAGGAAAAATAAAAGAATAAAAAAAATAATGCTGAATAACCTCTGAAGTTACACATGCTTTGAGCAGGGGTTGGACTACGTAACCTCCAGAGGTTTGTCCTAACCTAAATTTTTTCTATGATGCTCTACAATACTAAAAGGTTAATCTATTTGTCTTCTAAAGTATTTAATTATGAATTAACCTTAACAGACTCATAAAGGCTCTTATTCAACTTGGGTTTTTTTCAGCTGCTTCTCCAGCTGATCTAAAATGCAGGGAATTTTGCTGTCATGTTGACTTTTCCTACAAGGGAAGGGACAATTAGGAAAGCTAAATTTGGCTCTCAGACAGGATTACTTGTAGAAAGAAGAGATAAGCTCCAAATCATGCATTATCTCTGTCCTTAATACAGTAATACCACAGAAAAAAAGGAGACAAAAGCAGTCAACAATTCATTTTTATTTCTGCAAAAACATCTTCAATTTCTTTGACACTAAGAAGGAAGTACTGAAAATTGAGAATGTGAACTTGAAACTTTGCATGCAGTTAAGGAGAATGCTGTATAGGCAATCATGATCCATATCAGTGCCAATGAGAGATTACAAATTTAACTGCATAGTCCCTGGGAATGTAAAGCATTTTGTCCCCCAAAATATCTCTTTTAATATGTAAGGTTTAATAAAATACTAGCTCAGATATGAGACAATTAGAATCGAAAGTGGAAATAAAAATTGTAAGACATACATTAAGATAAGCAGTGTATTCTGTACTCATTCATTCTGTATTAATTCTGTACTCCAAAAGATAAGTCAATGCAAAAAATAAAGAAGTAATAACTGAGCAAGAACATATTACACAAAAGATAAATGAAAACTGAAAAGTGAGAAGAGAACCAAGTAAAGCAAATAATGCAGGCATCTACCATAACGATAACCAGTCTATCAATGACATTTTCCTACTATTTTTGTATAAGCCAAAACATTAAGAATTCCTCTGTGTTCTTAGTACAAAGCTAGCTCTGTTTGAAGTCTATTAAAAAAATACCTGCATATTGACTCTTTCAATCACACAAGACAGAACATGAAGAACATGCATTTTGGTGTCACATTCTGTTACTTCCTGAAGTAGCTGAAAGAGTAGTGTAAACATGGATTCCAGATACTAAAAAAAAAAAGAAACTACAGATTAGACCATCAAAAATACAACTGGTGACACGAAATGGTGATTTTCGTGTATGCTTACAACACTAAGACATCTATGAAATTTGAAAGACACTTACAAAGCGTGCAAAATGTTACTCTTTCATTTGGAAAAACACACACTAGCCTAAACAAGATAAAATAATTCAGATACGCTCTTGCATAACAGTTCAAGCACATGATCAATTTGAACATATATAATTTTCATGTTTTGGTAAGTATAAATATGACTTCACAGTTAAAATTCTGTAAAGCTGAAGGCCATCTCTCCAGAAGAAACACTTTGTTAGGGTCAGAGCAAAGGTATGGTCTTCCAGCTTTTCGGTCAGTAGATAAAATTTAGATAATTAACTGAAAGAGACAGCTTAAAAAATTCCAATGTTTACAGTACAGATGGGCTCTGCATTTTTGTTTTGTTTGTTCCCAGAGTTGCAATTAACATGGAGGTCATAATCAAACAAGAAAAAAAAAGCACCTGCTAAATTTAAGTGATCACTATTTGCTGTATTCATAGCTAACATGTCGTTGTTTACTTAATGCCAACAGCAGTCACCACTGTAAAGAACACAAATATAGGAGACCAAGAAAGTCTATGTTTTTAAGGCACTATTTTAACCACGCACATATTTAATATTTGTGTGAAACAGCAGGTTGGGAAGTACTGTGTGAAAAAGGCATACTAGAAGGTAAGTCACACTGATGAGGAGACTTATTTGTTAAAGACAGCATTCATACTGTCTTAGCATGAAGAAACTTAGCATCTGATAACACACTATGTATATAGTACTAAACACAATGATAGAAAGATGTAATAGTCATAATACTAAAAGGTTTTGAATTGTCTGTCTATATATTGCACATTAGCAACCTTAATAGCAAGAGTATGAGTCTTTACATGCTTTGGCCTATGAAGACTAAAAAAATTATACACACACACTGATTACTACATAGTCTGGTTTAAGATGAAATTGGAAATGACTTTTTCCTGTTTTCCTCTATGAATCTATCTGCTCAACAGAATATGCCCATATAAATGCTCTTACCGGTAAGAACTGGTCAGTTCTGAACTCAAAGTCATCTACAGGTAAACAACCATTAAAGAAAAATAATACAGATTGCAGATGGATATGAGACTCAAACAAGCAAATATTCCGTGGATACACAACAATTATAATGTGAAGAATTTGGTAGTAAGTTTAAAATTGTTTATTTTCCAGTAGCTCTGAATTAAGAGCTAATCAAATGTCTTTGCTAATAAAAGGATATTTAACTTCAGCGTTGTAGCTGTCTCAATACGGACCTGAAAGACAAAAGCCAAAAAGCATCACACATGTCCATTAAACATTATTTTGATTATCAACATAATACCTGAAAATATCAAACCAGTTGCTGTTTTGGCAATTGAATTATCCTGTGTGTTCTGTCACTCTAAGAAGTGCAGTTAGTTTAACTCAGAAATATTTTCGTTTGCTTTTATTTTAGTATCGGTTACAGTTTATTTGGCACTGCTAAAGTGATACCACCTGGAGAAACTACTCAGGCAAAATATTCATGAAGGTCAAGAAAGAATTAAACAAGGAGATATCTAGCCTGTGATAAAAAAATCTTGCAACAAATTATCTCATGGCTTGCTGTCACTCAAAAAGCACAGAATCAAATAAACTCAACAAGTTAGCATGTTCTTCCCTGGTAGATGTTCAGAAAGCAATATCTAGGTTTGTTTGCTTTATTTGTTGAGTAGCTGCTAGGTCAGTATGCTTAAAAATAGAAAACAAAAAAACCCAACTGCTAAAACAAGCTTCTCAACCTCACCTGCTGTCAAACTGAAATTGTAGCTTAAAACCACAGAATAGCACTCAACCAGCTTAGCAACCAATGCCATTTATCATATCCTGCCAGCAGATAACTATGTTGATGCTTAAATAATAATGTATACTGCAGATACTAGTAACAGAATAACTCCATTTTATCTACACAAAGTGTTCATTTGTTTATAAATTATTTATCTTAAGATGCTTCACAACTCTCTTACAAAAAAGAGATACTGTTGCTACTGCCATTCATTTTCCCACTGAAGCCATCACCTAGTGAACATCTTCAGGGTTTGTTTCATGTCTTTGATCTTGTTTTTCAACATCTCCACTATTAAACATCCCCACAACTTCCCAACAGATTATCTTTTGCAAGACACAACAGACTTTAAGGCGTGATGTTATGAAGTTTTCAACCAAGTTTACATAAGGTATGGTATGTATGTTTCACCTGTGTTTACAGAACAAATGTGTAATCCAAAACACTACTTATACTTACCACTAAGTCTTGGTCTTGAAGCAAGTTACAAATTGCCTCATATAACATAGGCCTCAAGTCTGATTTGAATTTTACAGAAATCCACTGTCCAATCAGCCAAATTACTCGTCGGCGTATTGGCTTATACCTTTAAAAGTGAAAAAAAAAAAAAAAGTACTGTACTCATTAATTCATTATAATTGCTGTTCTAGAATGCTTTGATGAAAAAGAAATCTAAGAATCACTAGGAAAATATTATTCCCCAAAACAATTATTAAAATATTTAGTTTGTCAAGACCAACTTTAGAACTTTAATGAAGAAAATTTTTTCATCAAAATTCTTCACTAGAAGGCTCAGGAAACACCAACTTATGTCTGAAAAAAAAAAAACCCAACTCACTAGAGATACAGTTTATTCTGCACATAGCACACCAATAAAAGAAACTAAAAATAAATCTTACATTATTACTGCCAACATGGCGTCTTACTGCTTTTATCATACTTATACTTATCATACTTTCCAGCAATTTCCTTGACGTTCCTTTTGTGCTCAAAATTTGAGGTCAGATGCAATTTAAAAATGCAAACTTAGCTATTGCATTACAGAAACTGCCAGAGCATTTCATGTCATCAGTCTAAAACTATTCTCAGAAAGAACTGACATTACCTAATCTTGCACCAGTGCCACAACAAGGGCATAAACCAAATATCTTTAGAGTCAATAGGAAGAAATAAGAACCAGAATAACAATGAGCTGAATTGCCTAACATAGATTGAAAAAAGCATTCCATAGAGCTCCTATTTTTCTCCACTAATTATAAAAGCTGACCAGGAAGAGTAGCTCTGATTTAAATGTTTAACTTGCAGACATATAAAGTTAGGTAAGATGAACCTTATTCTTAGAATTTTAAGTAACAAATTATTTTGCCTTGTTATCCTAATTTATTTATCATTTGATGAACTTTTGCCTTATAAGCCATCAAGACAGCGATTTAAACTGAAGTTATTGAGGCTTCTTTACAGTACATAAATTTATTAAACATTCCCATAACCATAAGATAATTAACAAAGCTCACAACTTTCATGTTCTCTGAAGGTGTAAGTAACATGTATACAGCAGTTCATTAGACTGGAGCACAAAGCTAATAAGGAATAACATTCCAGTGTTGTGAAGCACAAACAAAGCATTTCCTACAAAATAGGATGTGGCTGCCCCATCCCTGGAGGTGTTCAAGGCCAGGTTGGATGAGGTTTTGAGTAACCTGATCTAGTGGAAGGTGTCCCTGCCCATGGCACGGGGGTTGAAACAAGATGATCTTTATGGTCCCTTCCAACCCAAACCATTCTATGATTGCTAAAGCATGACTTTCACAAGATGTTGCCTTACTAACACATCCTTCTATTTATTTGAGAAACTGTGATGACGCAACTTTTTCTATTCTTAGAATACTCATGCCTGATACACAACCTTGTAAAAATCAGAATATAAAAAACCTAAGAGTTTTTCCTTGAGATTGGCATTGGATAGTTTCCAAACCACTATCACATTAAGAACAGTTCTAAATGACACTTGACATAAGTACATAACTGTCTGCTGACAGCAAGGATTTTCAGCTCTGGTGATATTTGCTGTACAATCCATACCTCCCTACCTGCATCTTTATATATTCTCTCTTTCTGGTAGAGAAAATATAGCATGCATTTGGGGGGGTTGGGTTTTTTGTTGGGTTTTGGTGGTGGTTTGTTTTTTAAAGGACTTAAGTTCCTAGAAATTCTTCTACTCATAGGTGCTCATTTTTGAGGTCCTACCTTTTCTATGTTCATTACTTCTGGGAAAAAGCTCACCTTTTAGTACATCATTAGCTTTTACACTAAGAGCACATGCTGACTAAGTATAAGAACGTTGAGCCTGCTGAACCTGAAGTTCACATGGGAAAGTGACCATATTGCAAAATAAGGCAGCTTCTGTTGCAAAAGCCATAGGACAGTAGCTTTAAGCACTCTGGACAGCATTCACAGTCAAAAGTATCATACTTGATAACAAAGCACTAAGTGTCACATTGATACTTTCTCTCTCAGCGGGAAAAGAGTTATTTTAAGACTGAATTATTGCAAAAGATTGTATTCAGTAAACTATTTTCATACTACTGAAGAGTTTCTTCTTAATCAGTAAAAAACTAAATATTATGGCAAGTGATAAATTTGGCAATGCAATGTTTCTAAAAGTCTTTATTTTTTTTTTCATTAATCCCATATTTCTCCTACTGCTACAGTCTATCAACAGACAATGAAACACTCAAAGAAAACAAAACACAGCAAATCCTATGGTCACTGCTGACAGAACATAGGTTTGTGTTCCCAAACATGAACTAGTTTGTGAACAAACATGCTAATCACCATGGGACATTCTGTAGCACGGCAGATCATACCCTCCAATCTGCTTTATCTGAACTGCATATGTATTCCTGAAGTTGTCATTAAAGCAACGCTCCATTCAAACTATTAACACTGTCTCCTTTATTCCCATGGCAGACTCCAAAGATGCTGACAGTAGAAGCAGTTCAAGCAAAAAAGGCTTCAAAGTTCTGAACAACTTCTACTACAAGCTTCTATCCCCACAGGAATTTAATCATAAATGCCAACCAAATGGTTAGATCAGGTGTCCTCCCTACTGTAAATACAACTATATCAACTGTAGAAGGCTTTTGTCAGTTTTACTGTATGGGTGGATGGCATAAAAATGCCAAAGCCAGCATGTGCTACAAATACCATGGCAGCTTTATTCAGAGATTGGTGCTGGTGCAGCACAACAACAAAGGATCAATCATATATACAAGATCTCTAATTTTTTCCTGTTCTTCTGACATTTAGCCTAACCATTAGAGTGCTTGGCCATTGGTAGATAGTAGGGTGAAGTTGAGATCATATAAACAAAAAAAAGACTAATGAGAAAGGGGAAAAAAAACATGAGGAGACATCAGGTAAATAACTGTGGCAATTATTCTGTGACCCTGAAGTAAGGTTACACATCCAAAAGTAGATAATTCATTAGGAAAAAAGTATATTGTAAGGAAAAGAAGCATTTTAATTTTTGTAATTTCAGCAGGATCTTCCACTCTACATGAAATCGCACTGTAATTGTAAAGAAAATGTTTACAATTGGCATTTGGGAATAAAAAAGCTGGCTAGCAACTCGTTATGGAAAATCATTTACAATTTATGGTAGCTCCTAAGGTTATTAGTGAACAAATTACTTCATATTTCATAGAATGGTTTAGGTTGGAAGGGACCTTAAAGATC
>RSEF01000031.1:20328139-20361248 GCA_003993805.1 Himantopus leucocephalus | reverse complement strand
AAAAAAAAAAAAAAAAAAAAGAAAAAGAAAAAAGACTAATGAGAAAATGAGAAAAAGAACAAAAAACATCAGGAGACACCAGGTAAACTGTGGCAATTATTCTGTGACTCTGAAGTAAGGTTACAAATGCAAAAGTAAATATTTCATTTTTTAAAAAGTACACTGTAATATAAAGAAGCATTTTAACATTTGTAAGTTTAACAGGCTCTTCCACTCTACATGAAATTGCACTGTATTTGTAAATAAACTGTTTCTAACTGGCACTTGGAAATGAAAAAAAAAAGCTGGCTAGCAATTCATTATGAAAAAGCATTTACAATTTATAGTAGCTCCTACAGGTATTAGCAAGCAAATTATATTTCTATTTCAGATAACAATTATGTCTGATAAGATAAATTACAAATGGAGAAGAAAAAAATAGTAAAATTCTTCAGAGGACGTTAGGGTCACTGCTAATGACTCTGATGAGAAATACAGGACATACTTAATTCAGAATCAAAGGGTGATTTGGAACTCATCTGATGAGGATTAGCATGTACAATGGCAGTCACTGTCCTTCCCCTGAGGGAAGACTGGCAGTTTGAGGAATAGGGAGGTGTCTTCTAGTCAGTTGTAGAGAAGGAGTACTGAGTCAGTCTGTACTGACAGGCCAAACCCAATCTTTCAAAATACTCTGACATCCGCTAGACTAAAAACCAGGATACTCATGTGAAGGCCATCCAGGTGAAGGGGACCTTGGTGAGAGGGAAAACCCACAGCAGATGGGCTATATAATATTATTTATGTAGAACGAGCCTGTAATCATTCACACCTTACAACACAACCCAAATCCTTACTTCCCCACTTTATTGCTGGCAAAATTAACAGAAGAGTGATAGAGGGCTTGTATATAGACTAAGAGAAGAGCAAGTCACTATTTTGTCTAAGCTGCAGTTTTACAGAGATTATTTTGACAGATTTCAGTTGAACTTTGCTGCCTAAAGGGCTCTGGGGTCTCAGGAGGCCTAAATATCTTTAAGTGAGCAAAGATGGTTGACCTGAGAAAGTTTACTCAACTCAAATACATGCAATACTTGCAAAATTTTTACAGAACCTTGGAAATGTGTGCCACATCGTAATTTAAACATGAAGAGAAACTGTCAGGAACACTGTCACTTCTGTGATTTTATCAGTCATCTATACATATTTCATACCTCTGCTTGTTTAGTGGATCTGTTTAAATAATGAGTATTTTTCAAGTCTGCAACTATTAGACATTGTCTTACCAGATTTGTATCAGCAGTTCATATTTAAGTGATGAAGGAGTAGCAAACCAAGGTCTTTACCTGTTATGAGAAACCTGTAGTTCTGCTAATAGTTGATTTTTAAACCACTGATCAAAATCCACACTATCAAATAGTTCATAAGCAGCCAGTCCAACCGCATTATACACTGGGGAAAAACAATAGTTATGCTTATTGTCTGCTTAAATGTTTGATTTTTAATACTAAATAACACAATGAAAGAATAAATAGAAACATAATACGGAAAACAAAACTAAAGCTTATCTTTCTGAAGAAAGGTATTATTAGACCATGGCAAAGGGAACTCTGGAGGAAATTTTGGTAAAAGAGTGGTATTACAGAACAACATTCAGACTCTTGAAAATAGTTAAAAGTCGTAAGAACAATGGAGATCTTATTCTAACATCAAGAATGGTTCCATCGGAAGTCTTAGACAATTCTTTCCTTTTGCCATAAAATCTCCTTACTTCTAAAATAGACAGAGTATTTCCATGGAAGCTCTGTAGCTCATTTATTTGTAGAGAAGAAAAGACAGGACAGTAGAGGAGATTGTCTAAGGGTTTGTTTCACAAAAAAGCTGAAAAAAGCACCATATAAGTATTTTGAAAACTGAAGACTGACATCAAGTGAAAGGATTTAGTAGGATTTAGGTCCTACTTTCCAGATGTCTTAAAAAAAAAAATCTTGCAAATTTTTCATGTAATTTTTAAGAAGTCAAGCTCATACACAAAAGCAGCTCTGTTACTTCAAAGGTAAAGTAAAATCTAATTTACCAGCATCTTTAATCAGTATAGCATTGGTATCTTCCACATTGGTAGATCCTACAAGACAAAGTTAAAATAAAGAAAAAAAGCGTAACTAAAACAAAGAACCCAAGCAACTTTATACTATATACACTTTAAGCAAGTACATTGTGAATTAAGTCTGCTTTACTATTTTTGTTTTATTCACAAGTTTAGTTATTTAAGTTTAAAAAATTTCTTCAGTGAATATACTAAAAATCAAATCTCTGCGTTCACATTCTATTTTTGACTGACTTCTTTGAAGCTGAACATTTTTAACATTAACATGCAATTAAGTCAGAAGCATGTATTTTAAATGAACAGACTCAAAACCTGCAAATTGCCGAAGACTGTCGATGACATGGTACCATTTCCAACAGAGTCCTAGACTTAGTTCCCATATACTTTATATATGTGTGCATGTGTACTTACAATGTGTAAGTAAAGATTTTCCAATATCATAAGAATTAATGAATTCTTGATATCATCTAGTACTTCAACTCTCAAGTTGAAAACATCCAGAAATGGCTATTAGGGGCTTCAGGAGAAAAAAAAAAAATGTGTACATGTACATTTTAGCGTGGAAGTATTAACTTCCATAATTCTTTGAAAACGAAGTAACTGTCAACCCTGTTGTAAGGAACCTTTTACCACTGCCAGTATCACAGCACAGCAAGCCATCCTGAAACTTACGTACACAAAGTGTGTTATGAAAAGATTCTGTGAAGTCAGAAACCACCATCAGAAAATTAGTATTCATTTCTATTTAATAGAATCTACTGATCCATTCTGGTAAGTTCGAATATAAAATATAGTAAGTCAGGTACGATACAACCTGAGGAAACAAGCTAAGCTAAAATGCCAGGGAAAACAAAGCAGCAGCTACCACTCATTATCTTTCATGACCACTATAAAACTTAGTTTGGGGGCAAAGAATCATAGAATAGAATGGAAAGAAAACCTGAATCATTCCTCAGTCTACGAAGACTTCAGCCTTCATACATAAAACGACTACATTTTTTAAGACATTCTTCAGATTTAGAAAGTCCTCTAGAATCTTCAAAATGACAGCATAACTTGAACTTTTTCTTTTAAAGATTTTTTTCCCAGGATTTTTGCAGAGACATGGCAGAATTACCATAAACTGTCTTGCAACATTTGAACAGGAAGCTCCCAATAAAAAACAACCTACAGAATTTACTAAGCTTGTCGACCATTCTCAAGAAAGCCTGAAACCTCTTGAACGTAGAAATGCCCCAATCTTCATCAGTCATCTAAAATACTTATGATGAAAAGTAAAGAATCCTTAGGATTTCCTCTTCCTAGATACGCATTGCGTTTTCCTATGGTAGGTTTAGAAATAATGTTAATTTTTTCCTTTCAATTACAGACTGAATGCATTATATAAAATTAGGTATCACAAGGTAAAATTGTTTAACAGTTGACAAAACAAACAAAGAATTCTACATTTTTTTACATTCCTTTTTACATTCCTTTATTTTTTAAGAACTTACCTTGTAGACCGTGAACCATTTCTAAAAGGACGGGGGTAAGAGTCTGATTATATTCATGGAAAATATCAATAAAAAGAACTTCCGTGCAAGGCTGAAAAATTAAAAGATCTATTTTAGAATCCATCAAAATAAAGACAATAAAATTTTAGCATAAAATATGTTTTAAAGTGCTGAATACCTCGCACCAGAGGTTGTAACTTAAAATGCATTATACTGTAGCAAAACTAGTATTACATGAAATACCACTCTTCCTAGTATACAGTAATGCTTAACTCTAGCAAGAGTTTGATGGCTGTATCTATATCACCCAGTTCTGTGGTAGAAGAGCAATGCATCTGTGGAGTGAAATTGCTGGTGTTGAGGAGCCAGTGACCACAATGTTGTAGGTATGTTATGGTTTCTTTTTGGATTAGCTCTAGTTGAGTCATCTGGACCAAATACCCATTTGCATGTGGAACACACTAGATGCACAGGGTTGGGTTTTTTAGTTTTAAAATGAAAGTAACCCAGCAAATAAACTTTGAGTTCTCCCTGCAAAGCAAACCACAGCAGTGATAGTTGGGAGATTCACTACAACAGTATACTTTTGATCTGAACTAAAATGCTAATATAGATGCATTTTAAACTTTCTTCATTCATCATGTCTACTAACAAAGTCATAAATGATAACATCAGTTACCAGTTTAAAGAGACAACTCCTACTGGGTTTAATCACCATTAGATATGACGTACTACAAATGCACACTCCCTTTTCCCTCCCACTTAAAATATGAAGTGCATAGTTTCCAGTGTATCTCAGCACATTTGAACATTGATAAAGGAACAAAGTTAATTTATACTTATTCTAATGAAATTTCCTTAACTAAAGATTTTTTTTTGAAAACCACAAGCTTATCTTTCTACCAAATATCATCTCTCAGTTAGAACACTATGAAGAAATGCATCCAGAAATATTGAACAGTTTTCTGTCAAACTGAAACACTTACTCTGAGACTGTACTTCCAAGAATCTCCTCCTGTCTCTTCTACAGCTATTATTTCACAAAGTAAAAGGGAAAAATATTATCATCATTATCAACTATGGTTCAAATAAGTTTAATATTTAGATATGTGGGTATCATTGACTACTGAGAAACCTCTTGTTATGAAAACAATCCCTAGAGACTGCACAAAATAAAACAGACAATATTGCATTAAGCACTTTGTAGAGGCAATGTGGAAAGGAAACTCTTATACCAATATTGAAATAAACTGCAACCAAGTCTACAACACATTTCTTACTGAAGCCTTCTGGGTCCTCTTCCCACATGGTTAATTCTTCATTTGTCAGCAGGAAATAGTGAGTGACTAATCTCCTACATATTTCCATTAGCGTTGGATATGTGAAAAACGCTGTCTTTATCTTGTGTGCTTCGAGAGTTTCAGGACTGCTATCTGAAATAAAACATAGAAAATTCCAAATTACAATTAAGTAGCTTAGTGATCAAAGAGTAGTCTAGTAAAATTAGAAATAAATAGATAAGAAATTCTTATCCTCAGAGAAAAAAAAGAAAAAAATAAATTTTCATGGCAGACATTCAGGTGGTACTTTTTTTAAGCAAGTTAAACTCCCAAATTCATTTACTTTAAAGAGAGTTCTCTTAGAGCACAATTAGATTGAAGGATCATTAGCGCTTCACAAAGTATGTTTTCATCTACTATGTAGATGAAAAGAAAAACTATTTACCCACTGCTTTTGGTATTTTTTTTTCATTTAGCATTACTGAATTTAAGAACACAGAGAACTCAAAGAAAGATGAATTTATACCTATTCTGAAAACTTACAAAATACAATCTTAAAAATTACTTGGGTTTTCCTAGGATTTAATATCAGTTAAAGAAAGCATCGATAAATCCAGATACTGTATGCTATACAACACAAACACTCTATGTCAGTCAGTAATTAAAATAAATTCTCTCAAAAAGTCAAGTGCTATAGCTTTTATCAGAATGCTCTATATTCTTCTTTTCTCAAGTGACCACATTTCTATTTCAAAAACTCAAACACAACTATGAACTTTTACAAGTAGAAATTTCTGTTAATAATCAGTGGATTTAGGACATTTTAATGTATTATAAAATTATGGAACAACACTGAAATACATCAGTATTTTGAAGAATGTTAAAGGCTGGGTTTGTGAAACCTTTCTGACACATACCAGTATTTTCATGATTTTTTTTTTCCAAATTTCGAAAGAGAACGTTAATTGCTATTTAGTCATTGTCAAATGTCAAACTAATGTGCAAGACTTTTTTCTTTAATATAGTCCAATTCTATTTTTAACTATCCAGACATACAGCATTGTATGAAGATTCAGAGTGAAACACAGTTCTACAAAGCAGAATATATAAACTGCTTTATATTCAACTGCACATCAAATTCACTATGTTTCTGTATCTCAGAATACTGGTATTACTTAATTACAGCAAATACCCCAGGGAATGATGCATCAAACCATTTGATGAAAATAAACCAAATTCCATACCTCAATACTTTTAAAAATTAGTTCAATGAAAGCTAAAGCAATCAACAGAGAAAATATATTCATGCTCCTTCTGTATTTAAAATTACTTTGGCAAGTCAATGTCTGTATATATTAATACTTTAACCATCAAAATAAGAATTGTCAATATAGAGACAGAAGCATAAATTACTAACTAGTAAAACATCAAGTGCTTCAAAAGAATGTCTTAAAGGAGTTTTACTGTTGGGAAAAATTAGCAAAATGTTTCTCAAGCTATAAAAAGTATTAGTAAATAGCAGCAGTACCTTCAATATTTTTGGATGGCTTGTAAGCATAGTTTTTTACAATCATCTTAATGAGATTCATGCACTGTACAATAAACCGCTCAAATACAATTCCTTCACCAGCATCTGTGAAAACATAGCTTACAGCAAACTCCAATGACCTCTGAATCAAAGAGGTGAATGAAAAAGGATGTTGATCCAGGAAGTCCAAAAGCTAAAAATTAAGGAAGTAGGAGAGCAAGAAAGAGAAATCAAATTACTTTTTGTGCAAGTCTTATTAAATGCTTTCATAAACTATTTATCAAAAACAAGTGCCAATTTATTTAAAATTATATAAAAGAAACCTGAACACAGACAGGAAATGAGGAAGAGATCAGTATTAATGGTTAACAAAACACTATTTTGCCCTGAAATTCTTGATTCACGTTCAAAATGACTTTTTTTTTTTAAGGAACAATATCCATTTTCAACTAGACCAGCGTGCTAGCAACACAGTATATAAAACATATCAGTCACTCTTAAAACCCTGCACATTTTAGCAGACAATTTATCCCTATTAGAATTATTGTAAGTAAAAGAGGTAAGAGGGAAATATCTTCTTACTCTTTTTTTCTCCCTGTCCACTGCAGTACAAGCACTTGCTTCTTCAGCTTGGCTTTTCCAACTAATGGTCTATAATGCACTGGTCAATTCCTTTAATCTTTCCTACTGTAAAAGTGTCTAAGCCCAAATTTTTGCATCTGAATTTCTACAGCTGGTAGATTATCTATTGATAAAGTGTATTGTCTCTTCAGGTCTACGAAAAAAGATGTACGTGCCTCAAATACTTTGCTTGTTAGTTTAAAGTAGGAAGTACTATAATGAAGACTAAAAATGTTGGGTGAGAGCACCTTCAGTTCAATTTTGGTGAAGCTGACAAGTGCCTCCCACTTCTGATAATTAGGGTGAATATTTAAATAAGATCCATGGCCCCAGAACAGAATCTGAAAATAACAGGAATTCTGTAGGTTTTGTATCTTTTAGAAACAGAGCAAGTGACAATGCTAAAATTACCTTCCGATAATATATGCAATTAATGATTGCACAGAATTAGCTGATAATTCCAAATGTATTATATCACACAAAAGTCACAGAGGGTAAGAGTTTTTTTGTTAATTTTCTGTCAACAAAATAGAAGTGGCCAGTCATTCAACAGAATAAAAGGGCCTTAGAAATAGCAATCTATAATTATAAAAGACAGAATGAAGTTTCTCTCTTCTTTATTCATCAATGCTGATACTACTGTTTTAGCAAAATTTACAGAATTCTTCTTTGAGAAAAATCCCAGCTAAATAATTTACTTCTGGAATTCATTTGATTTTGTTTGATCTAAGGAAATGTATTCTTCACTCCTGCAACGTATGTTAGCATGAGTAAACAGAAACCCTTTCTAAAAAAAGTTCAAAAATATATTTCATAACAAGGAATTTTTAAGTTACAGTACCTTCCCTTTCTTTAAAAGATCTGAAACCTATTGGCTTTAAGGCACATACGGATCGGAACAGGGACTGCTCCTCCAGAACAGTAAACTATTCAGTAACTGAATGGAGAATTTACTTACCACTTTAGTGAACAGAATTATAGTCTTTTCTAGACGATCTCTGCATACATTTTCTGCTCTTATACTTCTGCCTGGTAAATCAGATATTTAACAACTATCACTTTTTCAGACTTTCCTTTCTGGATAGCTAAGTTTTAAAGCATTAACACAGGAGAACAACTTGTTTTATCTGTAGTTCAGGGATTATATGCTTTTCTAGAAACTCTGCCTTAAAAATAATTGATTATGGACACTGGAAAACATTATGAATTTACACAAAACAGATAAAGCTTTTATAAAAAAAGAGAAAACCAAAAAGAGCCATAATGAAGGCATACAGGCAAAACCCATAAGGAATGTAAACACTACTCTTGTAAGGTAGTCATACCTGCTTTTACAAAACAACTTATTGATTAGAAAAGAAGAAATGGGAAGCTTCAGCTCAGTTCTTATCTTAAGACATTCAAACCCCACAGTCCTAATGTTCTAGGGGACTACGATAACCACCAAGCTTCACGATGGGATGGCCTTTAATTCAGTCTATCAAAGCTAGGCAACTATCTTGCTAAAAAACAAAGAAGGGCCAGAAAGAGCATGACTACAGTACAGTAGAAGGGGCAAACAGTTGCATGCAAAGAAGTCCGCATTTTAGAAGAGCAAAAAAGGTATTTTATTTTGGCACTGAACACAGTGGCAGTTTCCATCTTTTCTAGAAACGAGGCTCAGAGCCCAAATCAGCTCTTCTCACCTAATTACAGCCTCCTGAGCCAAGTACCTTCATTTATATCAAAAAAATTTTTCTACTCAGTTTAGACATCCATTCTCCGAAATAGCGTTGTTGAATCCTAAAAGAATGACCTGAAAGGCTTCTAATGAATGAATGGCTTACATCAGGTCTATTACAAGTACACATGCAAGAAAAGAGAAGCAAGTTCAGCTAGCGCTGAGCAACACTGCTGAACATCTCCTTTTTGCTTGCTTCAGGTAACTTCCCTGCAAAAGCAGTAAGAACTGCCAATTATGCTTATATTTCTGTTGACTGCATTAACCTGTGGTTGCCTGTCTCAGACTACTACTCGTCCAGTTATAAAGTACATACAGCCGAATGTGGTCTTTATTTCCCATTTGACACTTACTAAAATATATGGCAAACGCCAGGAAAAAGAAAAAACATAAAACTCTCCCAAAGAAGAAAACTCAAGATGATTTCAGTTTCAGTAGCATCTGCTTATTTTAATATGGATACTTTGTCAATCCATGCCTTAATTATTTTTTTTCCATTGGCATTATCACACCAAGCATAATTTCAGTGGGATTTTAGTCTCTTCATATACAAGCGCATTTTTAACGAAGTCTTTTCTGACAGTTTCAGCAGCCTTTAAAATAATAGTTTTGCACTTACACAAAATACCTTGCACTTAAATTATTATTGATAATGCACTGAACTGTATTATGTTTTCATCCAGCTTCTAATATTTAACAACCAATACACGGAAAAACTTCCAAATACTTACTACACTCCAGAAACTGTTTTAGCCGTTCAAACACCGCATGTAGAAAACTCTGGAAGATATAAAAGCGTATGAGTCTTTTAAAGATTAAGCTTATTTTGCACTGCATTACGAGAAGAAAGTTGAGCCAAACTCAAGTTCAGATGCGTTACTAGCTCAGACATCACCTTATCACTTTTAACTGAACTAATTGATTGTCTTGGACAAACAATTTCCTCATGAAACAAATAATTAGCTAGCTAGCGGGCTGCATAGATTATGCAAAATGACCTTATTAGTGCCACACAAAGAGCATAGTATCTCTAATAGACGTAGATACAGGTAAATATACACATATGCTTTACAATCTGCTTATCCAGTTCCTTCCTGTTTTCAACTTCTTAGTTTAGGATGTAGGTCGTAGGTAAACAATTCCTCCAAAGCAGACAGTGTCTGGGCTTAAGCAACATGCTCGGGTTTCTTTCTTCTTTCTCCCCGCCTCCGCCCCCCCCAAGATGGGCTGCATACCACAAGCTTTCATCTCAATCAGACAAATTCTATCAATATAACTTGCTAGGACAAATATGCCATTACATTCATCATTAAGTGAAAACACCCTACTTTTTTTAAACTTCATGCCATTGGTGTCACAGAGTTTAGGATCCATCTAGGATCTGATAGCTCTTAACTGATGGGAGGACAACTTTGAGAGTGTGCTGCTTGATCTTCCTTTATGTAATACAAATGTGTGCCTTTCAATGATTTTTAAGCATAGATCTAACAACACCTGAAATCATCACAAAAGATTTCTAACCTAGAACTAGAAAACAGATACAGGTCACTTACCATCACCTCTACACTCCAGTGAGGTTCTACAAACCCATGGACTGTCAGTTTACGAAGCACTAGGGAACAAAAAAGTTACTTGTGTAGGTATTTCTTAGCCCTTGTTCGAACAGATTTCAGAACAAGATTACAGTTACAGTTGCTGTGCCTTTTTTCCAATTCTCCATATTAAAACACACATTTAATTTTGGGCCTTTGGATGACTCAGCCATACCTAACATGAATCTGATCTTGTTGAAATTACTTTAAAATTCAGTACTTTGTGCGTAAAATAATGAAGAGAACTCTCAGAATTACTGAATCAAGAATTCTCTAAAATCTGTAAGTATTCAACCTCTGAAAGGTTCTGCAGCAGGAAAAGGGCCGAGTACAGTCAGCTAGGGCCCATAAGGCACCTTATGAATTTTCTCATGTTTATCACTGCCAGTAACCCAGAGAAGCTGCATGCTGTACCTGAAACAATTCCAAGATTGGTATCATCTACATTGCAAGCACCATACACAAACATCTCGATTCTTCAAAGCAGCAAAGTACAGTAAGTATACGTATTCATCCCACTGATAAGTACTTGAGCATCAACCTAAAATCTAAACTGACTGCTAAGGCTGTCTCTTCACTGAACACAAGGTGAACTTAACGCAACAAAATTCATAGCTCAGCTTCCTCAGTTATGTGCCTAAAGACAGACAGATGCAAGCCTAAATTACAACTCATGTAAAAAAGCATCCTGTTTTGTTCTCCACTTTCCTACCTCCTAGACTCTGACTTCTTACACTATGCATATCAGAATGGTACATACTGAGGAACAAGAGTACTTTCTCCCCCTTCTGTGTGAACAATCCTCCTTCTGCCTTGCTAAAGGTACAGGTAAAATAAATCAAGATTACTGTTTTTCCCAATGGGCATGGCTTACTTAGAGAATGCCAACTCTTTACCAAAGAAGTCAATCATTTATTGTGAAGAAACTTATTTGATTCCTTATATTTAATATCATTCTGTATTACCTTTCAATGACAACAAGGTTCTTTCTAGTGAATTTGCGGCTGCAGCTTCATCCCCTGTACAAACTTGCTGTAGGAACGTATCGGTATGATGATTCCACAAGGAACACGCAAAGCTATAAATACCTGAAGCAAGCTGCAAAAGGAAGAAAGACCAACAACAGATTTGATTTCCTGAATTTGGCTATAGCATAATAAATTCCTAAATTTTAAAGGCCAGTTTAGAGTGTTAAAATTATTTAATCCATCATCTTGTATACCATGGGCCGCAGAGTTTCATTTGCTTTGTTGTTGTACTGAGTTGTACTGATCCAAACACGTTTTCCAGAAAAATATCTTGTCTTAATTTGAGGATGCTATGATAGACTCACCTGCTTCCTTGACTACTTGGTCTATGACTCTGCCACTTTAAAGATAACTATATAGGCCTCCTTTCTTATCTGATTTTCATTAAGTACAGCCACAGGTCTACTATACAGTATGAGGCTTCAAAAAAAACTTTCAGCTCTCTTCATCACTTCCTCTCCCACAGGACTTAAACTGTTCCTCTTACAGCATAGTTAATATCTGAATCAGCTTACTGAGGGACGCATTTAGCAGTTACTTGCCTATCTCTAATAAAAATAGTATTGAACAATGCCTACACTGAAACTTTTTTTTGATAGCTGCAAACTCTGACTTTTTGCCTCAAATTATTTAAAACGTAGAATGACAAATACTTTCTAATCAGCTAGCACTGAACAAATCTCCGACTTAATTGACATTAGTTTCCAGACAGTGCTTACCTGGTAAAGATATCTGAAGTATAAACAGAAGATAAAAATATTCTCATTCAGTTATGGTAGCACTTGACAGCTTCATAGTTAAGGAAAAAACTGCACTTAGTCTGCTACACATTATATCAATGAAATGAAAAGCACATATGACCTGTTTATTTAGTTCCTTTGGCTGACTAAAGGTGAGACAGTAGAAACTCTTGATAATTATTCAATGATGTGTACGTGGAGTTGGAAAAACACACCACTGCATATTATCAACAGTTTCAAGCTATTCATGTTTTGGAGGTTGACTTTGTGTACTGGGTGGGTGTCTCTTAAATAGAATACACAACACTAACCATAATGGTAAGCAGTAACAACCCAGTTGAAAAAAAAACCCCAAGAAAACAAAAAACCCAACTCAAAGCAGCAATAATAGTCCTAATAATAGAATACATTCCAGATAAACCTATTTGTTGGTCATCAGATCAGTGTACCTTAGTACTAAAAAAAAAATTAAACCAGTAATTGCTTTATTAAAAATTGGAGTGACAGAACCACAAATACACACTATCCATTAGGAGGACATTTTTACATTTGAGGTCATTCAACTAGCAATTATAATTTCTATTACTGCAGGACCTAAAGACCTAGTCAAGGGGCTAGACTGCCTTAAATTCCTCTAGCCTGTAAAACAGGCAAAGTGTGATAGTGGTGGTAGAAAGATATCCAAGCTAAAGAATAAATATGAAATAGCATCATAAATGAAAACTGTTTATGACGAACAGCAACAGGAAAAGCAGAGATGGCAGACCTGTTCAATGTTGGATTTCATAGGCTGCCAATGATCATGAGGATTACTAGTCGAGTTTTCTACTTAAGACCATATTTCATAGATTCAGCAATCTCCAAAGCAGCAACAGGAAGACTCGAAAGCTTAATGTCAAATAACTTAGCGGAAAAAAAACTGTAACAGGTATTTTAGCTTATTTGCAGTAAATTCATAGTATCACTTCTCCAATATGTGCTACATGGCTATATGCTATTATTTTAAAAAAATCCAAATACTACAGGTTTTAACACATACAATCTATTTCTTCCTAAAACTGTAGCACACTTTTATTAGATAGAAAAATAAAACTCACTGGTTCTACTTCCAAGCCACACCATCCTCATTTAATAGACTAAGTCCAGCAAAATAGGCTCAAAAGAAAGTAGATATTTATAAGCATATCACCAATGGTATACAACCAGATATCACATTTTACTATTTGCACTAAAGCAGTCAATTCTACCTTGAATATTGTTAATGCAGCTACAATCATAACTGTACTAGTGTATCACAATCTAAAATTTTTCTTTTTAAACCTCAGGTAACACAGTTCAGTAAGGGATGCCTCATCTGTAAGCATGATCTTGTAATCTTCAAGAACCGTATTACATGAAAAATTTATCAAGTGTTTCCAAAGCTGTACTAAAAAAGAATGTTGAAACTGTAACTACTTATTTGAAAGTATCAAGAACGTTTGCAATCTGTTTAGTTTTTAGAACTTTTATCTTCAAATGGCTACATTCCATAAGAAAGGTTTTTTGACTGTCCAAGAGAAGTCACATGCCCCCAAATAGATAAAAATTCCCTTTGCCAGGAGATGGAAGCAGCAGACTTCAAAGTCATTCAATTTTGCCATTACTAAAAAAAGAAAGGATCCTTAAATGTGAACCCTCTAGTGCCAGATCCTGAGAAAATTTCCTTTTCCCACCTAAAGTTCAAAAAACTTAACAAACCGTGTTCCCAACACAGTAAAACTGGATGCACTGAAATTCTTCATTCATGTCAAATTGGATGATAGAAGAACTTTGGATACTGAACTTATCCACAAGTTAAAAACCACATTTAAGCATTAAAAAAACTGCTTAAAGAGTATGCTTATTAAAATGAAATTTCAATTATATTTTTGACAAGAACTGCCTCACAAATCTAAAAAAAAATTGTTATAAGCCTTTTCTTTGCATGACTGAAGTTGTTTCACTTTATGAATTAAAGAATATACAAAGAAAATACCATGCTGGAAAAATGGCATTCCATAAGGAAAAAGGTTCACACAAATTTAATTAGTTTCTTGGAAACACAAAAATGACTGAAGGTAACAGCTCTTTTTGAACTTGGTAAGATAGTGGAAATACAGCAAAGGTACTGTAGGACATGACAACTTTAACAACAAATACTGGACCTTACGACCTATAAATTCCTTTCTGTCCCTCTATTGAGATGGTATGGATTCAGCTATTTTATGAACGTGGGGCTTGGGGATTGGGTTTTGATTTTTTTTGCTATATGCTTGAGCAATAACTGTATTTTCAGCTGCATAACCAGGCAATAAAAGCAACATCTGGATTTAGGAGAGCTCTAGAAAAGAAGTCATTATCTTGGTCGCTTTATTGCTTTGTGATTAGTATCTGTGAATATATCAAAACCTGCATTGTTCAATTATTGAGATCACATAAAATGGCCTAATAAATTTCAAAATGGAAATAATTATTTCCTATACAGAGAGTATATTCATCCATACCTATACATGGCAGAGAGAGAAAACACTGTTCCTCTACACACACTTCATAGCAACACATCATCATTTCAGTACTGACCAAGAGCCAGCATTCAGTTCCTCAGACTTCTGACAAATGAAATTTCACCTTAATGATTACACTGCCAGAAAGTTTTATACGTAGATAAATAGGTAAACCTTCAGAAAGAGTCTTCATTATCTGTGCTACAGTATTTTTCTTTAAAATGGAAGAATAAAGTAAAATTTTGAAAATTCAAATGTGACATGTTTGTAAAAGATGTTTAACTCACTAAATTCAGTTAACTACTATATCATTGCATAACTACAAATGGGATTGGAGATACAACAGCTGTGTTCTAATCAGTGGATGCTTACAATGGAGAATGTAAGCTGCATGAGAAAAGATTTGGCATTGGCATTCACATCTTGCCTTTTAATTAAACTGGAGAAAGAAGTTGATCTGCAAAAACCCCAATCAAACACATTCCCACTGATGATAAAAGTCAAAAATGCTGTGGTATGGAAGCCTAAAACCCAGCATTTTTTGAAGACTATATTGACTTATGAATCCAGAGCACACTTTCAAAACCACTGGAAAGTCATACATAATAAGTTCTGCTGTACAGCACGATAACATAAGGCTGATATGCAAATATTGTTCTGCAAATGAAGCTCCGCTTCTTAACACAAGTAACACTCAAGCTGCATGCAAAACTAATAAAGACCTCAAAAACATTTCACCTAGAAACTGACTTCCAGTTATTTCATATTGTACATATACCCAAAGTAAGAGCACTTCTGTTTCAAAGGCAGACATTAAAGTCAACATATCTGCCATTAATGCACGGCCAGGTAACCACAGAAGTGGCAAGCACATGAAGTACATGGTTCACATGCTCCACAATATTGCATCGTGTTACTTACATCATAGAAAAGTTTCCTATCTGCAGCGAGCCGTTTGGATGCCAGGGTCTTTGTAACATGATAAAAGGTAAGTAGTGCTCTGTGTTGCCGAAGATCATCCTGGACTTTCACTGATTCTAGCAGAGTGGGTATAAGTTCTGGCCATTGCCTTGGGCAGTCCACCCTGGCAACTTTAGCAATCAGTACAGAGATCTGAGTTGCTATCTGCAAAAAAGCAAAATGAAAAACAAGATACCAGAAAGTCAAAGATCATTTAGGAAATGTACAATGCAGAAATTAACAGCCAAATAAAACCTGAACAAAAAAAACCTAGAATGAATTCCTAGAATTGTGTGGTTTTTCTCAAACTATTTTTAAGTTTGCTGAATGCAAATAAATGTGGACAAAAAAAAGTTTTCCACTTTATGTTTGTAGTAAATATTTACATAAAATGTTAAGCTGGCTACCTTGTTTAAATTTTACATAAAGACCACTAAATTTATTTGTTCCAGAAACCACATAAATGAAGAAATACGTTATCTGGGAACCACTTTTTACTTAGTGATGTTTTCTGTTGCTTTCTACAAACAAACATAGGCTGCTGAATACATACAACCCTTCTTTCTGCTGTACCCAAGTTTTAGGTTTTAGACAGAAGACGTTCCCTTCCTGCAGGCACATGTGTCTGTAAACCGCAGTCCTGTCCCAGTGGCTGAAGCTGAGACTCTCACACCACAGTCCAGGGGCACCACTGTCTGACTTTGGCTGCTGGCACAAAACCCCACTCACACCAGTCTTGCCAGTAGCTGGCACCTAGTCCTCACAGCAAGCACACACAATGAACAGAGTGAGAGTATAGAGAAAGATAGCCAAGGGATTCAATCAGAAGACAGGACAGATGGTGGTGATAAGGCACAGGGTTTATTCAGATGCTGGTACTGACCCTGGTATGTGACTGGCCCTTTTTATACTTCTGTCTATTCCCCACCTCACTGCTCCACAAATCCCTTCCCCTAAACATTCCTTCATAAATTTTGTATCGTTCCTCATAACCCCACCACAGATAGCCAAGAACTTCATGTTCTTGTTTCCCCATTCTTATCCCATTCACATTGAAAAGATCCTTGGTTGTACAACCTTAATGAAGCAGACGCTCTCACCTTCAACATACCCTTACAACTACCAACACACTTCCAGCCTAGGGAAGAAGTCACCTTCTTATGCTATCAGAAGGAATGCAAGCAACTTAGAGGTGTAAGAGGGAATAGCCATGCCCTCCTTTACTGCTTCCTTAGCTATTTCATCTGATGCCTGACCACCCCATAAAACTTCCTACAATATTCATTCTTACCCACTTGTTTAGGGAGAATTAATTGCTTCAGAAAACTGACTTCAAGGTTTGCAAGGCAGAGCTGGGAGTCTTATTTATTTTTGGATCAAGTGATGTTGATTGGCAGGAGTGAGCAAATACACTCTTCTCCATATGTGATACAACAAGCAACCTCTCCAGGGATGCTAAGAGTACTTTTTCCTTGTGGACTGGCTTTTTAAGTGAAAAAAAATCTGCTGTCATACATTTCAAGAAGTATTTTGCTCCTCTGTCCCCTCCATATGGTAAACATCTTCAGAGTGCATGGAAATTACGCTCCAAACATATGGTAGGTTCTGTTTTTCTTTTCCCCCCTCCCCTGGAAGTCAGCTCGTATCATCGCATCTCAATACTATGTCTAATTCTTGTATTTTTGGGTTGTTTTTTTCTTTTTATACATACAAGGGTCATAATTTTTCTACCTTCAATGGTCCAAAAGCACAAGCAGATAGCAAGTATGTTATGAAGTATTTGTGACTGGAAAAGAGCACTCATCAGGAATAGAACACATCAAAATTCAGGCATATCAAGCAGAACGGGGACTAAATGAAAGGTGCCTCTGAAAGGAAAACTCAAGATACCTGAAACATACTGGGGAACAGGGGAGAAAGGGAGATAGACTCTGAACATAGTTCAATATCACAACAATTGTTTTGGCAGTCATTTAGGAGCAGGCTGCTGGCGTAAAATAAAACAAAACCCTCCACATCTTAAAAGACTACATCCCAAAAGTATCATAAGGATACACAAATACATAAAGCTGCTAGTCTTAAGACGTCAGTTAAAAAGGCTCCAACCTCAGCCTGCAACTATAGTCTCAGCAGTTCAGAAGGGTTCATCAGCAGTGCAATTTATAACTATAAATAATACTATTGTCTTAGCAGGCAAATTGATTAAACACTAATGGAGGCATGAAAAATTATTGATAAAAAGTTTGAATTGTTTTACGTACAATGCAGTTAACATTAGGTTTTTAGAAATTTAAATACCATGCAACCACTTCAAAATGAAATATTTGATAAATTTTGCACTACCTAATAGTAGCATAAATGACACACATTTTATGGTCCAACATGATATACTTCATAGTTCTTTTCAGTTGAAATAAAGAAAAAAGTAATATTTGGTCATATTTTTTACATTGAAACTGCACCTGCACTATAAATTTAAAGTTATTTTCTATGTCTACCTGCGTTTTTAAAAAATGCATTTGAAATAAAAACTTGAAATTCTAGTCAAAATTGTCATTGCACAAAGGTCTTCTACAAATACTAAGTTACCCTGATTTTGATACATTGCTCTAATCCTACAAATAACACTAATGTCATTGAGGAATCCTGAAAAGTTGAAACTGAACTGTCTGCAGAACGGAAGTTTGTTTGCTGTACCTTTTCTTTTTAAGCTTTACCTTTTGCAAATCATTTCTATATTTCCTTGAAAAAGTGCTTTAAGACACAGTTTAAAATATTAGCAAATACTTCCTTGCACAATGTCATACTTACATGAGCAAGAATAAGCTAGCAGAAGGAAGACTGATTCATCTAGCATATGCATATTCTGAGCCCCTAACATTAGCGCTATACTCAATTTAAAAATAAACCTTTATTCTAATCAAAACAGTAGCTTAAAATTAGTCACTTTATGTAAGGCAAGACAATATCATACTGAAGCTTTATTATGTCTATATAAATTCATTAATGCTGTGATTAGATATGCGACAGCAATACTGCTTAGGTGGGTTTATGCAGCAGCATTCTGAACAGCTCATTCTTGCTACACCACCACCACACTTCCTTGTATGGCTGTACTGGGAGTCAGACCAGAGAACAGATACAGCTGAAAAAAGAAAAATCACGCAGGGAGAGAAAGTTATTTTTGAGCTACATCCATTCCCTGAACCACTTCATCAAATGTTTGTATAAACAGCGAGGGACAACATAAACTGCCACTGCAAAAAAAAAAAAAGGCCAAAGAGACAAAACACGTTGAGATATGATCAACGGAAAAAGATCTCACTTCAACATAAAGATCTGTCTGGAAGGCATCACATAAATTGCAACTTGTCAGCTTTATCATTATTGTTATTAAACACTTTGTAAAGAGAGAAACCAAATTATATACCAATACAAGCATTTGCTGGGAGAGTAATAATCGTTCACCACCAACCTGATTCACTGGCTCATTAAAGTTGGTGATAAGTCCAGCACGCAACGTAGTTTTTTCTTCTTCAGAAAGAGCACTGTCAGGATATATTTATTAGAATATTATTTAATTTTCAATAAAAGCAACTATTAATTTATTTTAGAAATATTTTCTCACTATTACTAGACACAGAAGTTAAAGCGATCATTTCCATTAGTACATCTGTGTTTGACTCGATGAAGATTACTTTTATACACAATTTCCTTGAAACTGATACGTTTCAGTCTGATAAACTATGAAGAGAACATCCCTTGTTTTTTCCACTATCTCAAAGATACTGAAAAAGAACAGTGAAACAGACAAATACTTATTATGCCTTTTAACCTTAGGTTTTGATGTGACCTTTGTAAACACAAATGGCAAAAGAGAACATTCATGGAGTAAGGTACCCAGATATATTACGAAACTACAGAAAAAGTGTACAAACTATAGACTGATTGTTATTAGACAGTTATTATACAGTTACCACTGTGACAACTGACTCGAGCATTACTTCGCCCATGTACACTAACTAATGGATAATGACTAAAAGGTGCCCACTATAAGGCAATAATGGTACCAGATGACAGCTCTTTTTGCAAAAGCAATAATCCTTTTCTACTACAAATCCTTTCCCACAAGGAAGTCATACGGCTACACTTAAAAATATGGGTCCTTTGAAAATTATACCTTTGAATGAAAAATATATTGATATAGTCTTCAAAAAGGCAAGGAAAAGTAGTAAAAAGGATAAATGTTAAGCCCTAAAGGTTAACTTTCATTCAAGTGAAGCTTTACACTATCTTCATACTTCCTTTTAAGTGGCCTCTATCAGTTTAAGACTACAAGTTACAGTACCACATCACTCCTCCACTACTTCAAACTTTATATGTTCCATGTAGTCAAACTGCTTTTAAAAATGCTTTGTTGGTATTTACAGATTATACAATCAGAAAAAAAAAGTCAACTTTCCTTTAATGATAGCACCCAGAAAGCTGTTTCTTGTACATAAAAAGACTTAAGTTCTCACATCGGTGTTTAGATGAAACTGTTTTACCCAACATTGCAACGGTTTACAAGCATGCATGCAATCATCCCATCTCAATGAAGTCTAGTGTCTGTAAATTAAGAAGATTAAACACACTAACACAACCACTTTCTGTTGTCTGACCTCAGGCACAGACACTAACCTACTAGTTTTATATAGTGAGATTTAAAATGATGCCTAAAGCTCCCTAAAAACCAGCTTTTACACTGATCTAGACAAACGCTAAATATTCATCTCAAAATAATAAAAAACAGAGGTAGGATTTACCTTAAGATCAGTCATTTACAACAATATTCTAGTTTTCACCTTTTTTCCCTTCTGTATGTAACACAAGTACTCTCTATTTCCTAAAGCAAAAACTTAGTCATTCTAAGTATAGTACAGAAGGGAGGAAAATTATTGTTTCACTAGTGACTCAGAACTGCACACTAGGTCTTATTTTCAAAGGTAATTTATAGCACTCAGGAACCACTTGTAAATTATTTTCTATCAAGACTTAGGCTTTAAGGTTTTTTTACTTAAAATTAAACTATGCCTGAAAACATTTTCAGTAAAGTTTACAAAGATTTCTGCAACAGTAAAAGATTTTCCTGCAGGGAACTATTTCAGTTATTAATCTAAAACCACAAGATGACATTTTAAAGAAATAAATTTCTGTGGTCCTTTTTTTTTTTGAATAATACAAAATCGCAGTATATAATTTCCACGCATACAAGCATACCTAAGTGGTTTCTAAAACTTGCAAGCTACTATGAATACAATTAAGAAATCTAAACTCATTTAGATGTAGCTTGTACAGTAACTCACTGTAACTCACTTTAACAGAAAGCACGTAAAAAACATGGTTTGTAAAGAAAAAAAATGTTCTATTATATTATTTCATTTACCGTGTTTGTGAGCTCACAAGGCCCCTTGCCTTTTTTTCATAATTATATTAATCATATCATATGCATATTCCACGAGCAGCAAGCATTCAATTCATTACTGAATATAAATAAAAATGCTGTAATTAAGCTTTTGCCATTACAAGCAAAACAAAGGAAGGAAAAGAAATAGTCTCATGAAGATGAACGCCTCAAATACAGAAGGTTGTTACAAGCAAAACTAGCGAAGAGTAATGAAAAAAAAAGAACAACAATAAAATCTAAAAAATCAGTGCAGATGCAAGTGGTACAGTGCCTTATGTAACAGGAACTGGAGGATCTCCAAGGGTTCGCCAGGGAGCGATGGTGGCATGTGGCAATGGGACAGCGACATCTCCTGGAGATGGGATGTCCCAATACAGGGACAGACCCCACAGGAGGCACCGACTTCACCACCAGCGGCACCGACTTCACCTGCCTTTAACGCCCTGCACGAACGGCCCACAACTCCATGCATAAGGTATAGGCAGACCAGCAGGTAGGAAGGATGCGCGTCATTCAACAGGTTATTCCCCTTCAGCACTGAATTGCAAAAATTTAAACAAGTTCTTCCAGAGAGAACTTCTAGGTATTTATCTTGCAGTCTCTTACAACCTGCAATTTCAAAGGTTCTGATCTTTTCTGCATTTGTGGTACAGGGAAACATGTATCCAAGTATTTAAAAAGTTCTTTTGGAGCTTTAAAAAAAAAAAAAGTCTACTATTTCATAAACCAGAAATCCAAATCTGAAGAGGTATTTATAGTTATCACACAAACAAATAAAAGGATGGATTTGAGAAGTATTTAATATTAAAGTTGTCAACATGGTAATCAAAACAGAGAACAAAGTTCACAAAAGACAGGATTTAACAGTAATTATCTCTAAAATCAAAAACATGTTCAAGAAAAGGAGCACTTTATAACACCTGAATTCAAGAAAAGCCATTTCTGAACGAATCAAAACCACGTGCAAAATCATAGAGACCACCCTTTGATGAGGCTGAGAAGCTGAGAACAATTTCAAAAAATAGGCCAAACTGTGCCTGAAAAGAGGCTATGACAACCCTAGGCTCTTCTCCATGGCAATCTGGAAAGCTGCCTGAGAAAGCAGGAGGGAGAAAGTTCACAGGCCCACCTCTAAAGCCACCCTCACTGGAAAATGATGCTTTAAGTCCAAGGCACGTGGAGAATAATTAGGGTGGACAGTATCAGTGAACAAGTGCAAAAAGCAAAATATTTCAGAAATCTCATTTTTTCTAACTAAAAAAAAAAAGTTGTTTGTATTCACTGTTCTGTAGCTACATATTGTAGCAGAATGAAACACTCAAGTACTGTACTGTCCAATGAATTCACAATCTCACCATTTTCCTGTTGGTAGTAGTACCAGCTGAGAAACCACGAATGGTCAGCGGAAGAAGGGTAAAGCTAGTCCTGCTTGATTCATCTGAAACTACCTTCAGCACACTTGTACAACAGAGGCATTTAACTTACTGGGAAAGTTCTTGGAGATTGAAAGTCCTGCACAAGCACGTAAATATTGAAGACAAATTGTTCTAAAAGAAAGCATCTTTAGCAGTGATTTACTAAGAAATTAAGGCTATATGAACATATTGTCTGTCCACAAGAACCCTCCTCCGATTCTCATAAGTCTTCAAACTATCTGGCAAATTTCAACTACACTTGGCAACAAGCAGAAAGGTCAACAGTATGAATTTTTTCCTCAGATTCTGTGCAAATCAACAGCTGAGTGAAGCAGATAGACCTGAGTTAGCACCTCGCTGAGAAAAACACAAGTATAAAATCAGTCCTTTCCTTCACAAGGTAGCAGAAACCAGTCACCTCCAAATCCAACATCTGCTCTACCAAACAGGCTGGGTAGATCAAAACAACCTTTGAGGTACTACCACAGATAGACATGGGACAGCTGCTGATGTGATAGACCAGATGAAAAGATGAGAGTTTTGCAAGGCCAACAAAAATACAGCCTTTACAATGAAACCTTCGAAAATCATGGTATCAAAACTCAATTGTTCACAAACCAATCAACTGAGAAATTACAGCTTAAAAGCAGCATTTCTCAAAATGCCCTCAACATATTCTGCTAAGAGAAGAGCAATCTAAGTTAGTGCAAAATACTGACAAGATGTCATGTATGAGAAATTGAGAAAGAAAATTAGGAATGGAAAAAAAACTGGACATAGAGTGGAAATTTAATACATATTTACCACACAGAATCTTTAACAGCAGCCAGCACTTTTTTTAAATTTTTATATATATTGTGTTAAATTTGCAGTAGAAAAATTAGAAATGGAGGAACATTTGACTTACACGGGAAATTTAATATAGATTTACCCCACAGAATCTTTAATATTAGCCAATGATTTTTTTTTTAATCACATTAAATTTGCAACAGGAAAAGTACATTGAAAGACTGTTATTCAATTTTTATCTCAGTTCAAACAGTAAAATTGTAGTCATTACTTCTACAGGAAATGAACCATTTTTTTTTCCACCAGAAGTGCTACTGTATCTATCTAAAAATATTAATAAATTGAAACAATATACTTTAATTGCTTCAAATAATGCTTGCTAAGTACCAGTAATGTAAGCAGCATTACCTCTTCACTTAAACCAGCAACATTAAAGATCTATGCCATCTTCCATGCAAAAGATGGTATTTTCCTCTTGAATAAAAGAGAATCCGAATGCTTGCAGATGTTTTGCAATTGTATACTAACCCACACATACGAAAACTCTAGTGCTTTATGTAATAATGCTTTGGTGAATCTCCAGAAAAGCTTGCAACGTCAGGCAAAATACATAACACTATCTCAAATACCACAGCGAAAATCCTGCCATACTTTCTGAACTAGGTTAGATTTCATGAGCCAAAAAAAATGGACATGGAATTCCAGTTTACACCCTCTACAACCTAACGGTGATGTCCCACCTGTTTATATTACTGGCATTTAAGAGACAGACTGAACACTTCCAGGTCTTTCTTAGTTCCTGAAAATAGTGAAGTAAAATTGAAATCCTTTTTGAAGTTACACCTACATCTTAAAGGAAAAAGAAAAAACTTCACACTGAACACTAAGATGTACCCTCCTTTTAGGGAAGTCTGCTGCTTCCCTAGAGCCTGGGTTAAGGACATCACTAGGAAACTTCCTAGCCTGGTACAGCCCTGGGACTATTACCCACTGCTGCTCTCCCATGTGGGTGGCGATGAAGCCGCAACACATAGTCCAAAGGTGATCAGAAGAAACTTCAGGGCCTTGGGATGGTTGCTCAAGGAATCTGGAGCAGATTATTTTTACCTCTATCCTTCCGGTTGCAGGCACTGATGCTGGAAGAAACAGACGGGCCAAGTCTATTAATACATGGTTCCATGGCTGGTGTCACCACCACAATTTGGGGTTTTTCAATAATGGGATGGCCTACATGGTACCATGCCTGCTGGTGTCAGATGGGATAAACCTTTCCCAAACAAGGAAGAGGGTCTTTGGCTCACAAGCTAGCGGGGCTCATTGACAGAGCTTTAAATGAGGCTTGAAGGAGTGGAGTTAAAATCAGGCTTACCCGTGACAAGCTCTGGAATGACATGCCAAGGTTAGAGGGACAAGGTGCTAGTGAGTGCCCTCAGGCTGTAGCTCTGGGACATGCTGGGTACACTGCAGCACATCTGAAGTCTGAGCCAGGGGCTCCTGAGGTAACAGGAGCCAACAGGGGAACACCAGTGAAAATATTTCAAAGGAATTAAGGGGTGCTCCTCAAAAAAGGTTACACAGCTGACAACCTAGCTGAAGTGCCTCTACATCAATGCACATACCATGGGCAACAACCAGGAGCAGCTGGAAGCCACCACATTGATAGGAAGCTATGACCTAACTGCCATTACTGAAGCTTGGTGGAACTAATCCCATGACCAGAGTGTGGTTGTCAATGGCTACAGGCTGTTCAGAAGGGACAGGTGAGGAAGGAGGGGTGGAGGGGTTGCCCTTTACATCAAAAAATGGATGGAGGGTGAAGAGCTCTCTCTGAAGAATGCCAGGTGAATGTTGAAAGTGCATGGGTAAGAATTAGAGACTGAGGCAACAAAAGGAACCTCGTGGGTGGTGTCTACTACAGGCCACCCCATCAAGGGGAGCCTATTGACAAAGCCTTCTTACTCCAGCTACAGGAGGCATCGTGCTCACAGGCTCTTGTCCTGCAGGGGGACTTCAAGCACCCTGACATCTGCTGGAAAGGTAGCACGNGACTACCAGAGGGGATACGATACTGGACCTGACCATCACCGACACAAGTGAGCTAATCGGTGGCATCAAGATTAGAGGCAGCCTGGGCTGCAGTGATTGTGCATTTGTGGATTTCACAGTCCTGAGGTATACGGGTCAGGCAAGGAGTAAAGTCTGGACTTGGAACTTTAGGAAAGCAAACTTCCAGCTCTTCGAGGAGTTAGTCAATAGGATGCTCTGGGAAACTGTCCTCAAAGACAAGGGAGCAGAAGAGAGCTGGTGGATCTTTAGAGAAGTGGGCCTGTGTGAACCTCATGAGGTTCAACCAGGCCAAGTACAAGGTCCTGCACCTGGGTCAAAGCAACCCCTGGTACCAATACAAGCTGGGGGATGAAGGGACTGAGAGCAGCCCTGCTGAGGACTTGGGGGTACTGGTGGATGAAAAGCTGTACATAAGCCAGCAATGTGCACATGCAGCCCAACCATATCCTGGGCTTCATCAGAAGAAATGTGGCCAGCAGCTCGAGGTGAGATGATTCTGTCCCTCTACTCCACTCTCATGAGACCCCCACCTGCAATATTGCGTCCATCTCTAGGGCCCTCAGTACAGGAAAGTCATGGACCTGTTGAGGCAGGTCCAGAGGAGGGCCATGAAGATGATCAGAGGGCTGGAGCGCCTCTCCTATGAGGACAGGCTGAGAGAGTTGGGGTTGTTCAGCCTGGAGAAGAGAAGGCTCTGGGGAGACCTTATTGTGGCCTTTCAGTATTTGAAGGGGGCTTATAAGAAAGATGGTGACAAACTTTTTGTAGGGTCAGTAGCAATAGAACAAGGGGTAACAGTTTTAAATTGAAAGAGGGTAGATTTAGACTAGATATAAGGAAAAAGTGTTTTACAATGGGGATGGTGGAACACTGGAACAGGTTTCCCAAAGAAGTGGTAGATGCCCCATCCCTGGAAATATTCAAGGTCAGGTTGGACGGGGCTGTGAGTAACGTGATCTAGTTGAAGATGTCCCTGCTACCCGCAGGAGGGTTGGACTAGATGACCTGTAAAGGACCCTTCCAACCCAAACTATTCTATGATTCTATGGCAAATTGTAATGGTATTGTTTGTAACTTAAGTAAATGATTTGGCGCTCGAGAATACTAGTTAGATTTTTAGCTTCTTTGGAGAAAGTTTTGTCATGCATTAGCAGAACCCACATATCAGAACAACAGAAAACGAAGACCAAAACTTGCTATTATGATAGCTACTTCCTCTTTCTAATGTACGTACTCAACATGAGTTATTAATCAGCTTAAATGAAATGTGTCCCTAATAATCTCTAAAGAGACTTCCTGCCTTTCACATCTGCCACTTATAAAGCTTATCATATCACTTCAAAATCTGGTTTCTGGGAAACAGTCTTTTAACTCAGTTTTTAAAAGTAAAACGTGAACAGTGTTGTAAGAAGTAATATGAAAACAGACTCAGCATTATTGAGTCCTAATGTTTGAACGTTTTATCAGTTTCACCATGAATTCTGAAGCAACTTCTATCAACCAAGGAATTTGATCTTTTCCAGTTTGGCAAGTGTAACAAAACCTACTGTAGAAGGTGAAGTGGAAGAAAATCAGAACTTACTGTGGTGCAACTCGTCTCCAGTAGCGATCAATTCCATTTTTAAAGTACAGCACAGCTAACCATCTTACATTCACATCAAGGGTATGATTTGTAAAGATGTTCTGTTTAAAAAAAAATAGATGAAGTTAAAAACTGCTCAATACGCCATAGAGACGATAGACATTTTATTAACACATGCACTGGCACACATATAAATACACACACCCCTTTATGTACGGTGTATATAAACAAATTGCATTAGTCAGCATCTGACAGACAAGTGAAACAATGTGTTACACATTCATTTTTAAAGACTACAAAAATGCTTATCACTAGCCCTAATACTTGATTTATATAAATTAACCAAACATATAGGGCAAATGTATTTCTAATCTCGTCTGTCTGAGCAGGGAATAAAATGATAATTACTAGCACCAGCCAGTTATTACACTTTTTAATGACATAGCTAGATTCTGTATTGTGCAGAGACACAGACTTCTGAGACCTTTCAGCAGATTTCTTCAGTATCTTGCCACATGCTGAAAACTGTCCTGACTACCAATGTTGACCGCAAAACAGTGACCTGGTAGGACAGCAACTCTCAAACTTGCCTACACTTACTCTAGGAAATTAATTTCTACTACTAAAAAGCCATGTATCTATAAACATACATATATCTGTATCTATCTATATACACTTTATGTACCTATATGTATAGACAGACAAACACAGAGGGATTATTTTACGTAGTAACATTGCACAATTAACCAAGAAGGAAAAGCTAACATAAAGGCTATCGAATCTTAATACAGGTACTACTCTGAATGGCAGCTCTCCTGTTTTCCACTGCATCAGATGGATCCTTCTTGAGGGGGTGAGACATTACTCCCTCCTTTAGGGAGCAAACAGGCATGAGCTCAGTGGTCTTATTATACTGTGCACTGCAGAAAAAGAGTGCACCACTTGTATCAATTGCTTTTAGAAGGCCACTAAGAAAGGACATGAAAAATGCTGGGATTCAGGTCAAGAGCTACTTTTGGGTGCCATGTCTGAAGAACTATAAATAAACCCTTGAAAGAACTCAGCACTACAGACACCCAGGACCTCACCAAGTGTTTTCACTATGAATTCAAAACTTAACCTTCTCTCAAGCTCTATTTCTATAATAGTAACAGCTTTCTAGATATAATGCCCAACACGAAAAAAGCCCTCAAAAACTCCAATCACTACATAACAAACAGATATACATGCCAACAAAGGTACCAACTCCAAAACTAGCAACCTTTAGAAAAACTCTGAAAAGGCAGTAGCCCACTGATAAACACCACACAACCTGTAAAGGATCTGTATGTAATATGTCCTCCTCTCCCGCAGCTCAATTAGGAAGAGGGATTGAATCTCAAAGATTTGACCTTTACCAAGTGCAACTTCAGCATTTTACAATACAAAGAGGAAACTTCAAACACCACTTTAGCCTCATATCCATGAAAAGTATTGCAAAACAAACAAAACATGGAAAACAAGAACTACCTGTTCTGAAACTCCCATTGAGCCTTCCAATTGCTATTCCCCTCCTTGCTAAAATCTTCATTGGAAGCAAAGCTTCCTCAAATCAAAATACAGTAAAACTAGACTGCACCTGGGCAAGAAATGCAAAAAAAGGCCACAGTATCTACACAAGAACCAATGAAACCTCTCTATATACTCTGTAGCTATATATGAGCTCCCTAAAACAAAGTATTTCACGTAATGCACTAATGCTGTCATAGAAATAACAGGTGTGAAGCTAAACAATACATAAACTGATACAACCGGTAAAGGACAGAGGTTGCTTTTCAGAAACTGCTACTCTATCTCTGACTTTTCAGCTCTGTTCTTCAGAAGAGAGGTATGTAACACCTTCAAAAGAGAAGCACAGAAACTAATGTTAATAACTCCACTGGGTACTAAAAATTGAAGATTCCAAGATGCATGTTTCATCATTCATTATGATTTTCTCTATCCTGATCATCCCAGAGGCAAATGTATCTGACAGTAAGTAATTATATTACTTTCCATATCCCAGAGAGATTAACTGTCCTACCATTGCTCCGTATCCCACAGAGATTAACTGTCTTAAACTCCCCATTTATCATCACCTGCTTTCTCCCATCCTTTTCTGCTCCACCAAGAAGGTGCCAACTATCTTCTCTCCCAGGGAGTCCTTCTGTCATAATCAAGTTAAACAAAGTACAGATTCTCTACTTCTATTTAGTTTGGAAGATTACTGCTTACATTTCACACTTGAAGAAAGGCTGATGTGTCCCCAAACAGGGCTACCTAGACACATTACTAGAATTAACAGTATTTGGTTCTTTCAAACACTGCATTTTTAGCCCTTCTATTTAAAACTAACTCACAATCACTTCAGTTACACCTGTGAGTGCTCAACATGTCTACAACCTGAGCTGTAAGCTCTCACAGCACACATCCAGAAAATAAAGAATGAGCAGTCAGTGGCAATTTCTGCTGTTTTCCATCAAGATCATTTATCACCGAAGAAACACTATAGCAAAGGCAGTGGGTAAAACACAACTCAACAGCTCTAAAGTCAGACTTCCCCCCCCCGCCCCGCCTTTCCCTAAATCCCCTGACTCATCTTCAACTTTCCAGGCAAATGAAACAGAGCGCCTACAGAGAACAGAACATGTCATTCCACAACTCCGAGTCATTCATCCTATGCACTGAAGACAGATGTTTGTAGGAAAAGCAGTTTATCTGTGTTTTTAAGACTATTATAAACAAACACATAGGAATCACAGAATAACACTATTAACTTCTGAGTGTCTTCTCTGACTATGTTTTCATCCCTTTGCACCACATTTATGCATCTATTTCATCAATGGTCGTAGTACCTTTAGAAGTATTCACCTTTCCCATTTTAGGAACCTGACTATCAGCCCAGTCAGCTAATCTCCCTGGGATCCTCTCTCCACTGACAAGAAGGAGAGCAGTCCCAGCTGGGTCTCAAACTTAGTGCAATGAAAAGCATGGGGGAACTTCTATGAAAATGGACATAATGCATCACCTCCACAATAAAGAAAAGGTGGTTAGTGCCTTGGTATATACAAGTGTCCCTGTCTCATGGGGTAGTAAAGGTAATTCCTTTGACAAGGGTCCTCTTGGCCTTCTATTATCTAGAATTCACAACAGGCCAACAACACGTTTAGCACTAGATTCCATCCTCTCATGCTGCTAGACATGGATTTCCTCCTTCTCCTTAATGCCTGGGAAAAGAGCCTGCTTTGAGACACAGTGATGACAACACCTACCACCGCACAGCATAAGGATACTAGTAACTGGACCATGATGACTCAAGGCTCCTCTCAGCCAGAGGTCATGGTTCAACAGTATCCTAGACAGCAACATTCAAAATTACTCAATGTTTACTTAATAGCACTTTTCCACTGTATCTTACCAACAAGACTGAATAAAAACCTGGCTGTGTCTCCCACTGCTTCAGTTGTTCCTCAGCTGGCTTCAAAACTGCAGTATCTTGACTAGTAGCTTGGGTCAAGACTCGCAAAACAATAGTGCTAGCACTATTGAGATCCATGAAAATCTGAGAACATTTAAAAAGGAAAAAAACTTAAGAAAAAAAAGACAGCAAATATAGACAAGTATTATTTAAACACCCCACGCTAATTTTTCATTAGACTACACTGTGTAAGATAGCATTACACCCACTCACAGGCAGTGTCAAGGTACGGTGATTAAACTATTTTGCTTTCAGAAATCTCTCAGCAGAAAAAGCAATCATTAAGTCTATCACTACAAGCACATTTACTAGATTTGAGGAATTACAAGAAATATTTTGATTTTAAACCAGTTACCTCTCCTGTGAAGCACAGTGAACTAAGAACAAAACTGCAACTAGCGATGACTTCGGCTGTAGACAGAGCAAACCATGGGGTTGTCTGAAATAAGCAAAGATGCAGAGTATTAACATTTTTGTATTTTCTGAATATTTTTTCCCCAAAAGAGAAAATGACCCATTTCAGATAGTTAAATTCCACAATTCAAATTGACCTAGACATTTCATATTGATTAAGAGGATGAATTAGTTTCCAAATTAGAGTCCTAAAGGAAACTGAATTTTCCTCAGTACATTAATATTTCTTCATTATCTGTTTAGCATACAAAATGCTAATCAGCTGAACTAGGAATGCCAACTGCCTGACTTCCAACATAAATACATTCGGGTACTCTATAAAGACAAAATAAAACATTGCCCTCCAGATGACACAAACAGAGGTTACATTTATAATGACCACAGAAACAGCATTACAACGAATTAGAGAAACATATATAAAAGCAACTACAAATTCTGACAATTAAAACTGGTTTTCTGTCTATGAAACCTTCTGTGTATAACTTACATAAACTTTTCATAATATAGATACACATTAAATATTTATATACTGAAGGTTTCTAAATAAACAACCAAGCACAGTTTCTCTTTAACAAACAGTCTTGAGGATTTGCTTTTGTTTAGCACTAAAAAAAAAAAAAAGTTTATTTTTCCAACCTTCAGGAAAAAAAAAATTGAGGTGTAAAATTGTTACACTGATGGAAAGAAAGCTAGAGCAAGTGAAATGTTATTCTGACATAGGTTTAGAATTTTGATTTTCTGAAAAAACAACCACCTTAACAACAAAACTAGCAACAAGATTAAAGACCTTTTATATCAGTAATAGCTTTGCACAATTTAAAAAAAAAACTAAGAACTCACAATCCGCAAGTCTCCAATCATCCCTAACAAAAACAGACTAAAAATGGAAAGTCGTAAGGTTAAAGAAAGTGTACTTTGCAAAATAAGAACCACAATACCAGATCTCTCTTTACAGCAATAATTGAACAGAACAAGTAAATCAGCCTTTGCTTTATATTTCCCATGTGACACATCTTTGTATCTTTCTGCTTTAACCACCCTGTGTTTGGGTTTGCATGGCAAGGATTTGGTAGTGGGGGAGCTTCAGGGGTGTGGTTTCCATGAGAAGCTACTAGAAGCTTCCCCTGTGTCTCATAGAGTTAATGCCAGCAACCTCCAAGATGGACCTGCCACTGGCCAAGGCTAAGCCCATCAGCAACAATGGTAGCGCCTCCAGGATAACACGTTTAAGAAGGGGGAAAAACTGCTGTACAACAACAGCTGGAAAAAAGGAGTGAGAGAAGCAACTCTGCAGACACCAAGGTCAGTGAAGAAGGAGGCACAGAAGGTGCTCCACGCACCACAGCAGAGATTCCCCTGTAGCCCGTGGTGAAGACCATAGTGAGGCAGGCTGTCCCCCTGCAGCCCATGGAAGTCCACAGTGGAGCAGATATCCACCTGCAGCCCACGGAGGGCCTCACAACCAGAGCAGGTGGATGCCCAAAGCTGTGACCCTGTGGAGAGCCCATGACGGATCAGGCTCCTGGCAAGACCTGTGGCCCCATGGACAGAGGAGCCCATGCTGGAGCAGGTTTGCTGGCAGGACTTGTGACCCCACAGGGGACACACACTGGAGCAGTCTGTTCCTGAAGGACCGCACNGGACACACACTGGAGCAGTCTGTTCCTGAAGGACCGCACCCTGTAGAAGAGACCCACGCTGGAGCAGTTCGTGAAGAACTGTAGCCCATGGGATGGATTCAGGTTGGAAAAGTTCATGGCGGACTGTCTCCCATGGGAGGGACCCCACGCTGGAGCAGGGCAAGAGTGGGAGGGGCAGAGGCAACACGTGATGGACTGGTCACAACCCCCATTCCCCATCCCCCTGTGCCACTCCAGAGGAGGTAGAGAAGCCAAGAGTGATAGAGCAGCTCAGTGGGCACCTGGCAGCCAGTCAAGGTCAACCCACCTTACCCTGCAAAACCAATCTACCGTCTATTTCTTCGTATCTACTTGTGCCAGTCATTTCAACCTTTACCAATTTGCAGAATCTCTAAAATCTTCCTGCAATTACGAGACCTTTGTATAATAAACTTAAACATTCAAATTCTCAGCTCACTTCTCAGAATAACATTAATTTCCAGGCAACCAAGACACCAACTTAAACTATAAAATCCAAATGGTACTAGTTTACCCTGTATGGAATAGTGCCCAGAACAAGAATCCATGTCAAGGCAAGAATTTGACGTTACACTAAAAGTTTCCATCAAGTATAATCAATGACCTGGATGAGGGGATTGAATGCACCATCAGTAAGTTTGCAGATGACACTAAGCTAGGCAGGTGTGTTGA
>RSEF01000031.1:20307139-20328039 GCA_003993805.1 Himantopus leucocephalus | reverse complement strand
GAGGGGAGACCTTATCACTCTCTGCAACTACCTGAAAGGAGGTAGTAGAGAGGTGGGGGCTGACCTCTTCTCCGTAGCGACAAATGATAGGATGAGAGGAAACGGGTTCAAGTTATGCCAGGCGAAGTTTAGGTTCGATATTAGGAAAAATTTNGTGTTTAAAAAAAAAAAAAAGTGGGGGTAGACATGGTCCTTGGGGATATGGTTTAGAAGTGGGTTTTGTCAGGTTAGGTTAATGGTTGGAGTTGATGATCTTGAAGGTCCTTTCCAACCTCAACAATTCTATGAATTGGTACATAATGTTGTTGACAGGACAGGCAGTAAAAAGAGGTCTTTAGTTGCAGTATCTTTAACTTTCTTCTTTTTTGCAGATATTTTGACATCTTGAGTACCTTAGGCTGCCTTCATCGTTGCACAGCCAAAATTGGCCAGGAAGCAGCAAGGCAACGACAACACTGGAAAACACTGGGTTAATTTGTAAGGATCACAATAGGAACTCCATATTCACAGCACAAAGAACCTGAGTAAAATAAGCACACACAAGAAAAACAGCAATAAAAGATATATGCAGATTTTTCTGTTATAAACATTGTAGCACTGAAGTACCTAGCATAGCTAACAATTTTAGAGCAGCTAAAAATGGTAGCGAAGGAAAAGAGGAAAAGAAGGATAAGAGAAAAAAAAAACAACAGAAGTAGGTGTAGAGTTTGCACTAAGGAGGAAATCATAGCTAAATTCCTGCAAGATCAAAACTACACTTCATGTTATGAAGTTATTTCATTTATTTCCATTCAAAAGTCCAATTACTTGCTTTCAAAAGACTTATAGTCTTACCTTACACTATCAAACAAGACCTGATAAAGTGTAATTCTGAAGCACCTACTCAACCAAAAAAAGTAGCAGACCATCAGTTTGATTATCAGGTGAAAACCAAAAAGAGAGAACTTCTGAAAGTTGTTAAGCTGGCAGAGCACGTGTGCATAACCAAAATGTTAAAAAAACATCTTCAATTTCAAAGAAGCTGATTTTAGGTCTTTTGCTGAACAGTGTCCTCCAAATAATGAGTTGTCATAGGCAAACTGCGTGATTGCAACAGTGAATCTGCAGCACACACCCAGATATCTGGCTAAAGATGCATTGCGAGAACATATTCATTTGAAAGGAAAAAAAATGGATTATGGGGCGTTCATGTGACAATGGATTTTGCACTACAAAACTAAGATCATGTCAGCTAAATTAAATTATTTCTCAGCTACATTCAAATCCAATGCAAAACAGGAGGGTTTCCCCCCAAGGGAACAGTGCTTCTACTAAAAATATATATACTTCACCTAGAACAGTTCTTATCAGAAGACTTACTTATTGAAGTTAGTACAGTACAAAAACCATGAGGTTTTTGTCATTTTCTTATTTCAAAATAATTAGCTGACATATCTAAAGACAACCACAACAACAAAAAAAATCAAAGAGAAATATTCACAAAGCTTCTTTTTATTAATGCTTCTCATTCTGGAAAAGGTTCATATTTTCATTTAAAAATTGAAGCAGCTATTGCTGCTCCAAAAAAAAAAAAACTTGAAGAAAAAACAAACCAACCTCAGCAGGTCAGAACAAAAATTCATTTAACTCAGTATTCTGTCTCTGTCAAAGACATAGTAGTGGCCAAGGTCAGAACAGGCCAATCTTCTAGTCATATTTTTGAAGAACACACTCCCAACCAGTAGAACTGTGGTTCACGGGTTTCCTAGTAAGAGGCAGGGAATTTAAATTTAATAGCCCTCAAGAGAGTTAGTCTTCTATGAATTTGCACAGTTGCTTGTTGGCCGCATGTAAGCGACAGTCCTCACACATTAGATGAGGCTGTCCCAAGCAAAATATCAAAATTGACGATAAAAATAATAATCCCTGAAGATGGGTCAACTTTTAGATAAAGTTTATAAGTAATGTAAAATATTTAAGCAAGCAGTATATTCTGTATGATTTGGATGGCAAAAAATTAACTGGAAAAACATCTGATACCTGTATAGCAAATACAAACGGCAAGATGCACAACTGGCAGTAATGCTTCATTGTGGCTGGGATTTTGCAAAGTCAACTGCAAACTTATGATAAGAACCCACACAAGAAGCTGTCCACTGCATTTACATTTAACGAATTCCTCTAAGCAGTTTCTGCCCGTGTCTTATTTATACAGTTATTTTCTTTTTAAAAAAAAATATAAAAAGAAAGAAAAAACCCAAATTACTTCAAATCAATCCTTAATGCAGCAAGCTTGAATTTGCAGTTCAAGCTAGATACAAATAAGTTAAGCTGATTTAAAGAAGCACAGTCACCAAAATAAAGAGTAAGACCCTCTGCTCATCCCTGCACTCCTTAAACACCTGAAGCTGGAGGGAGTGGGGAAAATGCACAGTTTTTTGTTTGGATCAAGCTCCCCAATCATTTCCACACCACTCTGCTAGACAGGTAAATGTGCTAGGCGTAAAAAAGCAGGTGGAAGACGCAAGCAGCTTCTTCATTGAGCAGCAGTGCTGGCTTATGCCTACTTAAGATGTTCACCAAACTGCAATTTTAATAAACACTATGCCAACTATTGGGAGATCCATGACTTTATATGAGGGTGTTTACTAGTACTGTGAGAGTGACTGAGTAGCCACATTAGGGATCTCCCTTCCCAGCAAAATGCAATGCTGCAGCATTAGCAACTCCCGTTTTCTCACAAAAATCAATCTTAACACTACAGGGACAAAAAAGCAGTTTTTTTCTTAAATATTAAAAATGATCAATTACCAGATTTGGATACAGAAAAACAAAACAACAGCACGCCTTCAAGAGGGCTTCAGCACTCCTGTCAGCTAGAGAACATTCAAGTAAAACTAATTCGAATGATTTTCAAGAAGATATGACAAAACACTTCATAACAAACTAGTGTGCAACAGCCAAAACAGCAATGCAAGTTTCAGTCCGGCCTCATGCTCTGAAAAGGCTTTAAACTATTTCAGCTTAACCGCAGTTAAAGGCCGCTTCTGATGACACAGTTTTAAAATTTCATATATAAAGCTCAGGCAACAAAAACCTTTGTTGTGTCATTTGCACATATCATACTAAACGCTCTTCTGCGGAGTGGTACAATTAAAGAACGAGAGGAAAAAAAAAAAGCAGAGAGCGCTGGAAGAAAAACTGGCGCTGGAAGTCTGAAGAACCCAAAGCCCACAGGGAGCAGCCAACCCGTAACGACTACGGTAGTCCTCACGTACTACGACTGCTAAATTGAAAGCCACCGCAAACACATGACAGACCTCACTGCATCAGCGGGCCACGGGCAGCGAGGTACACCTCAGCGGGAAGCAGCACCAGGGCTGTACCGAGGGCCACGTTCTCACATTTTACGCACGCCGCTGTCTCCTACGGCAACGCACTGGAGCGGTAACTCACCCGGGCTGCGCTGGCCCTGCCTGTGGCTCAGGGAAGGCTCCGCCGCGCAGCAACACCGCCAGCTGCCGCTCTTCAGCCTGCGGGAAGAAAACCCGCCACCTTTAATGAAGGCCGGGACGTGCCCTTTCCGACGAGGGACAAGTCCTGCCCAGACACACCCCGCCGCTCGCCGCCTCACAGCCTCCCGGCGCCCTTCCCGCCAAATCCGACCCACACACGGAACGGCCCACAGAAGAGGCGGCTCCTCCGGACCCCCCCGGGCCCGCCCGCCCTCCCCCCTGCCGGCACGGCCCACCCCGGGCCCACCACCGCCGCCGCCACCGCCGCCGCCACCGACCGGCTCCCGCCGCGCCACAGTGCCGGGACCTGCCGCCGCTGCGGCACCCCGCCTCCCCCAGCGCGCCGCCGTGACGTCACTGCCCGGCGACAAGCGGCTGGCGCCTCACCGCCCTCTCCGGTGGGAGGTGGATGCGGAGCTGCCCCTCCTCCCTCCCCCTTTTCTCGCCGTTCGGCGGCCGCCGCGTGCGCCTCCCACCGGGCCCATCCCCCCTCTCCCCCTCCTCATTTCGTGGCTCCTCCGTTACCCCGTCGACCCGTGACGCCACGCCCGGCTGACGCACGCCTGCGACTCCGGGCGAGCCGCCGGCCCGCGGGGGGGCGCTGTTCGCCGCCCACCGCCGCCTCCGCCGCCGCGCGGTGCAGGTCGGGAGTTGTAGTCCGGCGCGGCACGTGCGCGGGGAGCCAGGCCCGGGCGCCGCCATGCCCAAGGTGCGGGCGGGGAAGCAGCCGCGGCGGGAGCGCCAGGAGGGCCGCGCCACCGGTGAGTGAGGGCCGGGATGAGCGGCGGCGAACCCGCGAACGGAGGGCGGGGGCGGGGGGCGAGCCTGNGGGGGGGGGGGGGGGAGCAGGCCGGGCGAGCTGCCGGCGGGGAGCGCGGTTTGAGGCGGGAGAAGCGGGAATGCGGCGGCGGCGGCGGCGGGGGGGGGAAGCCGTGCGTCTGCGCGGGGCCGCGCTGGCCGCGGGAGTAACGGGGGTCTCCGCCGTAGGCATCCTCTTCAACACCGGGGCCGGGCAGCACATCCTGAAGAACCCCCTCGTCGTCAACAGCATCATCGAAAAGGTGCTGTGGGGCGGGGAGCGGGGCGGGGGGGTCCCCCCGGGGCGGTGGCGGTGCTCCCCCGGCCCCAGGCCGCGGCCCCGGCCCCGGCGGGCAGAGCCGCGCTCCTGAGGCGCGGCCCCTGCGCCTCCCCGGGCTCTGCCCTCGCTGGGGCTGCGGAGGGACCTTCCTTCTGCACCGCCCTCACTGCCTTCGGAACCCCTTTTTTTTATTATTATTTCTTAACATGTGGCTGCTTGCTCCTTTTTTTCTACGCTTGGCCAAGGGTCTCTCATAAATTAGCTATAAGGCGTTCCTGTTCCCGCCCTTTCCCTCTCGTCCCTGTCTTTTCCCACCCCTCGGTGACCTGATCTCCGCTTTTTACTGAGCTGCACCCGCCTTTCGTTCTAAAATTAAGTGGCTGCTTGAAATCGGTTCGAGATTAAAAAAAAAAAAAAACAAACTGAAATGCCGTTTGTTCTTAGGCTGCCCTGCGACGCACAGATGTCATTCTGGAAGTCGGCCCAGGAACCGGTAACCTGACAGTAAAGATGTTAGAGAAAGTAAAAAAAGTAAGTGCAAATTTCACCCCCCGCCTTCCCAAGCTCTAACCGCATTGGGGCTTAGACTTTGGCAGGCAGGAGGATCCTCATCTGCTTGATTCAAATAAGTAGAATTACTCTATGACTGTTTTTGTTAACATCTGTATAATTCCAGTGAATTTTTAACTGCTCATGTAAATCTTGTAAATCATGTTTAACCTGTAAATGTATAACTTATAACATGTATAAGCTGTCCATGTAAATCTGGTACATCATGTATAACTATATTGCCATTAACCATTTATGCGCTAAGGCGTGCATGTTTTTGTGGAGGGAGGAAGGTGCATAGCCTAATAGGGAATTTTTAAGAATTATTTAAACCTGTAGCAATAGATGCAGCATTTTTTTACAAATGAAATTTTAATCTCAGTTAAGAGGAGTTGTATAAAGTTGCAAATATATACTTTGTTTTCAGGTTATTGCTTGTGAAATTGACCCTAGGCTTGTTGGTGAACTTCAGAAGAGAGTCCAGGGCACGTAAGTATCAACTGTGGAAGCGGCAAGCACGTAAAGCAGTGGAGCTGCTTTGGCAAAAACTTTGGCAACATGCTTCTCTGAGGATAACCACAGTGTATTTTCCTCCAGGTGTCTGGCAAATAAACTTGAAATCAAGGTTGGAGATGTCTTGAAAACAGACTTACCATTCTTTGATGCATGTGTGGCTAACTTGCCTTACCAGGTATGGGCTAAACAACATGGAAAAACTTTTTTATTTCTAAATTATAATTGCCTTGAAATTATGCTAACACTATTACTCTTTTCCTCAGATTTCTTCACCTTTTGTTTTCAAGTTGTTGCTTCATAGACCTTTTTTCAGGTATGTGGAAGAACAGAGCTCTGTATTACCTGAGAGAAAAATAAAAGTTTTAAAAATATTCCCAAACAAATTTTTTAGTTCTTAAAATACCAATTGGATGGATGAGAGCTGCACCAGAATTTTTCTGTAATATGAAACCTGCCAGTGCCTGGAAATGAGTTTTTGTCAATGTATTAAGCACAAGGAGAAGATTTAGTCTTGGCATGAGTGAGTGTCCAGCTGATGAAAACAGCTGTTGCACCTCTTTACACTAGTATTATAACTAACTGTTATTCCAGGGATAAGTAGGCCATCGTAACATTTCATGTGACTTCCTACCTGAGAAAGGAGGGGTGGAAAGAGTAGGATCAAAGCCAAGACACTTCCTCTGGTCTAGAAATATAACTACCCAGGTACTTCTGTGTGTTGTTTAATGTGTCAGCGATTCTTGATTTCTCTCACTGAAGCAGTAGTGTTAGTGACAATAGTGACATTACTGGCCAATTTTTGGAGCCAGAGAGTTTGGATTTGTAAGACTCAATAGAATTATTCAAACCTATTTCTTACAGTCAGGCACAAAACTGAGACTAGTCTCTCTGTCTTTGATCCTGATGCATTTAGCAGTACGAAGAAACAAATTCTATTGGAGCTTTAAGGAGATTTAGACAGTTTCACTAAGTTTTGTCTTTGTGGGGTTTTTCTAGCACACTGAGCTCATGAAGGCAGTGTTTCTTTACGACAAAATTTTATTGCTTCTAAGCACTGAGGCAAATCCTGTGTTTTCCAAGTATGTTAGTTGGCTTTTGACATAAAAGTTGATTACTTAAAATTCATTTTCTCGTTTCTGTTATTCTCAGGTGTGCCATACTTATGTTTCAAAGGGAATTTGCACTTCGTTTGGTTGCAAAACCAGGAACTAAACTATACTGCAGACTGTCTATTAATACTCAGTTATTAGCTCGAGTGGACCATCTGATGAAGGTATGTCATTCTGCGTTAGCTAACAGAGTTATCGAAGATAGAACAATGTTTCTAGGAACGTGAGGATTTGCTGTGTATTCATACAGCTGCTTGACTTCTCCTGACTAACAGGTTGGAAAGAACAACTTCAGGCCTCCTCCCAAAGTTGAATCCAGTGTTGTCAGAATAGAGCCAAAGAACCCACCACCACCTATCAACTTCCAGGTGAGTGTTGTACACGCTAATAACAACATGACATAATAGTGATAATACTTAATTTCATTTCTCTTTTCATTTATTACTCAGTTCCATGTGCTGTTTTCATTACCAGCTGTTCATTGGCGTTTACAGAATTCCAAAATACTTACTTGTCTATTGACCATGCTTGTGTTTGGATGTTTCCTGAATGTGCCACCATCAACGCAGGTGCAGTTTTGTTTACAGTATTTCTGACAAGACTGACGTACCACCTCCGTGTCAGTTGGAGAGTTGCTAGTAATAACATCGCTTTTGTCGTGCTTTGTATCTCCCAGGAACCCTTCTGGCTGATGACTTTGTTGGTTATGATCAAAGGAGTATATATGTGAAGTCTTATCTTCAGATGAGTGTGTATAATCTCAGAAGACAGATGTTACAGGATAATATTCTTTAATTAATAAAACACTTTGATCTTCAAGACCATTTCAGCCTTGCCCAATGTTAGCCAGATTCTCTTCAAGTGTCTGCCTTCTCAGCACTAAGATCTGACCAATAGTGCCTAGGCACAAAAAAGAACAATTCAGAGGTTTTTTGTGGGTGAACTATGTTCTCCTCCACTTGTATTGCTTTGTCCAAGACAAGACTGGTTTTGTATTGTTTAGAAAGATATTTTCCTGAAATATTTTTGTGTTCAATATTGTTGTGAAATTGCCAGTAGTGACTGTTCTTGTTTGCAGTAGCTGTATGTTCCTTTCTGTAAATTCTGAAATTTTTAATTTCAGGAGTGGGATGGTCTGGTAAGGATAGCCTTTGTTAGGAAAAACAAGACACTCTCTGCAGCATTTAAGTAAGTGACTTCTGTTAAAGGAAATCTTTTCAAAGTTTGAGAGCCTCTCCAGTTAACCGTTTCTTTTGTGCAAATGCATAGCTGTGTTACAGGCATGCCAGCACAGCCTGGGATAAACCATGACGGAGGATTTCTGCTGAGGTCACAAGCTTTTTCTTTTAGAAGAAAACTAGGCAGCTGTTTAAAAAGAACAGCTCTGTGTAGTCATTACAGTTTTTTATAGTAAAGATTAACAACCCATCAAGTTAAAAAAACCTAGTTAAAGCTCACTTTTCATCCTAAACTTGTATTTCTTTCAGGTCAAGTGCTGTAGAGCAGTTGCTGGATCATAATTACCGAATTCATTGTTCCTTACATAATGCAGTAAGTTTCTTTTTAATATATTAAATTCTATTTCTGTGTACTGTGACCTACATACTGACTTTTACCAGAGTAACAAATTAAGATTGAAAAGCTGAACATGTTAAAGTTTTTCCAAGAAAGTTTGAGGGATGGAGGAACTTAATTTTTTTCTTGAAAAAAAATCTGAAAGGGACACTAAATTACAGTGAAGAAGCTGGAAGCTGAGTATGTTATTAATATATATTGGCTGTACATGTCTCAAGGACTTTTACTAATCTAGTAAGAAAACTTTTTGTGTCTGCTTAGCAATACTGTCCGGATTCATTTATAGTGAACGAGCTGAGGTATAAAATTTCAGATACAAGAATGGAAGAACACAGTAATCCAGACAAGAAAAAATGGAGAGCTTTCTTCTACCACTTGAAACAAGAACTACTCTAAAAGCAGGAAAACAATAGAAGATTTAAGTGAACCTTTTTCCATGCTTTGAATAGAAAATGAAATTGTATCTTATTTTCCATTGACAGCAAATACCCGAAAACTTCAAAATCGCAGAGAAAATACAGTCTGTCCTAAAAAATACAGGTTACTCTGAAAAACGAGCCCGTTCAATGGATATAGATGATTTCATTAGGTATTTTTTTTTCTCTTTATGCCTTTCTTTTAAGCTTTTTGAAATTCTACCCGTATCTGTACCTGTGTAGCACAGATTAGTATTGGGTCACACAGGAATAGTACTAACTCTGTTTTCCTCTCAATACCAAACGCTCCTTGCTTTGTCCTGAACATGAACAAACACTTAAACCCTATAGATATATTTTAACTGCTGCTTATGGTATTGAGAAGCAACTAGCTGAAGATCCCTATTTCTGGTATTTGTGTACTGGACTCTTCTATGTCTCCTCTGAAAAAGGCTTTAATAATGGAATTGGTTATTGTAATTTCCCTGGAGACTTACACAGCCCTTCTCAGTCTGTTTATAGCCATGTCTAGGCCATAGTCTATAGCATAATTTGGAAATTTGAGTAATTAACTGCTCTTACTTCTGGTCAGTTAATTTAAGCAGCAACATGAATCCTCTCCTAATGTAAGATAAAAATTCCTAGGTGTTTCTCGGTGTGACAATTAATACAGCTACTGCTCTTTAAAGAAATGTAGTAAACCTGGTAGGATGCAGTATCACTAACTGCACTGAAAATATACCCGCATGCCTAAAATGGCAAATTTGCTAATAACATCTAATTTAAGATTTGTAACAATTCTTTATGGCAGTTGAATAGTGATAGCTGCTCTCAGGCTATTTTCATATGTTTTTGGCCAGCCAGCACATCTTGGAAATGCCTTAAGCTGAAGTATAAATTAGTAGAAATTCTAACATAAATATTTCACTCTTTCAGACTGCTGCATGGCTTCAATTCAGAAGGCGTCCATTTCTCATAGATTCTACTAGAAGAATGAAAGATGTCCTGTATTGTTTCACCAAAGTCTTACCTAAGCCAGAATGACTGCAATAGGACAAGCTCTTGTTATGCAGCAATGAACAGAATACAGCATACGCACTCTGGTTGTTATTAAAACTTTACATGCAATTTGATCACAGACAGTAGGCAAGAAGCTGCTGCCCTGTGTTTTAAAAGTGATAAATTCTTTCACAACTGAAGTCAGGTACTGGACTTCCACACGACAGCGTATTTTTAAATGTACCCAATAACATGGATTGATGCTGTCCTAATTGAAATGTGTGTTCTCTGACCATGGACTTCATCTCAGTATATTCTTGCACAATACTCAACAGTACAACCCGTAAATCTGGTCTGGGCAACAAAACCAGAGTTGTAGTCATTCCATTTGTTTGGGATTTTTGTTTGTTTGTTTGTTATAAAGTGTATTTAAACACTTTATTTTTGATTTGAAATGCCCGTCTGTTCCATTTGTCCTCTGATAGCTACCCGCATTCCACGTCTCTTAGTAATCTGCTTCTCTTGGAGAAATCCCAGTAACTGTTTCTCAGAAACATGAACATTTATCTTGTGGGCTTGGTATCGTTTACAAAAACATTATGGAGGTACCTCAAACCACCAGTGTCCTCTCCTTTACCCGTCCTTATTGCCATCATACCGCTGTAGGAACCAGCAGAAAACTACCAGAGGGCCAGTGCTCATAAGCATAGAAGGTTTTTTTTGTCAACTGTAAACTCAAGCAGCTATTTTTATAAGAAAACTACTTCACCCTTCAAGGCAAGGAGAAGTTTTAGCAAAGATCAAAGCTTTCAATGAGTCTTAGAGCAAAGCATGCCTGTGTCCTGACAGAAAGGCTTACTGAAGTGTCTTAATATAGTTTGGATTATAGATATTTGTTATTAAGGAAAAGGCAGAGTTTTCCCAAGGAAGTTTGCATTAACTCTGCATAGCAGCTGTCAAAAGAAAAATCCACTTTGGTCTGTCTAATAATGCAGGAAAACAGCAACTATTAACTCTGTAGCATCATGCAGGGGTGAAGGCGTGACTGTGTATTAACTAGCGTAAGTCAGTTTTTCATGTATAACGTATCTCCTTCCATAAGACCACAACAAGTGGAGAAGAGGCAAATGAGCAAAAACTCCTCCATGATACAACTTCATTATGTGAGGGCCTAAACCTTAGGCTATTACATGGCCTAAACCATGACAACATCCAATGTTAATTCTTTAAAAGTCATTGATTCAGAAGCTTGTACAGAAATAGACACTTGAATTTGTAGGCATCCCGAGAGGTAGTCTTGGAAAACTGAACTGCTCATTCATTTTAGAGTTTAGTAATTCTAGTGCTGCTTCACTGCATATAGAACCAATTTATGAGTGAGGTTAAGTAGCCACAGCAATGTGCTTAAACTAAGACTGAAGGAACAAGTGCTGGAGATTTGTGTCACGTTTCCTTAATGCTTTTGTTTTACAGGATGGGAATCGTGATAAGCTTGTCTGAGTCCTATTTAAGTAATTCAAGTCCATCTCAGCAATGGGCTACAGCAATTCAAGTTCTGTAACCAGCCATATCAGTTTATCTTGCTTATCACTGCTTCAGTATCGGTGTAGATCTGACCTCTACAGCAGGCTGTGTCACAAAGACTGTCTCTTAACAGTCCCCCCGCAGTAGACACCACTTCAGCTTGCATCTGCTACCGGACAGAACACGTCATTTAAAAGGTTTAGTAAAAAGCTGCTGAAATCCAACTGCCTTTGTCCTTCCCGTCACCTTTGGTAGCTGCTGTGAACCACAGTCTCATTGTGGCTCTAGGCTTGCATAGAAGAAGAGTAGGGAAGCCCCTGTTTCTCATGTAGGATGTCCCACTCCTCAGAGGCTTTTTAGAAAGTGAGATTTCTCTAGAGCACTTTCAAAGGAACCCTCAGGTATTATACAACAACCTGTACTATCACCTGCTAACAAAAGCTGCTGCCATCTATTTCGTTGTTTTTTAGTTTTAACTGTGATGGGTGACATTCTTCAGCAAATGCTTGGAAAGATGTGTGATGCTTCTTTTAAGGCCTGCTGCAAAACTAAAGTCGGGACAGTGCTCTGGGGAACTTCTTCCTATATGACGAATTTGTATGGAAGAGATATGTATGGTCCAGAAGAAAATAATTCATTCTGAAATTGGAAGCCTTTCCGAAAGTGTAACTCCTATGTGCTTACAAAGTGAAACCCTTCCCAAAGCACAACAGAAATTTCATAGAAGTAAATTCTCATCTGTAATTCATTTAATAGCTTAATTTATTAAACACATTATGTAAAATCTACATTGTTGTTTCAGTTTTCATGTTTACACACAGGAGGATTTCTTTTATTTTTAACCATGATGCGACAAGAGCTTCCCATAGCCTACCTTCCTATGGGAGATACAAACATTAAACACTACAAGAATTCCTGGCTCATTTAACTCTCTTTTCATTGCCTTCCCTTTATTTCCCTCCAGGCCTGGCACAGACAAACAGACTTGTGTTCCAAAAGTAATTTTTAAACAGTTCCAAGGGAAAGTCTGCTGATACAAACTCCTGGAAACAGGGAGAACTCCTAGAGAGGTCTACAGTTCTTCATTTGACAAGAAGTTCTAACATGAAAGGTCAATCTTTTTTGGATACTGACTGCAAAAATAACTTGAGTGCCACCACCTAAAAAGTGGTGAGACACATGGCCCCCATTTGTGAGAATTCAGGTACTTGAGGGCTCTCTATTAGTGCTGGATAGAGGTATTGTGCAAAATCCCCAAATGATGCAATATCACCTCACTTTTCAGCTGCTGGCACCGTACAAAGGGAAAAATAGGTATTAGCTACTTTTTTTTAAAGCAACAGCTACTCAAAACTACCTGCAAACTACGGTTAATGTACATGTAAGTTTGTCATGCATCAAAAGCCAAATTTTAACAGTACGTGAAAGGCCAGCATGTCTGTATTAAGCTCGATCCCTGAACTTTGTGACAGTTTTCCTATCCGTACGCAGAGGTGAGATCGTACCTTTACTCTGACAGCATTATCACACCATACCACATACTGTATATTTGCATTATCCTAAGATACAACTCTCCTCAGTACTTAAACTACCCTTTATTATACATCAACTAATTTATATTTTTGCGGGTTTTTTTTTTTTTGTTCTTTATTTTTAATTACAGAGAAAATGTTAAAATTATATAACCATTCTTTATGGTATTCAAATAAATCTAGATTCCAGATCTTTACAAGGAGGATGGAATGTCCAGCTGTTTGTCCACTCCAACAGCTCTTGCAGTTCCTATTCAAATGATATGGCACATCCTGTGAAATGAAACTAGCCACCAAAAAAAGTCTCAAAACACATTATAAATGTACACACGCTAAAAGTAATTTATATTGACAAATAAGGAATGTTGTTTATTAAAGCTGTGCTTCAGAAAGAGGATGTTTAGGGTTAAGTAGCCTTCATCAAGGCACAGAATGGGAAGAGGTAAGCACAGCTGTCTGTAGAAGAGAAGTTATGTACAACCACTAGTGAGGTGTGCATGCACGCAAACACAATTTAAAACTGCACAGCTGGTCTTTGTAACAAAACTGAACATAGTCAAAAGGAAATACTGTGACTTCTTAATGGCCACAGTTTTACTTCATTATTAAAAACATGGCAAATATTTCCAAACATAAAATTCACAATTCAAATAAATGAAATATTTTCAACAAAGTGCTTCACAGATCTGAACCCTGCATGGTTGTGCTGTCTGGTCTAGAAGCATTTTGTAGACATCATAGGAGCATTTCACACAAAACTGAAAATGTCATTCAGGTGAATAAGAAAGAGGACATTTCCACAGACATTTCTAACGTTTTTACACTTTCAAGTAGTTGAGTTCTTACGGCCACTGGGTTTTGTAACAAATGTGTGCTACAGCAGTACAGGTTTGTGGATTCCTTTAGCAGCAAAGGCCTGTTTCAAAGGGCACGTGGTCTTTTCGGGTTGATCTGTTTACTGGCCTGTTCCTCCTCTTGTAGAGCTGCCCGGAAAGATTTCACTTTATCTTTAATGAAAAAGAGAGAATGAGTACTGATGTGCCTGTGCTCAACACAGATCTTGAAACTAAGCCCTGATGCTCCACATCCCAGCCTTACTGTACAACAAAGAACATTCCTCCACAAAAATAGCTGACACTACAAACTACAAGAGGATTGAGATAAGCTTAAATTCAATACTCACCAGCCAGCAAGTTGCTTAGCAACTTAGTCCCTTCTTAGATGCTACCCCGGTCTCTAGGCAGGATGGGTTTGGAAACTGCACAATTGCATTCCCAGCACGTAACCTGTTCACACTTAAATTCTGCATCTAACTTACAGAGTATGGAGAGATACACACCATGTACATCCTCTTCCTTCCCAGCACCTTCCAAACCATCCTTAGAGGCACACAAAGTTGTATCTAGTGTACAATCCCTCCCTTCTGCACATTCTAAAACCTGGCAGAGTGAATTCTGTTTTTCTATGATTGTGAAAAGCATTTTTGATTATATTTTGGAAGTTACTCACCGTGAACAGATAAATGCATCACTTATTTGTTTCACATAACTATAACAAGAATGGAAGAAACCTGAGAAAGGAAGTGTGGCACCCTTTCATATTTCTATTCCTGTCCCACTCCCCAGTAATATGCCCAAGAATGGGGAGATGGAAACCAAAGTGACAGAATAAAGATGTTAGTCCCAAAGGGACAGGAATAAAAGCTGAAATATTCAGTGACTGTTACATGCCGTGAGCAGAACACAGAAGATACTGGGAGAAAGAATTTTTGACTTAACGGTTCTTTGCTCCTGTAAAGCTATACATGTATCATGCTGCCTGTAAAGGTAAAAGGATCTCTAAGATAGCCTTTACCTCCAGTACCTTGTTTCAAAAGCACGATCTAGTAAGTTTTTAAAGAACAGGGAGTCACCTAACTGTGTTTTTTCACTGCTGCTGTCTCAAATTGTCCTCTTCGGAAGAGAGGGTCATCGTCCATAAAAAGCAAAGGAATGTTATCTCCACTTATTTGCTAAAGTATACCGGTGCCAACGCATGCTTACAAGGCAAGCAGGCCACATCTGATTTGCTTGATTTCTCTTAACTTACAGCAGATACTCAGACTGAGTAAAAAGATTTTATCTTAAAAGGAGTTTTCTAACACTGATCAAAAAAAACCCAAACCCACCACCTCTCTGCCCCCAACCCCACCTTTGAATTTTTACCAGTATAGCCTGGCTCCTGGAGTCCAAACAGTTACAGAAACTAAAATGAAAAATTAATCCCCATGAGGTACAAAGCTGACAGGCTGATTTTAGAAGACAACTGAAAGAGTCAATTTTGGGCACTAAAGATTAACTGCAGTTTGTTTTTCAACAAAGAGAGGATGACAAAATTCAGACGGGAAGGCTGCTGAAAAAAGTAAGCTAACAACCAAGCTACTCATAGCTCGATGCCACTCTTAAGCCCCGTCTTAAAAATAACAGCAGGCTCCCTGATACACTACAGAATGCAGCAGAGCAGGAACCGGCAGTTCCTACTACTTTTTCCTCATTGCATTACCTTTTTTTTCATACAGTTCATTTGGGTTTTCTTTTTCATTTCTTTATTGTTTTGGGACAAAGGAAAAGAAAAGAGAAGTTTCAGGATGCAGTTTATACTTCCTGGAGGTTAAGCAGGTTTTTCCTTTAAACTAGGATGAACTTAACACAGATGTGAACTTTTTCTTAGGCAGCAGAATAATGTTGCTTCCACAGGACATTGCAAGGCAGCACAAGGGGAAAAAAGACCCTAAAACACAACCACACTCTTTTTTTTCTCCTCATTATTACTGCAAGTCTCCATGGCATATGGAAACACACTGCTAATAATGCACACAGAAGTGATTAAAAGCAATCTACCTCTAAGTTCGGTCAGGATGTCGATTTTTTGCTCTAGAATTGCTTCAAGTTGGGTAGCGTAAGAGTCCACATCATAGTCTACTTCTTCTGTCATCTCAAGAAGAGCTTTTTCATCTTCCAGCCATCTAATAGATTCCTAGATAAAAGTTTAAAAAAACCCAACTGAATACAATAGCAAGTTTCAAGAAAAGTTTCAAAACAAAGAGCTGAATTAGACCTTTTCTCAAGATGACCACACTTCTACTGTCTCATCACCCCAATATAACAGATTTCAATCCTAAAATGAAACCTTATTCCTAATTCAGCAAAATCGAAACCTTATTCCCAATCCAGTAAAATGGTATGCTTTCCACATTGTTTCTTAATTCCAGTGGTCACACCAGCAGCAGCTCAACCCCAGCTCCCCCAGCTCTCTTCAAATTCAGAACATGAGGTGGTTGTAAAGCTAAGAAACTCAGAGAACAGAACTTTATGTCCCCTCAGGCAGGTATCAAGATAATTCTGTCCATAATCAAAACCAGTTTTGAGAAAAGCTGTATAAAAGAAGAGTTATTTTAAGCTCACTATTGCATGAGCTAACTCCCCAGACAGGTAACAGTACAGTAAAGGTTGGTTTAAGCAGTTCTTTGCACTCTGAATATTACAAAAAAGAAGGGTGGAAAAAAAAACTCTTGCCGCAAACAAGAATGCAACCAGGAGCTTAAAGCTTACAGAACCATGCAAAGCTGTGATCAGGAGAAATGATGCCATTGGAAATGCTTTAATTTGAAAAAAAAAGAAAGCAGCTGACAGTTCTAGGCATGCTGGGTCTCAAATACTAAAACTAAGTCTTTCCCTCTGTGTTCAGTAGCCCAAATAATATGGAAAGCATAGTCCAAACCCCATGTATGTTTTTTGGCTTTCAGGACAGGTGGAGCTCACCTTGGGATAGGATTCATCTCATCTAATGTGAGCTCGTATGCCCAAGACACAAAGGAAGACCAACACAGAATGGACCAAAGGAATAGAGCACAATTCATTCCCTTGATCTATTTTAGACATTTTGTTAGGAAAGTATGTTTTGTATCAGCAGTTTCCAGGAGAAAGCTGACAGAAGACAAGTTCTTCCTAGTACAGTTGGTAGATTTTGTATTGGTGCAGCCCATCTCCACCCACGGCATAAACTAACAAGCCATGCCGCGAACGAAGGAAGCCGAGGCTCGGACACATTTCCTTCCAGTGACTGCTGGGAGGAGCAGTAATCTCCAGCAGAAGGCCAGATGGACACACAGAGGCAGTGACATCTCAGCCTAACGCAGCTTGTCTCTCCAGAAGTCACAAGCATTAGCTACGGCATATGGCATATGACTTTCACACTTGTGCATGTTTTACTTCAGGGCTAATGTTTCATAATATCTAAATCTCCACATCTGTTGTAAAATGTGTTATTTAGCATCCTACTGTATTATGAACACACATCAATGTCCCACTGAATTAGATGCCTAAATTGAGGAGATGTGTGTATTCCCTACAGGTCTAATGCTCTGCTGGTGTCTTGCAGCAGATGCGCCAAACGGACAGCCTGCCTAAAGACTCCAAGGCTGTGAACAGCAGCAACTCACATTACCTGCTGAAAACTACTTAACTCATACTTATTACTACGATTTATTTTGTGAATGTAAAAGGCTCCGTGGTGCTGACCAGCGTTACAGTATTCCTTCCAAAAACCCTGACCTAATAGCAAATGGAAACGTTATGTATCTGTAAGAGGGAAGCAAACAGGCGGTTACAAATACACGTGACTCTTCTGGATCTCAGTAGGAGATGTCACAAAAGGATAATCAGATGAGATACTTGGAGGGAGTATTGCAGTAACTTAGAGGGAGATGACCAAACAGAAATGGTGCTGATAGAGACAGTACTATTAATTGCCAGCTCTGGCATAGGAATATTGGCATAGATTAGACAGTGAAGTTGAAAATTTCAAGACCAGTCTGAATAAACTCCCTGCAACTAGGAAAAAAAACCCAACACTGTCAGTAATGCTGGAACAGGACTACAACAGAAAATACAGCAAATAGTAAAAATAGTAAAAAGAAAACAGCAACTTTTCTTACAATGAACACAGTCTATTTAGGAATGCTTGTTGAGAAGAAAAGGAAAATTTTACTAAATTTCTGGGATGATATAGAAATATGCTTCTCTCTCACCATGGAGACCAAGATTAGCAGTTACAGGATCTGTCCCTATTTGTTTGCTGCCATGGTCTCAGCATAATAAAACAATTTAGAAATCTCTGACAGCAGTGGAATGACCAGATGATATCCTGCATCTTCAAGAGTATGCACTTCCACTGGGAAAACCTGAATTCCTGGATTAGGACAAAACAAAGCAGAGCTCCATCTTTTACCTGGAAGACAGCCCTGTGGTCTTCTACCACTTGCTCTTCCATTTCTACCATCTGCGACACAGCTTCATGGAAAGTAAACAACTGCGGAGAAACTTCCTCTTCCTAAAAAAAATAGTTAAGCTTGTTAGTCTGTAAAGAATGGTGGCTACAGGAAATATATTGAATGTGATCCATTTCATCGCAGAACACAAAAAGAAATATGCAAAAGGCAGAACCTGTCAAAAGTAGAATTTAATACGCCTAACGAGAAAATCTCCAGAAATGAGCAGAGAGGGCAATAAATTCAAAATATTCACAGTTAAATTTAATTCATCTTCACTAAAAATTTCCAGCCACTAATCCTAGTGAATACTGGAAAACAGAATAGTCCATATTAAAAAAAAAGGTAAAATAGTGGGAACAGGAAGTCACAAAGGAAGAATGCTAATTTCTCGTATGTTTTAATGCCTAGAGAAAACTCTGGTTTCTCTACAGGCCGACAGCGATTTTCAAAAAAAGAGAACAGCAATTACATGTGTTTTAAATTAATCCTTTAGAAAAAAAAGTAGAATAAATGTAAAATGAAAAATCCAAAATGTACGTAGTCATTGATACATTAGAAGACTGCACAACATGAATTCACAAGCTGGGGCAAACAGAGCTTGTTTAGAAATGACTAGTTAACAATCAAAGAGGAAAGTGCTAGGTGGGCTGTAACTAACGTTTCTGCAAGACAGTATAATTCTTTATACGATGCCTTTGAAATCTTTTTTAAAACATATTGTAAAGCTTAATTTAATTCCACATGAACAATGAAAAAGTATGTTATGAAAGGGTATCTGGCTGGAAGGACTGTCCAGTGGGAAGCTCTAGGAATCACTAGTGTGTTCTTATAAAATAGAGTTCTGGAAGAAAAGCTGGTTGCTAAAGTGAGAAATACAGCAGACACCATAAGGAGGTGCCTGAGAAGGCAGAGAGTCTTGCGAAAAGTAAGTTAGAACAGTAAGGATTTTTCTTTTCTATCTTTCATCAGCATTTTCACAAATCAAGTTTTAATCCCTGTTGAACATTTAAGGAACCAGGACCAGACCTGATAATCAGCAATGAGGGGAAGATGCCTCTCAGCTCCCCACTCCAGCAGCCCAGGGAGACATGCTGGGAACATGATGTGCCTCTCTCCCAGACAGTGCACTGGGGTTCCATGAAAATCAGGATGTCAGGAAGAGGAATGATGGGTGGCCAGACTTCTAAACGCAGAGTAAGGCCAACTCACTTGAAATGGTTGTTGCATGCAGGGAAAATAATGCTCAAAAACACACGAGTGTTAAATAAAACAGGTGCATGTCCCAGGATACTTCTAACTGCCTAAAAAACCAATGAAGCTATACTGGAAAAAATGCATGCTAAAGAATGCCAGAGCCTAGAGCAGACCCTGCCTAGACAGTAAAAGCCCTAATCAGCAAGGAAAATAAAGAAAAGTAAAACATTCTCCTCTCACGCTTGAGGAATTTGGATGGATTTGGTTTTTTTTTCCTATGGGAATGAGCCTAATACCATAAAGTGAAAAGGTGAAGAGGCACAATGTATTTACTTAATGATCTTGCTAACGGGCTATAAATACACATTGCTCTGGTTTTGTTCTTCCTCTGTATTTATCCTTATCTCTTTCCATGTAATGCTGTAAACCACTCACATTTTGTTCACAAAGCAGTTTGAGATCATCTCTCTGAGGAGAGCTTCCCACACCCCACTGTGTCTCCAAGTCATCGATCTGATTGGGAGCATGGTGTATAATGGGACGGATATCTCCCGCAGCACTAGGATCGACCGTCAGCTCCTTCACCCTACAAGCAGAAAATGTTTCATTTGTAAATTAGTAACTTCCTATGTAAAAGAGTCACAACCAAAAAAAAAAAAGCTCTATGGGTTTATGCGCAATTAATTCATTTAATAAGGAGGATGATGATGTCAGCTTCACAAATTTAATGTACTTTCAGCGACAAAAAGATGTTAGTCCAATTCCATGGACCACCGAATTTCAACTACTTGCAGGTGGATTACAGTCCATCTTCTAGCAAGAGGCATTTTCTGATTGAAAAATTACTACTCTTTAACAGTTAAGAGGGCAAAAATCTCCAAGCCCTCAATATTAAGCCTTTAACAATGAGTAGTATCTTAAAGAAAAGTTCATTCGGCACCCTAAACGTGACCTATCTTCCTTTTTCTGTGCACATAATTGTGCTTTAAAAAAGAGAGTCAATCAGTACCCCACCAGCTGTTAAAAGCAAATACACCAAGAATTCTGAAGAAAATAACAATTTGCAACCAGGTATCTCAGAGAATGTATAGATCTTTTAATTAAAATAATTTCAAAGGTGAAAATATCTTATTAAAATGTTAGGCCCTTGCAGCACGAATATGGTTTAAAAGATTGATAATGATTCTGTCAAAAGAAAGCTCATTTAAAAGTAAATTTATGAAAAAGACACATCAAAGTCTGCAAGTATAGCAAGTTTTAGAACATATTCTTCATTTTTTTAAAGCAAAAACCATTTTTTTCAAGTAGCACTTATTTACTACAATGGAAACTATTTTTCATTCACCTCCAGAGTGATGAAAAGTTTTAAAAATATATATGTGTGAAAATTGGGGTTTTTTTTAATTAGAGATATTGAAATTACCCTAAACACAGACTTGTCAGATTTGGTGCACTAAATGTACAAAGCCCACATCACCATTTTTAAAAAAATGTATGAAGGAAACTAGCAAGCCTGGCTACAGAGTGTGGATGTTTAAGGAGGGTGAACAAAGTACTGGGAAGATGATTGCAGATCATGCAGAACCATCACCTGCCAAACAAA
>RSEF01000031.1:20269051-20295235 GCA_003993805.1 Himantopus leucocephalus | reverse complement strand
AAAAAAAAAAAAAAAAAATCAAAAATACATTATAAAAATCACAGAGCTCTAACTTACATATTTGCTACTTATTAGAACTTATCTAAGTGTATCATACATAAAAAGAAGTGTATTGCTGACATGTAGAAGAAATGCTTAAATACTTACATGGGTTTTTCCACTGCCTGTTTGCCCATATGCAAAACAAGTAGCCATCCCCCTTTCAAATATGGTCTCCACTAATGGTCGAGCTGTAAACCTTAAATGCAAAAAACAAGAGTACTTTAGAAACTAAATTACTTTAAAATGCTAGTACCACAACGAATCTGTAAATTTTAAGGCCAGAAGCAACAAAACTGGTCCTGTACTTTGAAAGGCCAAAGGACATCTCTACATCAATTCCTGAACAAAAGAGACTACCAGCTCTAAGGCATTAAAATATCCAAAACAATCAAATAAAAGCTACACGGTCTCTCCCATTTGTTTTACAACAATATTATTCTCCTTTAAACCCTAAGAAAAAAAATTATCATGTTTTAATGATGCAACACAGCACAGCATTTGGAGCTCCCTAAAGAAGACAGAATTAGGAGACATCGAAGTAGGACAGTGGAGTGGATAAATACTTAGGTTTTGGCAATACTAAAATTCTGCTATAGTTTTGGGTTTGGATTTTTTTCTCCCAAATCAGCTTCCAAGATTAAATTTAGAAGACAAGAGGCCAAAACAACATTGCACATCTTAGTATTTTGAGAACATACATACATTGAGAAAACACTGAAGAAAATGGATACCCAAGCTCTTCAGAATGGAAAACTCTAGTTATCCCTGAAGTATTATTTGAAGTGTCAAAAAATATTATTCGAAGTATCATTTTTCTATTTCAGAGAATTAATTTTTACTTTAAAAACCACAAAGTTATTGTTCCTACTTCGGTTGCTTATCACCATTACCTGACTAGAACCTCCAAAAGCAAAGGGTAAACTAATGGATGGTTACCAATGGAGGTCAGAGTCTCTCTGCAAAAGTCTCTTTTTCTAAGCTTTTTCCAGTTGTTTACACACAAAGTACCTCTAAGTGACAGAAACAGGAACAATTGTTTACAGAAACATGGCGGTGTACAATCTTCTTTCATTCCACTTTGGAACAAACACAAGATCACTTAGAAAAATAATACGAGCACGATCAAGCCATTGAGCACCTGAGGGTTACGCAAAAATCTAAGTTTAAATGAATCATGAATTTTCATCAAAAATGTACCAGATGATTGCTGATCAGCTTTGGTCTTTACTTTTTACTTCTTCTAAACATATACTTTCTTTGTCCTCAAGAGGATATTTCCATATTTGATGTCTGTTCTTTTTGTATATGAAAATTTCACAAAGCCTATCCACCTAAGAAACACAGTCCACTATCTCTGTTAAATTGACTTTGAAATGATTGATTTTGCTGATTTATAAGAAAGGGACTCATATCTATTTTAAAGTAAGGCAAAATACAAACGTATCTAGCAAAGTTTTCATAAAGCATTACACAACTCCAAATGGTACCACTCCAAACCATTCCAACTTTACTTTCACTAGAACCTTTATTTGCAATCTTGATCTTTCAGAAATGTAAACTCTCGTTCTCCTTTAAAACTCAAAAGGCATACCCATTCAAACTAGTGCATGTTTTTTAATATTGATGAAAACTTGCAACTCAGTGTTGCTGCTCATGGATTCAAAAATATTTAAAATACAGCTTAAGCAAAATAGTAATAATAATAATAATAATAATAATTGTTCTTGTTATTATTATTATTATCATCATCATTATTATTATTATTATTATTATTTAAAAAAGAGTAGTACTTTTCTTCCTCAAACTGAAGAACATTTTTCAGTATAGAAATACAGTGAGTAATTTTAGCATACTGGAGAAAACTGGAGTAACCTGCCACACTATTTTTTTTCCGCACTGGACACTGAAGTTCTGGTGAGAGCAGCTGACGATACCTATCTTGCTCTTATTTCTGTTATTGCAGGAGGCCTTGAAGCAGACTGCCCTTCAAGTAGTATCACTATTGTGCCATATAAGGGAGAAGGAGAAAGCCTGTCCTGCTACACAGGATAGAGATTTATTGTTTCAGTACGAATACAATGATCGTTCAGTATTTTTCCATATTACCATTAATGTATTATGTAACTAATAAAAATTGTCTGGAGAAAACTCAGTACAAAAATACAACAACACTGTATGCCAAAAACCACCCCTCACATTTAAACACTATGCTCCCAAAGATACACAACAGGAAGGAGGGAGAGTCAAGGAACTGATTGTTAAGCAGGAGGGGAAGTATCGCAAGAGGCACACATCACCAGGTAGATCGCTCTCCCACAGCTGTTCACTACCGAGAAAGGAAAGATGCTACCAGTAGACAACCATTAGAGACAGAAATCTCCAAGCGCACAGCTTCGCCATTTAGATGTCCTTTGTTAGCGTAAACTAACAGACTACATAGATTTTCCTTTCGCCACCCTTCTCCTCCTAATTATATCAAGCATAAAACAATTTTTCATTTTCAAGGCCTTTTAATAATTCTTTTATGCTGAATTTTCTGTTATCCACCAACAGGATGTTAGCGTCCAACATCAATTGGGATACAAGGCTAACTTCCACTTCTAGTTGTCACATTAAAAAATAAGAATTAAGATATTTCTCTGCCACTACTCCTTAAGGCTATGGGAATAATTTTCCAAGCATAAGGAAAATTGTCTTCATCAAATTCCTTTCAAATATCAATATTACCTGCAAACAGCTCCGAAGTATTTAGACTGCATACCAAGATTATATGACCTGTCATGGTGTCTAACCTTGCCTGCTACTGTATCTCCTCCATTTACTGACTTTTACAAGGTAAACGGCTACTTCTAAAAACGGTTTTAAAAGCACCATGTGCATTATTCTGTGCCAGCTATGGAAGTGAAACAGAAAAGTAAAGGAGAAAATGGAGATCCAAATACCTTGGGGATGAAAGTATATGTGTGTCTTTGTTGCTGGTTGTTTGTTTGGTTTTTTTAAATCAGAAAGATTCAGCAAGATAATTTAGCTCCATGCACCTCCGCGATACATCAGCCAGATCGCTTCCCACAGCCAAGCTAGCTCAGGTATCTCAGCAATACAGCAATATAACCTCTGTTGCTCTCTTTGTACTCTTTCCCCACCCTCTCCTGATTTGTTTCCATCTCTTAATTATCTTTTATTGAAGCTGAAAGCTCTTCAGGGCTGGAGCTGTTGTTTTCTTCCAAGTTTCCAGAAGACCAAAAGCCATGACTCTGGTTCCTCATGTGCTGCAGACACACTAATTAGTAAGACAATAACCCTGAGGCAAATGGAGAGCTCATGAAGTTGTGCAAATACTCAGTAGCTGAGGAGGCAGGCAATACATGATTCAGCCTGGAAACCAGCAGGGCTTGGACGAGGACTGAGGGCAGGACTGAGGTCAATGGAGGGGGAGATGACATTTCAGGTGAAGAATTCAGGATAAAGATTTAAAACAAAAGTAAACAGGCAGAAGAATGGAGGTAGCGATATACGTGTCTGGTAACACAGAGAACAGGATTAAAGTCCATGACCAAGGTAAGCCCACAGTTAGTGACCTGGGAGATACATGAGAAAAAAGATTCACACAAAAAAAAAAAAAAGTATGTACGCATACCTGTAAACCATTTCATTAGGAGCCGTGTCATCAAAGGCATAATCAAAACGGAAAGTTTGGTTTTCTAGGTACCTTGTTAAATCCACCTTTTGTTTTGGTTCATGTACCATCACAACATCTTTACTAGGAATTGTTATTACATCAAGGTCTTTCATTAAAGTTTCTAGAAATAGATAAAAATAGCAATAGAAATAGATATTTAATTAGCAACACATCATTATCTTTTACATTTTTTCATTGTTTACACTCTTATCTCAGATAACACAGCTCCTCCAGGTAACAACACTGCACTGGATTTGGGCTTCTGATGCCTAGATAGTAATCTGCTAAGTAAGAGATTTCATTTTGGAAATCTAGTCATCCTATCCTACCAATTGCTAGAAATTAAAGAGATGTTGTACAAAGCTGATTAGAAAACCTAAGATCATTAATTATAGCACTATCATTGTAGCACGTTAAGGACTCTGCAATAACACTTTTCGTGAATTTGAGTTCTTTTTCCTCAGCACTACTATACTGTTTTATAGATTACTGCCATATCCTTTGAGTTTTCATTAATAACTTCTCCATGGGAGAAACTGGACACTGAGCTTGAACTGTCAAACTTAAAAACACAAAGAAATTAATACCCTTACAGTAATCTGCTTTATTTTAAAATTTTATCTTTTTATTTTCCCTAAATCCTTAACATTACAGTCATATGTTCACAGTTTTCAAAAACAAAAATCTTGCTTTCATTATACAGTCATTTTCTTTTACGTATTCCTCCTGGAAGCTAAAGTATACTTCTATAATATAAAATTCCTCTAAAGTAAAATCCTCTCTAAAAATTACCTTGTAAGCAGAAAAAGCTGAGAACGCTGATGATCCTCTCACTGGGAAGGAACAAAAGCCATCTAGATGCGATTTCAGCAGTGAAATCCCAGGTTGTAATTACCACACAGTACTACAATTTATTGCTAATTGTTGTATGAGATATGAGTCAGCAAAGCAGAGAACCCAGTGATCCATGATAAGCACAAAAATAAAGATCCTTTGTGTGTACAGTCAGGATCACTAATGTGACCTACTTGCATTTCTATGTAAAATTTCTTGAGGCACACAGTTCAAGAATTTGATGTGGCTTTATACAATCAGACAGAAATCTTTTCATCAGTTAACATACTGATCAAACAGTACAATGGTTACCATTGCATGACATTACACACCAACAGAAATACGCATTCAAGTCACTATATAATCAATTTTTCAACTGCACTGCACTAAAATAAAATGCAATTATTCTGCAGTAATCACAGAGAAGAAATAAGGAATAGGGATGAAAAGAGATGTACGACAGTCAATTCTTTGCAGCAAACTTTTTAGTTTAAGCAGCCAAAAGCTGATTTTTCTTAAATAATTGTTTGGCGTAACACATTTACCTACTCGTAGCCATTTTTCACAAGAACTCATATTCCTTGCTGACGGTAATTTGCAATAGTCTCTCTGAAATCCACCATGCATTTCTCAATTATAAATATACGTCACTGAAATAAAATCTTACAAAGTCAATCTGAACACCTACTTCCTGCGAAGCCAATCCACAGGATGATTGGTGCTGACAACACCTAAAGATTTTGGTGATAACTCTGCGTTTGTGAGACTGACAAAACAAACCAAAGTGTGTGTTTTCAGATCACATCGTGTAAGTACTAGATTATCTCTACGGTTCATCCTCTGCATAGATTATTTCATTAGTGCCTTTTTAGTATAGCTTATTCTTAAAAATGCAAAATAACTTTAGTGCCAACCTCATTTTTACTTAGACACTCATCTTCCTACAAACACCGCTGAACTATTTTTTCAATAGCTACAAACCACTAATACCCAACGCGTATGCAATTTTCATGACAACTTGCTCTCATGTACTGTAATTTCACTTTGTCCACCTTCAGCACAGGTCGAAGGTGACGTTCCCCCCAAATGTATCAGATTTTTAAGTCGTACTTTATTAAAGATAGCCTCCAATGCTGAAACAGAAATTCAACTGCTACCAGACTTGTACATTGAATGCCCTTTTTAAATAAGTTGTGCAAAATAGTTTCAATTAACCAATTTTTGAGATTATACATTCCTTTCAGATCACTAAGAGAAAAAAATACAGGTAATAAGAAAACAGTAAAGGTAAAAATGAGGAAAAAATAAAGTAGGGGAAACAGCAAAGTGGAGGAAAAAATACGACAAAAAAATTAACTATATACTGGTATCAGCATATGTTTTCCCTTTCCCATACAATTCTCCCATCTTCCTCTGGATATACTCCAGATAATCCTCAATTTGTAGTCCTGACAGTATAAAAAAAATAAATGCATCCCATGTTATTTCAGAGTCAGATCGATGCTCTTCGACTCCTTTAGCTAAACCAAACACAACAGAAAAAGAAGGAAAGAAATATCTTTCAAAATAAAATTCAGCTTACTTAAGCACTGGATTCAGACAGGCTGCAATCCAGAAGTATTTGCATTCTTAATTTCCTGCTGAAAGTAAAGAACTTCATGGGAAGATTGGGATTTAACAGAGGTTAAAACCTGAATGGTTTTGTTTGAAATACAGACTCCAGTCTGACGAGCAGGCAGTAAGAAAAAAAGTTGTAATACTAATCACGTATTAAAAAACGTCACTAGGGAGTCACCCCAGTATCTAATAGTTTTTTAGTGGCATTTCATATGCCCTAGGGTGACTTGCCCAGCCCTGAACGGCAACTCCAGGGGATACCAGTCTCCAATTTGTATGTAATCCACTAGCCCTGCAAGGACGTCTTGGACACATTTGGGCACCTAACATGTCGTAAGACATCAGCATTTAGGCACCTGAATTTCTCCCTTGATGCACCTGAAAGTATAAAAATACATGTACAAAAAATGCGTATGGAAGTTTTCACTGGGTAGCTCTCTGCTACCTTGTGACACTTGAAGATCACTTGAAGGATAATTTAAAAGAATGGTGATCCTAACACAATGTAAGAATACTGAAGAAATTACAGTAGAATTAATTCCCAGATCAACTAAATACATCCTAGATGGCCTCCTAGATGCAGCCTCCTGCACATCAGCTCCCAATCCATAAAATGGTGACAGTTAAACTACTCTTCTCCCCCTCTTTATCCAAGTTATGAGTTTATGAATTTTCTGGGTCCGTCACACATACTGTCTAGTATAACCGTTTCACCTTTGATCAGTACTTCTAGATCTCTTTAACACAAATAAACTATCAGAAGCAGCTTTGAAGAGGAAAAAATTCAGCAAAATCTTCAATGGTCATACCTTTTTTATTGAGCGGTCGTTTTCGTACACAAACGCATATCCTGTGCTCATCAATCTGCAAAGTAAACAATCTTTCAGTGAACTATACTCCAATTTTAGTTATATGATATTTTACCTTATTTTACTTCTGTTATTGAATTAATTAACCAATCATTTAAACAAAGACAAATTTCCAAGACAGTGAGTCATCTGAACATGTAAAAGCCCCTTGTGTCTGTACAATAGCCAAGAACCCAAAAGAGAGAACCACACATTAACAAAAGTCCCTGCAGACAGTGATCTAATCCTGTAGAGTACCAGGTACATCTTGGAACATTGCAAGCAAATCCAGCTCTAACAGGGTAGATACGCTATTGACAGAAATTGTCACAATCTCTGATTTCCACAGAGATGTGACAATCTTCATCATTTAAGGATTCTGCTCCTCTGACTTCTCTGCAAACCAAAGGTGCTCATCACCTTCAAAATCTAGTATTAATCTTCATACTCAACAGGGTTTTTCAGAGGAGTTTAATGATTTTGTGTGCACATCCCCTAGCATCCCAGGAAAAATTAAAATACAGAGGCTGAGAGACTACTTAGTACATATTGGTATTAATTTATAGTAAAAAGATATTTAAATGCCGTAACATAATTAATAATAATTTAGTAAACTTGGACTTTCAATACCTACTAATTTAAATATCATCAAATTACAGAAAAAATAAACGCATGTTACAATGAATACTAATATATATTAAACTACTTATTTTTAATGTTTACAGACAGATGCATACATTGAAAAAATTGAAAACACATAGCAAGAATACAGAAGGATAGCAAATTTCCATGTTGCTGGGGTACTTACAGGATCTGCAGTTGTCAGTGGTCTATAATCCAAACTTCCCCTGAAATCTCTTATCATACACATAATTTCATAATTTGGGTTTGTAGCATCAACATCCTAGGGAAGTAAGCAATAGAATTTCTCATATACTTTTTTCTCCTGAAACGGACTGATTTCAGTATCTCCTACACTTATTTATAAGAAAAATACACACTAACTGAAATCCTATTTTTTCTCCAAAATACCAGAAAAGTCTCAAATGCAAGTTTAATGCCTTTTTGCATTCTGATGTAGTTAATTTACTGACAGCAAAGCAATTATATGCCTTCTACTTCATGGTTCTGGTTGGCATGTAATAGAAAATAGTTTTTAATTGAGGACTCATTAACAGTGTATTCAAGAAAGAGAAATGACTCCCACCTTTGCCAGAATCTTCACACTAAACAAACACCTCTGAACAACTGCACACCACCAGATAGCATATACAGTCAATGCTTCTTCACCTGAGATAACGCAGTCCAACAGACGAACAGATACACCCCATGACACTGGTACAACACACACCGCCGAGGACAGCGCAGGCACCCCAGCTGCTCTGAACACAACCCCGCCGCATACAAGTTGGTCACGGGAGCTTGATCCTACTATTGGTCTTGAGTTAACTCCTACACTTACTTGGATGCATTGGAACCTCTTCTAACACTTCCAGACCCCTCAAAAAGCAGAAGCAATCCCAAGGATACATAGTAGGCTACATCCAAGCCGCAGAGACCTTCTGTCCCTAAACCTGGAGCCATCAGTACCAGAGTGAATGGACACGTAAGAAGCCATGCATGGAGCCCCTCCAAGTCCTGCTAAGCCTGAGCCTACCGTGAGCAGAGCTAGTCCTCTGCAAAATCGACCAAACGTCCTTCCTGTCACTTCTCCCCATGACTGTCAGTTTTTACACCGTCAGGACATGCTGCCGATGCCATACATAGCCAGCTCTGGTGCTCAGACCTGTTTAAGTGTTACGTGGCTCCCCCTATATGATGTCAGACTCCTTCTGGATCAGAGCTGGTGGTGGACACAGCGTCGGCACACTCAGAAGCACTGCACTGGGGTTAACAAGCTGAAAGGGAGCCAGCTCATCACGTCTCCACACCTGCAACACGGCTGATCCTCACTGCAAATAAACTGTGTCCTGGTAATCAGAAGCTGACTGTACCTTCATCTTGCTCACCCTGACTACAGTGAACTAAAAACCGCTGACACTAAGTCCACACCAAATGTATTCCTGCTGAAACATTTCCTTTTCCTTCTAACATTCAGAAAGCAGGACTGCTTATTAGGAAAAAGTGTTTGCCTAATACTCTTCAAACTGTACGTAATGGTCTTGCCCACTAGAAGACGGTGCTCGGCTAATTATTGCTGCATTTCACAACAACAACAACAACAGAATACACAAAGCAACAAGAAGCACAAATCACCAAGACAAACAGAGCTTCCTCATCCAGAAGTTTAAGACTCAGATGCAAAGGGAGTCTTCACAGGAGCAATAAAAAGAAAATTTTCGGTGTAGCACCACGTCAAAGTATTTTACTATATAAAGCCAAAAAGTTATTTGTTCGTCACTCGTAAAGACGTAGTAATGTTCTGTGTTTGTGTAAATGGATAGAAATTAGAGAACATGAATTCAACATAGGTGATTTTAGGTCAACTTAGAAAAATCATTAAACCATGAAGTAAATTGTCTGAATTATTTACTTGGTGGTGGTACTTCTCCTGTCAGTAGCGGATTGGTAGTATCTCTTTAGAGACTAACACATACGCACAGGGCTGCCAACAAGATTACACTACTAGTTTTGCTATAGCATTTACACCACTTTGGCAGAAAGTCATTTAATATTAAGAGATTCTTCTCACAGGATTAGCAACTTCATTTCTTTCCCACAAGTTTCTAAAAACTTGTTGCCAAGCTGCTTGCATGATGCAAAGCTAAAGTATAAAAGCATAGACTGCTTTAAAGAAAAAAAAAAAGTCACTGTTCAAACTTGAGCCTCAAATAGATCTCCTACAAAGCATCAAAGATCATAAAGAACAATTTATCATAATGTTGTAATACCTCCTGTAGAATAACAGCTCTATCTAAAAGCTAAAGATTTTATTATTTTCAACAATATTTTCCTAAGAAATAGCTATCATCAGTACTTGGATCTTTAAAAAACATGCGGCAAGATAAGCAAGTGTAAGCAATTATCTCTGTAGGAAGAAAAGGAGGTGGAAAACTGTCTAGAGTAATAGTTATGAGAGCAATGCAATCAAGCACCAAAATATTTATCAAACTTATATACAGGATGAAAATATTTAATTTCAAGATTATTACAGTTCATAAAAATTATTAAAAACTGAAAAAAGCACAATGATTTTGCAAACAACTTCTCTTGCTGACATATGTTTTCCATCCGAGCTAAAAATACTAACCTGAGCTCTTTTTTCTCTAAGTTCCTGTTGCTGTAACCTTCTTTTTTCACGTTTCTCTTGCAATTTTTCAACCTCTTTTACACAATTAGATTTTCTACGTGCTTAAAGAAAATGATATTTTAAAATATTTTCAGTGTTGCATGAATTTAGTCTTTGCACTGTAACATTTCAATTACATTAATTTATCAATAATTAGAATGCATCTACATCAACTAGCTTTTCAAGCAAATCAGTATTAGTACAGAATAATTATGGCAGTTTAATTTCTAAAATTCATAAAATTAATCAGAAAAAAATCATGGGGATGGGGCAATAATCACAAGACCAAAAATATAAGGACAATGACCCTCAAAAAAATATTTGGACAGATACATGTGATCTCTTGGTTTGAATCGAAAGAAAGCCCAGGCAAATTAAAAAAGAACAAACAGCACCGCCATGGTTAAAAAAAAGACAACGGAAAAACAAATTCCAAGTAACAGCACAACTATGACAAAAGTGAACATTTGTTTAGCTGCAGCTCTCTGAAAAAGCTCCTCGAGGAAGCCCACTGACAACTGCGCCTGTAGACCATTTATCATTTATGGACAACATCATAATCCAAGAGAATGTACATGTAACGCCCAGAATGAATGAATCCTCGATACACGGTTTACATACAAGGGGGTCCAAATTCCTTTTTTGCAGCTTGAACTGGAGATATATCTGAAACACTACCATTCTGCTGAGAGGAGGAAGACTGCTCGGGAAGCTGAGTAGGTCGCGCGCGTGCAGAACCAACCACTGCAAAGGAAAAGCACAGAGCTCATCTGGACACGGAAGACTAATACTTCTAACCCAATTCTGACATGCATTGTTGTTCTGGCGAGATAAAACACGGCCCCTTTCCAGACACAACAATTTATTGGGGGTGAAGGGCAGCCATCCATGTAGAAAGCCTATTAATAAAGACATTTGGCATGCAGCCTTTTTTATCCTAGTGTTACATTATACACAACATAATTATTAGGTACCAAAGCTGCACGTGTGTATTTTTAAATACTCTACTGCAGAATTAGTACAACATATTATGCACATAGAATGAAGCGTGTACTTGGAGATACACAGTCCTGAAGCTTAAAGAGATGAAATTTTATATATATTTTGATTATACCCAAAAACCGAGTAAGAAAAGAAGCCCTGCTGTTTCACATTCTCTGGATGTTACAAAATGGTCCCACCCCTTTGAGCCTACAATCTCTAGGGGTGCAAAGGGGCACAAATGAAAGGCAGCAAAGAGCAGCTCAACCTGCAAGTGGAAGAAACAAACCCTTTTAACACTATACTGGCAGGGACACGGATACAATCAATATGTCTAAACCGATTCTGTACGTGCTAAGGATGCCCATTTCTGAAGATGCAGTGGTGTCTGTTCCCCATGAATGCAGTGGGAGTGGTGAGCGTGCAAGCCTCTCCGGTAGAGCTGAACGCTTTAAATTGTTTTTCAAGGAGTTGCTTCAAGCAGCTTTGCTTCAGCTGGCCCATTTCCTACACACGCTCCTAACAGAGTCTGTCAGAGGAGTACGAAAGTGAAGGTATCAGCTTTGATTAGCAGCCGGAGATGACACTCCAAACGAAGGCCAGTTCACTGTGCAACATGGAGGCAACTATGGAAAAAGGTATCGAACGGGACAGACAAGACAAACGCCTGGATCATTCCAAATACGATAGGAGATCTAGTTTACAGCACAAATTGATCACATGAAATAAGACAGCGCGCTGAGAAAAGCTTAATTACAAGGCCAACAAAGAACAAATACGCAGGCCGACTGTGAATAGTAGGATGCATAGGACCTATTAAAATACAAGTTACAGGGTTATTCCATACCAAACAGACCATTCACTACAAATGACAACATTTATGGATGTGAGGAGAGCCCATCAATAACATGTCTCAAATTTAAATTGTGTGTGTTTGGGAAAAGTTATCCCCTCTTCATGAGATTTTGGATTTGTTTAACACCCCCAGAGGCAAATGGCAGCAAGGAGAAAGTGGTCCAAATCATCCACCAGAAGAGTATGAACAGTTGCAAAGATATGCAAACCCACTTGTTTTTCAAGTTTAAACAGATGGACTGGAATCTACTCTGAATTAATGACAGGAGATTAGTGTTTGGAAGAAGAATCACCACTAACATCAGCACAAGTTAGTTACGTTTAACGCAGGAGAGAAACTGAAAACAATAAGCAGTAACTATTCTTTCTCATGTTATAGATGTACTACATCTGTATTCATCCAATACATACTTTCCACCTATCCTCCTGTGGTATTTCAGCATTTTTTGTAGATTTTTTGCTATCAACTGTAGAGTGAGAAATAACCTGTAGGTCTTAAGTACTCATTGAATGAATGTTTACACACAGACTGTTACAAAACTAAGTTAAAAAACTGTAAGCGTAACAATTTTAAGTGCACTACTTAGTGTGTATTGAAACGTTCAGTTAAGGTGAAGCAAACTGAGGATGCTTTAACTTGGAAAAGTCCACACATGATTTAACGTAGCATAATTAATTAACTTCAAATTTTTGCACCTTCAGTTCATTCAGCTTAACTTTCCTAATGCTACATTGTTAAAACTTGCATATAAATAAAATTCATACAGTATAAATTCCTAAATATACATAGGAATAAATCTAGGAATGATGTACCATGTCTTTCACGAGTCACATGCATACATACCGAATGAGAAATGCAGAACTATTAAGGAATGTTAGATGAGCAGGAGGTTAAAACGTTCCCATATTTTTTACTTCCTTGAAATGGAAAGAGATAACATTTACCTCTGTTATCTCTGGCAGGGGTGTCATTCTTAATAGGTACCACAGTTCGTCGACTCTATAAAGAAGGAAATCTGTGTTATTCGATTACCATATTATTGAAAACTTAAACTGCAGCCCCACCTCTACTACAACAACTACCTACAACAGGACATCAGCAACACAGAGAGGTGATTGCTGCCAAATCCCTCCCTGAAGAGCCTAGGGTGAAGACTGCTTGAACTATACGTACTGTTTCAAAACAATCTACAAAACCTTTTCTGTATTTTTTCTTGAGATATGTTTACTTATATACATATTAGTTCCCAAATCCCCCCCTACCAAACCTGTTCCCAAAAAGATTTTAGAAACCCCTATTCAGCATAGGAAAAAGAAAAGAACACAGTTATCAGATAGCTCCACAGACACAAAAGTTAAAGTTAAAAATTCAAGCATAACAACATGCACAGGAGTACTGTACGTTTTAACATGAACACGCGGTGTAGATATTACCAACCTTCACGATTTTGTTTACTTTGGCTGATGGAGTCGGTGGTGGTGGTGTCTCTGGACTAGGTTCAATATCTTCATCAGGTGCAAGATCTGGGTTAAGTGAAAATATGCTCTCCAAGTCAATCTGTGTAAAAGAATACAAAATGCATTCATGAGTCTTAAAACAATATTCACCCTCTCCATTTCTCCTGTTATGTTTGAGAATAAACAGTAAATATGTTTAGTGGGTTTACCCCACAATTTGTTCATTCTAAAACCTGAATTATCTTGTTTTACGCTCACTAAAAATAGCATAAGCTTTTGTTGTGTTGAAAACACAACCTTCAGAAAAGGGATGAATGAAAAATGACCAATAGATATTAATAATTTTGTAAAGTGATTAAATTAAAACAGAAGTAGCTGGTATTACTGCAGGAAATTTGACAATTACTGCAAAATATGAGAGACATTCTGTAACATAAAAAGAAAGAGATCTCAATTATTTGAAATTTCCCAGGCAGTGCAAAAGAAACAGATGAATGACAAGCACCCAAAAAATAAAAGCACAGTGGAAACTATGTCAAATTCATCATGCTATTTTTCTTTAAGTGTTCCTCCTTCAAAACGCTGTAAAATGTAAGGGCAGATGGACAGTATCTTAAAAATAGCTGGCTTCAGATCTATTGAAACTTGGTTTCCTAAAAATCTTAAATAGCTTTGGTCTCTATAGACTGCCATTTCCCCTGGCTGGACCTTTCAAAGACCTCACTACTGTATGGATTCTGTGTGTCCAGAGGGATGAGCTCAGCTGATGAGATCACCAGGACTTTCTCACAATTTTTTTTTCTTTTTCCTGTGTTTTCACAAAACTGGCGAAGTGTAATTATTCCTGACATGCTTCTCCAAATCTCAGCTAAAACTGGCTAACGTGGTCCAAAATTTAAAGGAAGACGGGATAGCAAAGCATTACACACAAAGACACGCTTTCTCAAGGAAAGCAAGGCTGGAAAATTATTGCCAAAAATAAATAAATAAGCAAATAAACTAGCAGTTCAATTCCTCAATAATACAAAACCAAAAAGATTTCTAATCTAGCTCTCCCACTAGTTTCCTGTCCAAACTGCAAGTCATTCTCTCTGTCAAAAATTTTATTTTTCTACTTGTAAAAAGAGGATAACAAGGTCAGCCTTTGTAATCTGGTTCAAAATCAACAGATGAAAAGAACTATTTAAAAGCTATGACACAGAGCTCAGGAAGTCAAATTTAATACAACAGAAACCAGCATTTGGCCGACAGCTCCTATGTAAAATAGTCTGTAACCAAAGAATCATCAAGTAAATTAAGATTTATATCTTCTTTTTGTTTCCAGTGCAAATTCCAAAGTAATATTCGTGTAGACTACACATTTTTTAAAACAGAAAATTTCTAAATTAATTAAGCTTACCTCTTTGCCTTTAGTATCCCCATTTTCAATCCATTCAACGGTTACACTTTCATTATCTTCATTCAGGGATGTTACCATAGCTTGGTGAATTCGGCCTAGAAAGCAACACAAAAAAAATCATTTATTAACTGATAGAAAACTTTTCCAGAAGTTATTTTCATCCCTGCACTGAGACATGCAGAGAGTGGCACGAAGAAGACGGTTAAAAAAAAATGAGGTGATAAATAGAAGATGATTCCTGGCCACACACTGTGAAGTGGATCAAACCTGATCCACCCAGCGGAGGGTCTAATGGGACATTCAGCATACAAGTGAGAAGTTCAATGAACAGAAAACTGAGTGGTAAGTAAATGCCACACCACTCAGTCTCTTTTCCTGAGAGAAGACGACTCCAATACCACGAGTCTCCCATGGGCAGCAAAGTCTCCTGAGGTGTGCTCCACAAAAGCTTGTTTGTCCCCCTTCTACACTGATACAACAACATTACATGTCCCAACACGCGAGTGAAGCCCTCTGAAACTGTATTCTGATATCCATTCCTTATGGGCGTCCAATCAGTTGGTAATTCAACTAGAATTAAATCGCCTGCAACAATAATACAAATCATCATTTTAAAAACAGCTGCTTACACAGAGTGCAGAGCTGGAGCTAAGGTGCCGTTGCTTTGACTTCTCCAGTGACAGACCCAAAGCCAGCAAGCCCCCATAAAGTATAATAAAACCAGTAAACTTACAGTAGAAATAAGGATTTTTCTTTTTAAATATGTAGTGTAGTGCGAATTTTTTATGTCCTATTTCGTACGCACAGTAGCGAGGAACCATTGGAAGGGCAGAGCAGCCACGCACTGGCACAAAAGATCCAGGCCAAGGCATCACGTTGATTTCACGTCTCTGCTTTGCCCGAAGACTACCAAGAATTGGGGTTTCTAAAGAACACGAGCCCAACGCAACTGCTCCTCGAACACCCTCTCTTAACGAGCCGTAGGATGACCAAGCAACCCCTCGCTCCACCTGCCCCGAGCCACCCCCAGGTGCCCAAGGGCCGCCTGCAGCTCCCAAAGCACGAGCGACCGTCCCAGAGCGGTCCATGCACACACTGCTGCTGCCGGCCACCCGCTCGGGGTGAAACACAGTGCCGTCCTCACACATCTGCTGTGGTCTGCACCTCCTCCACCTTGCACCTTCTCCCTTCCTTGCCTAAACCTCCCAGGCCACCAAACCCACGCCAGTTTTCTCCTCCCCTGACTGTTTCAAACTTCTGTTTTAGCCATTTCAGTCACAATTGGACAGTTTTCCAAAGCTGATGTTTTTATACAGCCTAAGACTCTTAGGGCCTGCTGAGGGATAGAACGGAAGAAAAACCTTGACTGATATCCCAAATTATCTCACCTAACGGCACAAGTATATTCTTTTACCACAAAGGCTGCCTAGACATTCACAGATAGTTAAAATTAAGCGAGATGAGAGGCTAGGGGGAGGCATGATGGGAGATAACAGCAAATCCGTGTGATGGGAGGTGACAGCAAATCCGTGTACCCTACGGCCCCGTGCAGCGGCAGAGACAAGCTGAGCGGAGGCAGGGCGCAGCAGCCGGGGACTGGCCGAGCAGCGGCTCCCTGGGCAGCGCTGCTTCCACCTCCGCCATCCTCACCTCGCCGGCAACAAGCGCAACACGGGCACTTACAGCCTCTGCGCTTCTCCTCGCCCAAAGCATAATCTTCACTCCACTACTAAAGAAGGTTAAGTAGTCTTTATACTTAAAAATAAAAAGACAAAACTCCCCCTTTGCTTTGCTTGTTTCCCCGTCCTCTTAACATCTGCTAGTTCTTATTTCCCTGACCCGTGTCTTGTCTGAACAAACCCTTCCATCTGTGGTTCCCCAGCACCCTTCTCCCGGGCTGCGTGCTCTGCAGGGACCGTCTGGCCAGCACTCCCCACCGAGGCACTGCCTGGAGATGCGTGGGGAAGGGACCACCACTGTGCCGTGCCCTCCTCTCCGCTCCCCCTTTCCCCCACGGAGGCGGCTGTGCAGGCACGCATCCTGCCACAGGACCCCAGCTGAGCCCTGTTGGTGGCCGGGCTCAAGCAGACTCACCAAGCACAACGATCTCACACCTTATTTCCTTGGACAAGCGTTTTTGTGCAAGTTTTCTGTGTGCAAGGTCCTCATACACCTCTCCACTACTTTTTCTGCACTTAATAACCTCTAGGGACGTAACTTTGTGCCCTGTTGTAGAGCTGTTTCAATCAGCTATATGGTCCATCACCAAAGTAGCAACAGAAGTCACTGTCTTCCTGCAGCAGTGCCACTCCTGACACTTCCACAACGAGCGTGCTGGGACTGCAAGGACACGGGAACTATGGGAACTGGAAGACTCCTCAAGCTCATACATTGGTATAATCTTCTGCTACTTTTTTAAGGCTTGGCCCAGCTGTCAATCCAGAATCAAGAGAAAAATGATCTTTGGAAAACATCCATTTAGAAAAACATATTTTATACAATACTGTAATAATCTTTAGTATGTTACCAGATTTTACAAATTTTTAAGAAAAGCACTGTTCACAGCTGAAACCTGTGACACTCTATTAGTCACAGAGCCATCATGTAAGTCCTATTACCTGCTTCTGAGCTCTATTACTTTTGACAGAGAACAAATAATAATTAAAAAAAGGTTTAATCTTTGCCATAACAAGTGAAAGGAGATCAAAGCAGGCTGATGAATGAATAGAAAATACCGCACACTCTCACAAGCACAGTAAGCCAGCATGCTGTAACAAAAGAATCACAATAAATCTTCCATCTCTGTGCCAGACTTCATCTGTTCCCTGGCCAAGAAAGTCAGGACTGAATAAAAAAAAAAACTAACAAAAATAGAAGTTATGTCCATCTTCCAAATATTCTGAGCTTAAATAGAAAATGTATACTATAACGTTTAAACTGGCAATGTACCCATGCAGTTTGTTCCTAAAAATTCTTTGTGTTACTAAAAGTTTACATGTTATTGAAGTGCCAGAAAGCACATTTACATCTTTACAATTGCCTCTTGCTCTCCGCAAACAGTATTCCATTATATTTTTCTAGTACACAGCTGAATACAGCAGCTGTGAAATTCAGGAATGCCAGCAACCAATTAGGCTGCCATAAACCTCGTCTAGCATATAAAGCAAGACCAAGCTGCAAATGCTAAAGCATAAGAGCCAAATCAATCTGCAGAGTGGTTGAAGGCACCATCCCTGATTTCTGGTGCACTTTCTAGACTTGGTATGAAAATCTGAAATGCAAACATGTCCACATAAACATGAGCACGCATTACAACAAACTGAAAAAGGAACGAGTTATTAGAGAACGACTATCTGCACACACATTTCAAAAACAAAAGAGGAAAGTGGAGCCATAGTGCTGATACACCGGCTCTTCACTCGGCGTTTCTTTAATTACTACTGCCTCTCCTCACGTGATTAGAATTCACATCATAGGCAAAACTTCTGTGAAGTCGTTCCATTGCTATAGGGCTCAAAACTAATGGACAAGTTATTTGAAAAGGCTATGCTTTGTATAAATACGTTCTATCATACAGCACGTGGCATCTGGCTTATCTCCTACTGACTAGAGCATGCAGAAAATATTGCTGCAAATACAGCAGTAAGACAACATGAACATATGTGAAGCCAACACTTTACAATTACCTGAAATACACATACATTAGGATATTCTTACCCTAATCAATACCAGTGAAAAACATCAACTCTCCACTCCCTCTCTTCATAGTCATCTGATAAACATTTGACAAACAGAAGAAAGCAAGCATAAACATCTGCAGAAATATCAGATAAGACCCCTCTATTGTAAGAGTCCTTAGGGTCGCTATTGGTGCAGAAAAAGGTTTAGGAAGAAGCAGCAAAAGCAAATAATCAGGTAATCAGGGCTAAACCAAACATTTTAACTAACCGTCACCCCGGGTAGCACTGCCAACAGATCACAAATACCAAGCTGTACTTAGATGTCTAAGCAAACTCAACACTTTCTACTTGCAAAACTTCTCCTAACCACCACAATTTTGAAGCAGCGATCACTGACAGTACTAAAACCATGGCCTTTGCATCTTCCTAATACTTGTCAGAAACGCAAGCTAGCAGTGTTAAATACGGGTTGGTGTTTTCCAGATTACCGTCTGGGCTCAAGCGCTGGCTGGCATGTGACTCAAACCCCTTTGCAGTCTCCCAAGTGACTCAAGAAATAAGTCTAGAAGAAGACTTAAGACTTCAGCCTTCCCCACCCTTCCAGATGAAGTGCACCCACCCCAAAAGACACCGTGCTCACACTTCGCGTGCAAAACTTTGTGTTCTCACATGTAAGTTTTGTGAAGTCTTACAAACATCTTTGAGCTGTAGTAATTAAAAGTTAACACACAGGCTCCAGATCAGGCCATAGAGAAGAAATGTTCCTAATTTCCACTATGACCCTCCCGTTCCGCCCCTAAAAAAGAGCAGCAGGACCCTGCCTGGCAGCATTACCCTATAAGCACCACACAGTTGCTCAAGCCTTGTCAGCTCAAACCCAGGCAATTATTTTTAGCAGGACTAGGCAATGGCAATGTTAACGGACCCAACATTCAGTAAAAGAAACTCAGAGCTTATGTTACGTCCTCTGAACTTGCTACTTCTTTAGGAGCACAAATGTGTTATATTAGCTTGGGCAGTGGACCAGTCAGCCAAGCTCTTACTTTTTCTAAGTGCATGAACAGTAGACATTTCACAGATGAATAAAAAAACAAAGTACAGCTTAACATCTGCTAGAGAGCCTTGCTGAGGATGACCACTGCAACAGAAGCTACCCATCCCTTAAAGGATTACAATGGGCATTTGCGAAATAGCCAGGATTTTCCTAATCATATTCATGAAGGACTAAGATGAACGTTATCTCATCTAGAGACACTTGGACATGATTGGCCTTCACCCTCTCCCACTTGTATTCAAAAACTAAAATTGCGAGAAGTAGAATTTTCTTCAGTCTTTCCTAAAAATCATACGAACCTAAAGTTATATACACACAAAAAAATGATGTTTAGGAGAAACATGAGGCTGCATATCCAGAAGCAGCATTTACCAGAATTACTGTGGTCCAGAAAATTGTCTCCAATTGGGGCGACTCTGGTGGAAAGACTTTCCCGCTCTCACAGAGCTCGGGGAGGGAAAAAATAATCCTTTACCCACCAAACAATGCCTATAGCAAACTTCAGTAAAAAATCCCAAGGAAAAAGAGAACTCCAGGCTCAGTGTCTCCACTGATGTCAACTGTAGTGATGTCCCCATTCAGGCAACGGTCTTTCCTGTACTACAGGGACAGTCCTGCTGCTATTTCCCCAAGGAAAAACTGGCAGTTACTAGTGACAGGTATTGCTTTCCCCACAACACTAAACAAGCTTGATTTTATTTTGTTTCAAAGTTTCATTTATCCACAAACAAGTAGCCTTTTCTTTTCTTTGTATCTACCACAGTTACGCTTCAGTTTTTGGTTTACTTTATCATACAGATTCATTTTGGTTTTGCCAGCCTGCCTTATAGCCTTGTCTGTTACCTTAGTTACAGTGTTATCACACTGTCACTAAACATACACAGTACCTGTCATGTTTCTAAAGCAAGTTCTTAAATATTAAAAATAATCCATATAATTTTAATTAAAGACATATGGGGGGTGTTGTGTTAGTAATCTCTAGCTACCAACTCCATTTGTTTTATTCTCTAAATTATCCCAGCAATACCCAAGTCCTTCAAATGAAAAGCATGTTACAACCACATTTTATGACCTCTGTAAACCTCCACAACATGACAGGGATTTCGAGAACAGAAACTAACATTACCCACATCAAGTTTCCCATATTTGCCTGTGTATTTCAGCTTTGAATTAAAATCCAACTTAATCTGCTCTTCCCTCCATCTAGGAAGTTACCAAACTCAGAAAAATCCCCATCTAAGATATGTATCTAATTTCTGTGCAAAAACCAATCAAATGTAGTGCTTTAGAAGAACAAAATTTACAGATCTTACTGATGGTCCACTAACAAATGGAAGAACAACACACAGATGTGCCACCGAACTGTGTGTAATATTTAGCTTCAAAATACAAACAGCACATTTAATGACCCTCCTACACTAAATAGGACTTTTCGCTTCTCCTGTATTCAACGCCAACACGCCCCTCCACCCCGACCCACTACACTCTAATTCACCAGGCTTGGTCTAGCTGAACTTGTTAGATGTCCACACTGATGCACCTTCTCTAAAGCAGTGACCTAGAGCTGCATCCTAGCGCTGCTGTCACAGTTTTTCCTTCTCTAATAATTGTTAAATCTCCAGTCTTTTCACATTGTGATTAATTGGGTTTTTCTGCTAACCTTTCATTTTGCAAACCCACCTCTAGAATTTCCCTTTACATTCAAAACAAGTTTCCTGTGGTTTCCCCAGTTAGAGGAACACTTTGGTTTTTACTTCCCTTCAAGGTAGGTCCAGTTTCTTTTGGGGGTGGGGAGCTAACACTCTTTTAAGCACATTTCAAAGGGCACTATTTTACATTGGTAAGCCTCTCCTAAAACATCTTCCCTTTATTTGCTTTCAAAGGCTTCCATTCCCAGAGAAATCAGTAGCAGTCACTCCACTGGCTTCACAAAAGGATGTCTAGAGCATCTCAGCACTGCAGCATTCAGAAGTTACAGCTACATATTGCCTCTGTAGGTGTCAGTGTCAGAGTGAGAGAGGAGACTCGTTTCTAAAGCAGCTCAATTCATAAAGAAGTATCACATCACAACAGCCAACAGATGCACTGATATTCAGATATTTATCAGCAAGTTATCTCAGCTGTATTGTGCCAGTCAACCTATCATTTTTAAGAGCAGATAAGTCCTCCAAATATAACTTAGCCACGGAAAAAGATACTTGGAAGGAAGCACCTGTCCAATCATATCTAATACATACTACCACAAGTCCCCTAGAAACCCTTCAATAAGCAGAACACATTCCACCTTTATGTTCTGAAGCAGTCTGCCTCTGCTATTCACCCCAGAAAGTTGCACTAGCACCTTGCTTTCAACATATACAAACTTTTTTTCCAGATTACGTCTGTTCACAGTCATTTAGTATGCCGTGCTTTCTTTTATATCTTGTACAAACACACCTCTACAAAACAGTGAGCCTACCTCTACCGTTTCAGCCTTTTAGGAGTATCTCCTTTTCCAACACTGGAAACCAGAAGGAGATGCAATATCCCACAGGGGCTCCAGACCACTTTCCACAGGAGCACTCGCTGCCAAATAACAGTAATTCTGAAATTGCACCCACTTTTCCCCTTGTCACTTCGCCCTGGTAATCCACGCTTATTTTGTGATTAACTAGAACATCAAGATTCTTCTCTTGTCATTTACAGTTTATGATCTCCCAGTCTCCAGCAAAAGCACATTTACTTTGTGCCACATTTTACCCCCGTTGTTTCATTCCGTATTTCCTAATCTTCCCGCGTGATATAAATCTCCACAGAGACTATACTCCCACTCTAGCATAGTAATGAAGTTTCCCGAGAACAATGTTACTTTCTGTGTTATGACCAGGAATAAATAACTATAACGGATGGGAAAAAACAGCCAGCCAGTTCCAAAACTGATCCCAGAAGGCAAACCATTAGATAGAAATTATTAGGTATGCTATCATCACCTGTCTTAAACACATCACCGTTCTTGTATTAAACTTCATCTGAATCATTTTTCATACTCTACGGAACATTTTACCGGAATTCAGAGACGCATATGGCTGACCTTCATAATGGGCGCAAAGTCCGTCCTGCACTGACGCCGCAGCACGGCAGGCTCAGGTCAGGTCACCCCGCACTCAGCTCCAGGGTTCAGCATCGCCTTTACCCGCTCCACCTCGAGGACACTCATTTGGGACACGGAGACTAGAAGCACTCCAGCATCTGTCCTCCACTGTTTGCTACTACTTTTAGTCAAGGCACTGTACATTCCTCATACGATGGAGTGCTTTGATTAGATTTGTCATTTTCCCTTTCATATTAGTGCAAAATCAAGCAGGATGAGCTATAGTCACTTCTGAAATTGACGTTAGTGTGATGGCTGGTTGTTCCATGACCTAAAATCCTTTTATTTGGTTATGCTGGTTTTGTCGTGGGGACACCACAATGGTTGGTCCTTTATTGTTGGGGAGAGAAGGCAACTGCTATGAGGATCTGTCACTTGCTGCCAAGTTAGATTGTGTCATGCTCTTACCAAAACATGGCATAACCCATGACTAACCTTCTTAATTCTCAAGCAGCAGGCAGTTCCAAGTCATCCTGTAAGATGACCTCCGTGCCTTTTTTGCAGACCACATCATGGACAGAAACCCTAGGACAACCCACACGGGTTGGTTCATGTCCACAACACCCCTGGGACAGCACCTTTCAGGGCACGTTGCTCACAACTACAGCACTTAGCGCTCAACCCAGGTCCCTCAGCTGTGTCAATGGCAGCAAGTAGCGTACCACAACAGGAGATCTGCAGAGCAAAGCAGGTGGTGCTGAGGATCACATATTCACATTGCATCTTTCGGAGGACACTGGGAGGGCACCTAGTACCGCAGACTGAACAGCCCTTGTTGGAGTACATCACACCTATACCAGGAGTGCACTCTCCAGCTACATTTCATCTAAAAAGGAATTTAGTGTGCTCCGAGTCTGCTTCCAAAGTGAACTACAGCATAGCATGACAACGTACAGGATGATCAGAAGACCATTCAAAGTCCATTCTCGATATCAACTGAAATGCTTGTAGAGGTGCACCGCTGTGGTCCCAAGCAGCATGCCTAGAGCCCTGAGACCTTCCAATTTTTTATGGTTATTCACTTTGACCTAAGGAGGACAGTGAGAAAACTGCATTGCAGCCTCCCACTTTAACGCTTTTAGAGACCGAACAGGAGCATGTGCTTCATATGCCCAGGGACGTGCACGAGAATATGAAAGTGCGATGCTTACTAAAATGCAGAAGGACTGTCAGAGGAGTGACAGCCAAAATGATGCAGCTCAGGTCTCTCCTCACAAACCAGTCAAGGAAGTTTAGGTTTCCTACAGGAGGCAGCTCATCTGGTTCACTCCAAATGGGAGCCTGGAAGTGAACCAGCATGTGTGCAGTGGGAATGATCACGGTACCTAGATGCTAGACTAAAATGAGGTACAAGATAAATTCACAATCAGAACAGTTCGAACCATGAAATACTTTAATCCCCTGTATGAGAAGACTACATGCAAACAAGTGCTAATGAAGGAGCAGATTAGGAAAGCGAAGCAGTGTTTTCTTTTACGATACAGGACTTTCAAAACATTAGCTAGAAACTTAGACATCATCTTCCAGCCTGGTGTTCAGTTAGATGCTGAATTACGCTAAATTTGGGGTCTGATCCTTTGGCAAGACAGCTTTTGGGGCACTCCAATGCCATAACTTCAAAAGGGCTCCTGAGTACACAAAAAAGTAGCAGATGAGCTTCACCACGGACAAAGGAAACGTAAGGCACCCAGAGAAAAATAATCTAACCTGTGGGTACATAATGCTAAAGTGGAACTAGAAGTTACAACTCAATAAGAGAACCTTCAGTTAACACTTACAGTTCTCTAAAATCATCGACTCAGTATGCAGATGCAATCAAAAAAGAGCCAATAAAACAATGGCCCTCATCAGGAAGCTAGAAAATAAAAGTGAGTGCCATTTTTAAACTGTAAATAAAACTTTGGTGCACCCACACCTTAGGTACTGTGTCACTAGTCTTCACACCTCAAAAAAGATGTATCAGAATTAGAGGAGGTAAAGGGGACAACTAAGAAGATGAAGAGAACGAAGCAAGTTGAGATTAAGGTGGGTGAGATTTCTCACTTTTGCAGGTGGATTTGGTTCAGCTTTACAACCATGAAGGACAAAATGAGTGGAAACTTATTCAGCAAATCCTGCAACACCAAAGCTAGGAGCAGTCTCTCAAGGAAGATTGGTTTCAGGCAGATAAAAGCAGTAATGTTCATTTCTGTGCAGCAAGCAGGGAACTTCCCAATCTTGCTTCCACAAGAGGTTGTGGAAGTAGGCAGTGCGAAATGGGTCAGAAAGGTATTCAGTAAATTCACAGACAATAGGTCTATAAATGGATATTTAACAGGAACTGGCAGAGTTGTACTTCTAGTATCCCAGATACAATTCTGGATATCAGGGGAAAATAAAGACTGCGGACAGTGGCAAGGCTGACCTGCTTTCCCCAAATAGCCTCTCCTACTGCCGTTGGGCTATATGAACCATTGGTCTGATGCACTGGAGCACTTCTTATGGTAGTGGTGAGCATACTTTAAGGAGATGGAGGAACCTCCAAAAAAGCAAAAATATTTCATAAGCTCTTTAAAAAAACCACTAAATTCTCCAATTTCAGTAAGTCTTACAAAGAGAGAGAGAAAAAAAGTTGTTTTCATTTGCTTTTCAATAAGTAATCATCATTTTGTCATATATTCACATGGCAATCTCCCTTCCACAGTGTAAAAAAAAAAGCCTGAACCAAAACAACAATAATCCACTGGTTTTCAATATTCCTGTAAGGTTTTCCAACACCTACAGGTCTCTTTCATGGTCTGTATGCACCCCCAGCAGTACTCAGATTTGAGGGAGACTAAGCAATTACAGCTGCAAACTTTATTCTAATGAGAAGACAACATTAATGTATGCCATGATAGTATTTGCTGGCCTCTATCACATTTTTCTTTTACTGTCACTGCATAAGTGAAGGTTTTCATTCAACTCCTGGTAATGACATTCACATCTTTTCTATGAGTGGACAACTTGTAACCAAGTTGCAGGAATAGTTCAATGTCTTCTTATACATATATATATTTTAGTTTTGTAAAATTAAACATAATCTGACATCTTCTTGCACATTTAGTCAGCAGTTTCTTGAAGCCCTTGAGAATAATTTTGCAGGCAGCTTCTTTAAAATCTTTTAAAATTGCTTCTGAAAGTTCCTCTCCAGAATACTTTGCTATATACTTTTATAGATCAAAGTCCTCTGTGTTCAGTATAAATTTCAATAGTTATGGTATGTCGGAGCAAAAGCAGATTCAGTCAATGTCGTGGTTTAGGCCAAATCGGCCACTGGGGACGTTGGGCACCCCAGAT
>RSEF01000031.1:20236349-20253424 GCA_003993805.1 Himantopus leucocephalus | reverse complement strand
TTTGCTTTACTTATTAAACTGTCTTTATCTCAACCCATGAGGGTTTGTTTTTTCCTTTTCTCACCTTTTCTTCCTCTTCTCCCTACTGTTCTGGGGGAGAGCAGGAGAATTGAGTGAGCGGCTGCATGGTCCTAGCTGCTGGGAATTCTGGATTCTGTCTATTTTAAAGAACTTTGGGCTCACTAGTACCTAAAATCTGTGACATTTATTTATGGATCTTAATTTTAAAATGTTTTCTAAGAATACAAATGAACTTGGCAAACTCACTGTGTGTGTAAAATGCACTGATATTTGTATGTCACTGTCATAACTCACCAAATACCAGCCAAGTGGCACACGCCACTTTTTCAACAAATGTGCACAAAAATATATAATATGTAGTATTTCACTCATTTAACACAGAAAGCGATTCTTTAATCCAAGTGACAATTATGTCACAATAATAAATTAGTAACACATAAGTGCACATAAAAAAAAAGAAAAGGATAATAATTTCTAAAATTCCTCTTTACTGGCCTTTAACATGTTAGGAGCGGATCCTTGGAGTACACATGCTCTTAATCTTTTTAAAAAGCTTTTGGTGTTTTGTGATGTTGACAGCTTTCCTATTGCTTTGAGAGCAACTTAATGATATCTAGTTATGTGTTGTTCTAAAGGTTCTGCATGTAGGTAATGGGCCTTGATGTCTTCCTGGTGCCTGCAGAGAGGGTAAGTCACCTCCCAGACAATTACTTGCAGATAGACCTTGCAACAGAGATGATTCTACTGTAGCTAAAGCAGGTTTCTAATTGGCTTCTCCGAGGGCTGAATCGAATGTCAGCAGTAGGGACTGGGACTATTGCCTAAATCAAGCATAGAAGCAAAATTATTCTTTGTTGAAGAGATGCTCAATAAAGCTGTGAGGCTTTCAGAAATTCTAAAACTGGTGTTCTGTTGTGGAAAGTATTCTGTCATCAGTGTAAACCTTACTCTGTCATGTTGGTGGGTTGACATTGTGAACGTTAGCAGTGTAACTGAGTACAGAATTTGACACAAAATCCATAGAGCTGTTGCATTATTGGGGTCTGTTGAATATCTGGTATGTAAATGTATGTGAAACCAAAGGTGGGCTGATGCTGACGTGTCTGATATTAAGCTTTTCAAGTTTGGCACTCAAGCCGCTGTAGAGGTTTTGAGATAAATTTGCCTGTGTAAGAGACTAAATGGTACGACTTTGGTAAGAGAAACAAGTGGAGCAAAGAAGGTCTGTTGGAACAGGGTAAGCAGAAAGTGAAGAAACTGGATCTCTTCTAGCGCTTCTGCAGACAGCATTTGTGCAGTTTGTTGGCTCCAGAAGACAACAGCCAAAAAGAGCCCATGCTGGAGTCTGACGCTTATTTTTATGGTAAGCCACAAAAAGCATCTTTGATGTTTACAGTGGGAAGCAAGATCAGAGTTGATCAGACAGCTGCTGACAAGCTTCCCTGAAAGCACAGCACAATGAGGTTGCTATAGTCAAGAGTCTATTTCTGTTCCTGTTAGAATGAAGCTAATTTGTTTTGTACGATATTAAGAGAAAAATCTTCAAAGTGAAGCCTGGAAAGTTCCATTTCCTGCTTTCTGCCGTTGGTTAGCTGTCTCATAATAATTAATAAAACTTGTAGTTGAATAGCTAGCTCCCCAATATACCATGAATTTACATTCCAGAAATTATGTTTTGTTTAAGTATAATAGAGAATTTTTTGAGCATCTTGATTTTATTACTATCTTCGCTTAGAGTAAACAAGGAATAATGAACAAGGAGCTTACAAAAGCAGAAGAAGAAGAACACTTTGAAAGTTTCCTTGTCCCTTCTTTTCTAAAGCTCTGTAGATAACAACTCAGTGGACACAGCAATTTCATAGCAAGTGAAAAAAATACCCCAAACAAGTATCGGTCTAATAAAAATGTCACTCTGAGTTGGATTTCCTATGTTACAGCAGGTCTAATATTAGTCAAAACTCATTCTTTTGTAAGTTATGAAAAAAAATAAGAACATTTACCCTTGTCAGAGCTAAGTAGCAGTTACACAATGTCAGTCCATAGATTTTGAAACATGCAGGGGTGAGTGTCTGGAGAAGGAGACTCCTGTGGATGTGCTGCCATTATTCTGGAGCTTTTTAGGGTGAGAATGTTCTATTTAGACCATGGCAGGAGTCCGCGCAGTAAATGGTAGAGGCCACTGAATTATTCCAATGTGTTTTAAGGGAGGTAACTGCTTAGTGAAAGAAAATACAGTGACAGATTAGTGTCAGTAATGCATAACTTTTGATAATTCATTCATTTTTTGAAAAACGCTAATTTATCATTTTCAACTTTGGCAATGCTTTAAAATGCTTTGGAAATCTTTTAAAAATATCACATCTGAAACCTTCAAACCTTATGCCCAAAGGAAGTTGTACCTCCCTGTAGCTGCTGAAATACCACTGAGACAGGAAGAATTTGGAATTCACTTGCATTTTTCTCAGTAAATGTGATTTCTGGATCACCTGGTACATGGCAAAAAAAAAGAGTGCTGGAAGAAACCACAGATGTTAGTATTCTATATAACAAGACAGCATTAAATTCTAAGCGCAGATTAACATGCATGCTTTGCTGTTAAGCATCTGCATAAAGAGGTGATTTAACCTCTGGGTGGACGGAGTGTAGAATTGGCCCCAGTTGCCCAAATGGATTTTTGTGATGACCTTTCAGTTTCACGTGCATTTGGTTAGAATATTTTAACCTGGCAGATACTCTTTAGGCCAAGAATTACAAAAATACATCTGTGTGGTTGTATCTCAGTGGATCTTTGTTGACCAAGAAGTTTTTAATGAAAAGGTCTTTATTTTCTACCATGATTATGATTTTTGGTTTGTGTTCCATTTTTTCACTCAGAAGTCTGTAGTATTCTCGACTTTCTATAGGAATGAAGCTTGACAAAACATGTTTAATATAGCCACATGAACGTTGAAGTCAGCCTGTTGAAATGATGCTATTCATTTCAAATGCTTGATAAAAATGTTGTCACTGAATAGAGCTGTAGAAGGTGTTTTGGCAGCTGCAGCAGTAGCATTCGAAGCATCTTCATAATTAGTGTTATCTAAAGCTTATTTACTATTCATATTCACTGAAATTTGCTGCCAAATTAGCAGTTTTTGCTCTCTTAGGACTTTTTAAATAACATGGTCCAGCACACAGTTTTATTTCCAGCTTGCCTCAGTTTTCTTTTTTAATTTTTTAATGAAGCTGATTATGTGCTTATGTCTTTTATTCTCTTTTTCTGATGTGCTGTCTTTTTTTTCCTGATGAAATTCAAAGTAAAACATGTACAGATTTGGGATTAATGTGGAAAAACTCCACCATCATGAATAAGTATAAGGGAATGAAAAAAAAATCTGATGCTTAATATATATGAGTACTACTGTTGCCTCTCCTGGCCTCAGCTGCTACCTGGTAGTTGAGGCAATCTGTTAGAAGGAGACATTAATGATACAGGAAACCCTGTTTATTACCACAGGCATAGTCAGAGTCTTTTTGTTGTAAATGAAGACTTAATTTCTGAAGAGAGAGTAGAGGGTAACACTTTAGGCAAATGCCAGAAAAACAACTGCCGTTTTATCACAAAGGTAAAAGGACTCCAAAACTGTGGCTGACAGACTGGTTTTCTGGTAGAGAGGATTAAGCTAAGAGTTTACCACTTGACTTTTTAGTCCTATGTGGGAAAAAAGATTTAACTCATTCCTTCCCTGTTCATTGCTGTATTCCCTCTGTTGGCAGTAACGATGTAAGGCTGCTGGGTTGTTCTTTATGTCGTCTGGGAAAGAATCATTAAGAAAGGCTGACATCCAGCTTTCCTTTCTTAGATTCAGCCTTAGGCAGATGAAGTGAAGTCCTAGGGCCTGAGCATACCTGCCTGTGATTCAGCACTCACTGTAGTCAGTTGAAGCCTTCTCCATAACTGAAGAGGTTTTTGGGTTGGGGCATCCAGGGATGAAATCTCTGCCTGTTGGGTTATGCCTTCTTGCGAGTGTCCAAAACAGCTACGTGAAACAGCAGGACAGCATTGTCTACTAGCACTCCTGTGTAATTCCTAAGGAAGAAAGGTGCAAGAGCAGGGCCATACTTGATCACTGCTGGTTACCACCAGAGTTCAGCAGCTGTAGGATGGATCACATGCACCTTCCTTGAACTAGTATCAGCAGGTGAGCGAGAAGACGGTTGCCCTACATCACTCCCCAGTGCTGACTGATGTGAAAAGCCATAGTGAGGTCCTCTGTCGTTTTGGGAGTGGTAGATTGTCGTACTGGAAGTTGTAAGGCTTGAGGAGCCAGTGACTTGGATCAAACTCCTTTTACTCTTCTGTACTGATGTCAAACCCTGGCCTTCCTGGTGTGCTGTGTAATGCTACTTCAGAGATCATCCATTCCTTTGAGAAGGCCCTTGTCCCTTGATAAAAACTTAAACAACAGGTATTCTTCAGAAGCACAAAACCAAAATATGCACTGTAACTCCCAGTATGTTGTCAGATTTTTTAACGCCCCAAGTGGATTTTCGCATGGAGGTTTATTTCTGTCTGAGTTTTGAGAATCTAAGCCTGCAACATGCTTGCTTTTTCCTTCTTGCTTTTTCCTTGATTTGTTGGTAAAGAGAAAGGAATGCTAAGTATTTTATTTCCCTGTCTAACAAATCCATATTTTATAGCATTCACAGAAGCTTTGCCAGAGTGCTACCGCCATTTAAAAGAAGGTTGAAAACCGGTGAAGCTAAACTGGATGATATTGTTTCATAGTCCTACATCTGAAAGATGTGCAGCTGTCCTTCTGAATCCTTTGCAAAAGGCTCTGCTCAAGATACGTGATAATAAAAGACCAAGAGTAATTCTTCTCTGTTTGCTTGTTATCCAAGTTATGGAAGAAGAAAAAGATGGGTAAGGTGGTTTCATTAACCCATAATTTTCTTAATTCATCTGTAAATACCACCTGACACTAGAAAACCCACTGCAGATCGTCAGTCATGGCAGTGAAACACCGACATGGGCCACCTCTAGGTGCTGTGAAATCTTCTTTGAGAAGGGGCTGGAGAAGCACATGCAAAGGACAGTGTGGCTCCTGCCTGATGCAGGCCTAGAGCCAACGGGCTTTCCCCCCATCATCCAGTTCTGTGGCACTTCTTTTGGGAAAGCTGCCCTTAGCCATCCCTCTTTAAGCATGATGTGATCACAGCCTGTGGCTGGGATCCTGCTCTTGTCCCTGGACTGGTAATGAGGTAGCCATGCATAGGTGGTTTTGGATGCCACTGAGGGAACAGCGTATGCCACCTCCTGCCTCAGACAGGAGGTGCTTCCAGCCTTTTTTGCTGTGTCCTGAGCGACATTTCCCCTGTGCCTGTTTCCTGCTTTGATCTATTGAGGATCTAGTCGCCGTTCAGTGGTGAGCAGCAGTGCTGGGAACGGGATGTTTTGTGTATTATGTTTGCCATTCCAGAACAGTGGGTCCTCCTCTCCTTTCAGTGTGCTTTGCTTGGCCTCACTGAGCTGCACGTGGGCCTTGTCATACCTCAGCTGCTAGAAAGCTGATATGGAGATGCTGGATACAGATCGGTGATGGAGAGCTGCTTTTTTGGAGGGTTTTGTTTCTCGTACCCTGCACATGGCAGGGCACTGTAAGGTTTGGCAGCTCGCCGGGGGCCGGGACCATGGGGTACTTCCCAAAGCAGCAGGGCAGGACCTCACCAGCCAAGGAGCTGGGCAGGATGGGGTGCAGTGAGGCAGCCCTCTCCCCGGGCATTGGGCATCTCCCTGGGGATGGGAACAGGCCAATTTCCGCAGTGGGATGCCACAGTCTTATATATATAAAGCATATGCTTTATTTGAAAGTAAAAAGTTTCAGCTTTAATATGAGCATATAGTAATTTGTTAAAGAAGAACCTAAAATTTCTCTTAAGTGCTCTATTTGCCTACTTTTATTGGACAGTGTCACTACTGTCACTGGGAAAAAGGGACCCAGAGGCCCTACAGCAGCTCTTTGTAGCTTTACCGAAAATAAATGGTGCCTTTTTAAAAATTAACTTACTCCAGGGACTGCCCGTGACTCCAGGGACTCTGTTAAAGGCCACCAGGCAGTGGACAAAGCACATTACCCATTAGTAAATCTAGTCCGTTGCTGTTCCCTCCAGCCGTGTTTCCCCTCCCAAGCACCTCAGGTGCTCTGCTGCTGGTAAGAATCCATTCCTGTTCTCTCAAATGCTCTGAAGTCTCAGTGACCAACCTGCAGGTCTCTGAAATAGAGCAATGATACTTAAGGTGATAATAGCAGTTACACAAGTACAAAGACTGATACTTTGAGAAAAGGATGGCTGACAAACAGCAACATTTACAAATCTACTATTGCTTGATAGGGAACAAGCATCCAGCAGTGCACAAGAACCTGACCCCATTGAAATTGGTAACAAAACGCCCATTGACTTGTAGGGCACTGGGATTTCACCACTCATATTTAGCAATTCAGCTGCAGAGTTTGTGTCAAAAAGCAAGGTATTTGTATGCAACACTGACCACCCAAGAGACGGGACAACAGCCCTGGCAGCGAGCACAGAACAAAGGAGTGTTGAGCTGGATCCACATGCGCTGCACAATACACTGGCTGCCTTTGTACAATTAGCCCATCATGACGTGAGTCACGGATAATAAAGAGCTGTCTGTAATCCCACGCAGCAGCAGGGCATGAGGAGCTGCGGCAGTGGCTCTGCAGGCAGGATTCCTTAAAGAAGTGTAATCAGGTCACTTGACGTATGTTAGGCATCCATACGGCCAAGCAAACAACGCAGCCAAACACCTGGAAACATCATGGGATTGGTAAAAACAGATGCGTGACTAACAGGAAAATCCTGCAAGCTGAGTTTCCTCTTCATTGCTTTTAAAAGTGCCCATCATTTTCCTCATGTGCTCACTGGAGCAAATACAGACCCACATCCATTTTTTTTTGTAATTAAACTCACTTTTTTAAATAAGTGAAATGTTCTGCCGCTCTCGCTGAGATGAGTCCCAGATGAGCGTGAATTAATGAGAGCAAGAAGTTTTTCAGAAAATGTTACCTCAGCTTATCAAGACTTCAGTCTCAGCCAGTGTACGTTATCCTTTCACACATGTGCAAGAATGCCTTTTTATTGTTCAGCTTCATGCTTTGTTCATTTGTGAACCCTTATAGAGACAGATGTCATCTTGTCTAGCTTGGCAGAAAACCAACAGTTCTGTCCTCTCTGCCACTTTTATAATGGATACCAAGAGCTCAGAGTCATGGCTACAGGGTGACTGGCAGAAGGTCATAGAAAATGGTCTACAACTGAAGTTCAGTTTTCAAGTTCAGCAGACTCTTGTCAATATCTTGGAGCTCCCTGAGAAATGTTGAGTGTTGGCAGTGCTCTGTAGCCTGAGAGAGATTGGAAATCACTGATCTGAAGGATTTAAAACCAGTGAAATCTAGAATCTAAGACCTTTTGCTTTTCTTGGGTCCAGATATAGGTAGCTTGGTTAGTTCTAACTCACAGTCACTTCTGTAAAACTAGCTTGTGGAAGAGACCTGCAGCAGTTTCTGTTCTCAGTGATACATTCATGGGTTTTGGACAATCCTGCTTCCAAGAAATAAGTGACTCTATTACTAGGTTTGTATTCTTTCTCACAAGGAAAAAATAATCATTTGACTGAGCTGTTAATACAACTGTGATCGCTGTTGTTGTTCTCCATTGCTTTTTAAGGTGTTTTGATGGGACCTGTAGTGGTGGCTGCAGCTGACTGAAAATACTGGATTAATTTGTCTTTTGATTTAAGCAAAGTTTATAAATAAACAAGGAAAGATCTTTCCAGCAGAAAAACACTGACAAAGTTATTAATTAAAAAGAGCTGGTGATTACAACTAAATGATTTTATTTGAGCGTCACTTAATATTAGTCTTATCACTCTGCACGTGTCAACTGAACTGGTTTAATGGGAAATTGCTTAAATAAAGTACAGAGGAGCAGGCTCATTCCTAGGACATGTTCTTTGCTCAGCATGAAGAAAATACCTGTAAGTCTGGATAGGGCTAGCTAGAATTTTTAATGCTTATATTTATCAGAGAGAGATTAGAAAGGGATTTAGAAAAAGTATTGTTTGCGTTTAAACCTTCAGTACATAAGCCTCTCAGCCTGATGCTGTGTCAGGGTCTCTCTACTCCCATCTCATGGTGAGCAGAGACCACAGCAGCTCTGGGACCAGAGAGCCTGACCCTGGAATGTCTGTATTTTGTGGGAACTGCAGACGTTTGCAAAATATATTCATTCTGTAGGGGACAAAAAGTCAAATAAAATCAGCTTCTAGAATAAGATTTCTCCAAGTGATATGCTTTAAAATAGAATGTAACATTCTATTTTCATTTGAACTTTTTGATAACATGTACCACATGGTCTGAATGTATTCCTTTGCTTTGAAGAGAAGCCCTAGTGCTTTAAATCCAGTCTCTAATGCTTCGGAGAAAAAGAAATCATCTGTGAATTACAGTGAATAGTACAATTGAGTGAGAAAAAGGTAGATCACTGATAGATACTTAAAAGCAACTCCACCATTTATGAATTGCTCCTCCTTGGAGAACCTGTCATTCCTGCAGTGACGTGTCTCTTCTAAGAATGACCAAGAAGGTCACTCCTTTCTTCTCTGTCATACCTACAGTTTAGGAGTTGCATGGTAATACCCCATTTACGGTGTCAAATCTCCTTAAGACAAATGAAGCAATTTGTTTCCTTCTTAACAGAATAGATACTGTATGCTTTTCTATGCCTGGCCCAGGGATCCATGGCTGGGCACTCAGAGGCGGTGACGACACCTGTTTCAATGCTTAACTGTGAAATAGCCCCCTTGGTTCTTGGGAAGTGCTCCTGTTGCTATGTCTGGCATGCAGAGCTGCGCTTGGAGGAGGTCAGTTTTAGCCAACTTCTTCATCAAACTCATGTGTTAGTCCATAATCACTGACTGGTTCACATGTGGGCAATTTTAGCTCATCCAGTGTGAGCCAACTGACTCCCGCAGTGGGGAGACCTGGGTGTAGCGGGTGTCTGGCTTTCTAGCCTTCTCCTTACTCCCACATGCCCCTATACTGACCACCCTTCAGGGCTCAAAACCTTACTCTTGTGCAGAACAGTCTTCTCACAGGGGGGAAATTCGGTCGCCCTGCCTGGTGCATGATGGAGCTCCTTCAGTGATGGGACACCGGCATGTTAGTTTGCCCCTTGAGGGATTTTGTGCAGAAGCACACTTGGGGGTTAGCCACTTGATCAGGTGCCGTGGGGGAGAAACTTAGGGGTTGTGGCCAGCAGCAATGGCTGACCAGGGCAAGAAGACACTAAAGAAGCATGAGGGTATTCACTTTAAGATAAGGAAATGAATCAGCCTTCCCTGGCCACAGGCTTTTTTCTGATGGGGTGTGGGCATCTCTGGCATCCAGGGCAGAGGGAACTTGCAAACAACACACCACCAAGGAGGATGAACCTTGCCCAACGTCACATTGGCCCACGGAGCCTTGCTCCAGCCCTGCCTAGGACCCTGGAAATTTTGTGCCAGCTACATCTGTTAGAAAAAGTTGAAGAAGAATCTGGGACTGGAGACTCCTCTGATTTCTCTGGACTTGGACAGGAGTGATACCTGTTAATGATGAGGGTCCCTGGTCCCTGGGTAAGTTCTGTATGACTTTGACAGGTAACTAAGAGAAGCAGTGCTATTGCCAGGCATCTTACATTGGTATACAGAGCCATGGGAAACTTGTGGAGGGATCTGCACTCTGAAAAAGGCTGGAAACCTGTTCTGTTTGATTCCTTTGGATTTAAACAAGGACTAAGAGCCGTCTATTTGATTTGTTTGGTCTCGGGTAAAGGTGAGGAGCCTCCATTTGATTTTATCTGACCTATTAAAGGCAAATTGACACTACTGACATAAGTTCATGTTATTGACTTGTTCTGCTGTAGTAGACAATATGCAGCTTCTCCTAGCCCTGAAAACATTTCATTTTATATCCTGGACTGCTCAGGGAAAGGTGGTGGGGTTTATTGACCTAGAAAACATTTATTTCCTAGATTCCTAAGGGGATGGTATTGGCCTGTCAGAATTGTCTGTTATCTCTTGCCCTTCAAGACCTTACAGGGGCCTTAGTGCTACCCTTTCCCTCACCGTCAGTCTTGCCACTCTAGAGAAGAAGGACCCTAGAGGCAGGACGTACAGTAGGAGAGCACATAAGTGGCATGAGGTACGGAGAAGAAGAGAAGCTGCTTTTGGATTTGTGAGATTGCACAATTTTTGAAAGTAGGCTAGGGAAAAGGATGGGCTGTGGGAGAGGGAAGCGGGTGGGGGCTTGAGCAGACCCATCCAGATGAACGATGCTTGTGCCATGTAGGCTCAGAAATCCTGCATTTTGCTGCTGGACAGTGGAAATACAGCTAGTCCCAAGCATGGTCTTTCCTCACAGAAGCCCTGACATATGTAGCGATGGTTTGAAGATGGATTCATGAGGTCCTGAGTGCTCTGTCCTGGTGACAGGATTTCTCAGCAGCTTCAGAGGAATAGTGCAGCGTGTGACGGGTTGTGATGACGCAAACAGTGCTAGGGATGCTGTCAGGCAGACAGGCAGCCTTTAGCTTTATGTGTGTGTGGGTGTCCGGAGGCGCGCTCCACACCCACACTGCGAGGGCTGCGTGGGTACCAAATGGGGGCTGGCATCAGGCAAGCAGGGGCACACGACCGGACTGGTACCGGGTTTGTTGTGTTGCCCACCATGTAGGCTCCTCTTTGTGAGAATGGAAGACGGCATTATCTGGCCCAGGCTAAAAATAGCCCCTATGTCAGAATTCACCTGTATATCTTGGTTTTAACATTATTAATAGTATTTTCTTCTGAAAATTATTAGTCTTTATTAGTGTAACCCCTATTTACGGTTAAAAAGAAAACATATCAAGATAAACCTTCTTGATTTCTGTAATCCTGTGTTACTTTCTGATTCAAACCAATCCCACAAGTCCAAGCTTGGTAAGTCAAGCAGTTTTTCTCCTGTGTTTCTTTAAATAAATTGCCCAGGATTTAGTTGTATAAGCCCTTTCGGTCATTTTTTCCCCCGGTTTATATATTCTAAGCCAACAAGTTATAGGGCCATAGAGAGGCTGAATGATACCAATTAAGCTCAAGATATGACAATCTTTTCCTAAGTAGAGCAAAAGATTTGGTTCAAAAGGCACTTCAAATTGTTTCCTCTTACAGGATGGTACTTGCAATCAAAACAGACTTTATGGGGCTAAGATCTATTTTTGGTTATGCTGGTGTACAGCCGCGGCAAACCAGTCAAAACTCCCGTGAGTGGAAACGGGTGTATTTCAGAGCCATTTGAGTCGCTTCGTACAGAACCGGGTGTCAAAGCAGGTGTTAGACCTCTCTCGCTTTGGCTTTATATTTGGAACGAGATGGCTGTCGTTTAGCACTCAAGCAAACATGTGCTTGCTTGTGATATTCTATACTGGGAGCTGAGAGAGGTACTCATTTCAGCTTTCAGAAAGCCCTCCGTATTCCTTTTAGGAAAAACCATTTTCCACAGCTAAATTCAACATTTGGAAGGCTAGATTTATAGAGAGTTGAAAGAATTTCTTTAGTTGTATCTCAAAAAAGCAACACAGTGGGAACTTAAGTATTTCAGGATCATACTTAACAATTTGTTGACTTTTAGAAGCCAATTAAGTAATTCAGCTTTCTTTCTCAATGTATGACCTAATCGTACGTGTCCTTATTAAACTAATTTCATTAAAGCCAAAGACATTTTTTATGTGAATACATTCATGCAAAATTAATTTCATTTTCAGTGGTTCATTTCTCAAATTCAGAGTTATTTTTACTAAAATAAATTAAAAAATATTTTAAAATGTCAATAGTTCAAACAATCATTAGCAGTGCTATAATAAACCAGCACTTTTACATGCTGCAGACATTTACTTTAGTGAAGGAATAGATTTAAGCTTGGAGTCCCCAACAGGTCATGTGTAAAAAATAGTGAGTCAAATTCAATGCTAATTTGGGGATTTTTTTCATGATGTTCATCCATGCAGTATCTAAGGACTGATTTATACCATATGGGACTTCACANAAAAAAAAAAAAAAAAAATCTGGGAAAAAACAAAGCCGTACCACCAGCCTGAGGCAGAACCTGATGTTGAGGAAAGACTGGAGGCTTTCCTGGTGAGTGCAAGGCAGTACAGGGAGACTGTCTCATGCACATAAAGGCAAATGCTGACTTAAGGAGAGCCAGGCAAGCAGCTCTGCCTGCGCCTGGTGCAGGATCCCGCCTCCCTGGCGTTGGCTGTGCCCAGGTAAATCTGTGCTTGTCGGTGCAAAGGGCAGCCAGTTCAAATTAAAGGACTTTGAGCAATGATTGAGTGTAGGTGAAAGTTTAATTGTGTGGGTGACTCAGAGCGAGTGAGAGCAGCCAAGGGTGCGGAGGAGAGCATGAGGAGGTCTGGGCAGACAGAGAAACCTGCGGGTGCCATGACAGGGAGAAGGGTTCAACCAGTCCACGTTAGGGTCCTCCAGACGGGGGATACTGAACTCTTCATCCATCTGCTCAGCTCTAAGACAAGGGGAATGTTTTGGGGTGGAGGAAACAACATTGCAGACATTGCTGCCATGTGAAAGGAAATATCTTTTCAAATCAGTCAGGATAGGAAAATACAGGGAAAAAAAGCTGAAAAAGTACAATGCCACTTTGTATTATATGTGTGAACTTTTTGAGGTAAAAGTCTCTGCTTCCCTCTACTCAGTTTAAAAGACCCTAGTTTAACACAGACACCCACTGCAGCAAAGACAGTAATATGATACTTAAAAAGTATTCAGTATTTCCTTAGATGGGAGCATCTATTGCTGCATTAGGGAGGTTTCAAAACTGGATGAGATAAAAATACTCATTCTCCAAACCATACATCAGCTGCTGAGTGCCAAAGTGGTGAAGAAAGGTCTATAAAACGTGGCTCTCTCACTGGCCAGTACAGATTTTGTGATAATTCAGCTCCCTGGTCTGGCCATGGGTGTGATTATGTTCACCGTGACGTTCCTTCTTCCCAGTTGCAAGAGCACTGCCGTCACTCCTGCTGCTCCCCAGCATGGCTCATTCCAGCAGGCTGTGCAAATTGGCCATTAATTAGCCTCAGGAGATTAAAACCTTAAAAATTAATAACACCAGTAAAGAAAAAAAAACCAAACCAAAACAAACAAAACCAACAGGTGAAAGCTAAGCATCATTTTAAATGTGAAAAATTAATTTTGCATAATGCTAAATAGGAATTCATCTGTTACTAGAGGAAATATATTTCAGTGGTCCTAATAAAAATATTCATAGTTCTTTTTTTCTTTCCCTCAAAATAAAAAGTCAAGATTAGCTCATCCTCTGTGTCCTTTCTGAGGAACATTATCATACCATACTTGTTGATTACAACATGAAAACTAAAGGTATATTGGCCTCAGCACCTGCAGCAATAATTTTTATCTTCAACACTTTCACATTATAACTCCTTCTATTTCTATATTATTGTAACTTAAGTGATTATAAGTATATATTAACAATAGCTCTAAGAGCATCCAAGAATACATTATACACTGTCCACTTATTAAATTAATTATGATTAGTTTATTTTGGTATGTCTTTCCTCTGTCTAGATTTTTTGGTATTATGTTTTGCAATTTGAGCATTTTTTTCACATACTGTGAGCCTGTGCGTGTGACCTACTGAGAAGTCTAACAACTTGCATACGTTCCTGTAAAAAAAATAGGTCAGATCAGCTGTTACAAACTCTACCACAGACGCAGGGATGAGATTTATTCACATTAGTGTGGTAGACATATCTTAAACAAGCAGGTTTCTTCTGCTGGAGAAAGCAGTATAACCGTTACAGGTGATAAATACTTTTATTCCTACCCACTGCGTGTGATTATTTTCCATCATAGTTAAATCACCACATTCAGGGACATCCTTATGAATTTGGAGTGACAGTGACATCACTATTTTGGGTTTTTCTAAACTTAACACTAATTTTATATTAAAGGGGGACAGGGGATTTTGAACCTTCCTGCTATAGATTAGTGTTCCCGGCAACTATTGCTGAACTGCTGAAAAACAAAAAGAGGAAAATGTCCCACTTACTAATTAGTTCCCTACCCCAGAATTCAGATTCATTATTTCCATATCATACCTTTACAAATGTTCACTGTTTAATCATCTTGTCTCTCCACAAAAGCTGTGTTAGTATGACATACTGTAATCATTTTACACCTAAGAAAATGCTATCAAATGATTAAATTACTCATCTGATGAAGCTGGGTAATGAACGGAATCACTGTTTAGAGCCTCTCCTTCTGCATTTGTCTGTATTTCAGTGGACTGCCCCACTTAGGCTGGTCTCTTGTGACCTGCCCATGGTTGCAGGTTGGCTTGGCTGGTCCTGACAGGTGGGAAGAGGTGTGGGACAGTGATGCCCAAGCCAGGGCTGGCTCCCTGGGCTAGCTCAGGTGTGAGTGGGCAGGAGCAGTCAAGGGGCTCAATGGAGTGGCTGCAGGGACTCCTGAACCTGCCCAGAAAGCCTTTAGGAGGGTGCAGGCTGGGCCAGGCCAGAAGCACACCAGGGGGCTCTTGTAACAGCTCATCACTGCAGATGACCGTGTTCCACTTTTGGAGATGTTTCGTGGTACTTCTGAATTCAGACATAACCATGTAACTCACCCCTCAGAACTGTCCCATCTATAGGCCCTTGGACACCATAATGGTTCATGATATGGTGACTGACACTCTTGAGATGCTAGAGAAAGGGCAAAAAAACCCCAGCAAACTCATCTGTGACAATTTTGGCTTTCACAGAATATGGAAAACTTGTGTGTGTTGGTGGTACAGTCTCCCAAAGGCAGCCTTGGGATGACTGGGTGGCTGCAGGTCTGTCTGTCTGCCTGCCTGCCTGTGCACAAGAAAATGCTGAATGCTGCGGATTTTAGTCTTGATAGATTATGGACATATACAAACTAAGAGTATTTAGGGTTTAAGGAGATGCAGCTTAAAATTTTCTTAACAGATTGAAGACTATGCACGCTTGGTATAATGGTCCAATAAATTAAGGAAATAAGTTTATGGTGGTTTTCTATCATATACAAAAGCGATAGATTTCCATTAGTGGATTAGTAAGAGCAATTAGCCTTGTATGGCATTGATGTACTAGGTTTGAAATGTTTGTAAACCAGGAGATGGTAGTGTTTAAACATCAAGTGTCCTTAGAAGACACTAATGAAGATATGTTATGCTTTAAGCTAATTAGTGTTGTCAGACATTCATTCCCCAGTATCTGGTGATCTTATAACATGAGTGTTGCAAGGGAAGTGATAAACAGGAGGATTAGCTGTAGGAAGTGCAGAGTAGTTGTGGCTAATACGTGTATATGTAAATGCCACCACTGGGGATAAAGGCAACATGTTTATGGATTTGGTTGGAGAACTGTTTTCCTCTGAAGATATATCTGATTGATAGCTCTCATTAATTTGGTTTCTGTTAAACAACATATAAGACAGACATTACTTTCACTAGGCTTATGTGAGTCCTTTTATGATGTTAGGAACAGGGTGAGGTACAACTCCAAGGCATTCGGCCACCTAGGAGTTGAAGCACTTACTGTGGGCTGGATGTTCAGGCTGTCTCTAGGGTTGGTGGGGACAGATGGGCTTTTCCAGAAGGTAGTTTGTTGCACCAGGTTTAGGAAACTGTTGCAATGGGAAGGACCCCAACAGTGCCCCCAGAGATCATGGAAGGATCTTACCTGACTAGCTTAGACTAGATGCCCTACCTTCCAGATGGCTTAAGTTAGAGAGGAGAATATTAAGCTTTGATCTTGTTGGGCTTATTGCACAAGCATACACTGTCTCCTATAACAACTTCAGTGACGTATATGACAGTTTAGGAGGATGAAGCCAATTAACAACAGTATTTAACTGTCCTATCTTTATCTCTAGCTAGCAATGTTACTGTACTCTACATCCAACTTCAATAAAAAAAGCAATTATAAATAATAATAAAATGCCCGAGAGAAGCCAATCCTACATACATAATGTGGTTTTTACCTAGAATTTATTCAGCTTCCTAAATGCATACTGTAACTTGTAGCTGGGTTTTCCTTTATATTTAGAAAAGCAAATTAAAAAAGTACAAACATCTCAAATAGTTTCTGCAAAATCTGTCAGACTGTGCAAAGGAATGGGGTTTTGAACTTACATTGTACCTGGTACTTTCTCATTTCAGTACAGGTTATGATAGTTGTGTGGCTCAGAGCAACAGGCCAGTCCTCACTTTCAGAGCATCTCAGTGACACGAGAGAGGAGAGCAAATGAATACATTGACCTGCTATGCACGTGATGCACATAGTCAGGATTTTTTGGGGTGAATGTAACAGTACATGTGATCAATTTTTAAAACACATCTTCCTACCTGTGGAGTTTCTCAAACATAATTTGAACTGATTTTCCACCCTTATAACTGGAGTTTTGGCCAAGACTCAGCTGTAAGTCTGTGGAGTCTCAGCAACTCCCAGAAACTTGAAATCTGCGAACAATACTGCTGCAGCTCTCCAGGTGGTGGCACCCCAGACCTGTTTTTCTCTAAGGCAAGAAAGTGCCCTGAGAAGTCTAGAGGAAGCAAATGTTTTGTTTCTTATAATTTGTTCAATTTGTAAATAAGCATTTAAACTTCATTTTAAGAGTCACACTTGAAAGGAATCATTAGTAAAACAAAACAATGGCTTCTTACTATTGTTACCTATGGTACCTCATTTCTTTTCTTCAAGCTTTTTTAAATACTCTGTCATTCCATGTGTAGAGACTGTTTATTATTTCATGCACTATTTACTCATGTTAAAAAATGAAGTGACAAAGAATAGAGGCAAAGGTCTCCAGCTTGCAAGGAGTGGTGGATAAATATATTTGTTTGTGCTGTGGGATTGCAGTTCCACTAGAAGGAACACTTGACATTTTGATGAGTGTCTCCAGGGAAAAA
>RSEF01000031.1:20200225-20236249 GCA_003993805.1 Himantopus leucocephalus | reverse complement strand
CATTTTGCTAATGTACATGCTCTAGGAAAGTGCCTAGAAGTTCCTAAAGTGGTAAGTAACTGCCAACGTGTATTTGTCAAGAACAGATCAAGTCAAACCAGTCTAGTTTCCTTCAATCACAGTATAAATGGCTTTGTGGCAAAAGGAGAAACCAGAGATGAGATATACCTTGACTTCAGGGTGTCTTTTTAAACTGTCTTCCATGGCATACTCATTGGCAGACTGGTGCAATGCTGTCCAGGGGAAACCACTGAAAGCCAGGACACAGGTCTTGAGAATAGCTATCAATGGCTCACCGTCAGCTTGGCCACACATATCAAGTGGGGCTGTACAGGCATCAGCCTTGTTTTGGCTACTATTGAATAAGGACTTGGTTGACAAACGAGAGAGAATGCCTGCTGTATTTCCATATAAGTGTAAGATGGGAAGGATTGCAAGTATTTTAGATGACAGAGCTGGCATTCAAAAGGATCTCAATGAATAGAGATAAATGGACTGAAATAAATAGGCTGCAATTCAAGGAGGATAAGTGGAAGTCTCTACCCATTGACTGAAGAAATGAACGGCAGTGCTGGGGGGGAGGGGAGGGCAATGAGACAGGCACAAGTACCACAGATAAGGATCTGCAGCTTTTAGCAGGTCACAAACCGAACACAAATTAACAGTGTCATGATGCTGTAAAAAAGCAAACCTCACAGTGGGATATATAAAACCAGAACTATGTCAGGCACATAAAGCAATTCTTCCCTTGTGGCAAGGCCTGGACTGGACTGCAGCCTCCACATTTGCATGGCACATATAAAGAACAATATTGAGATAAATATCTCTCAATCTGCAGAAACAGACATAAAAAGAGAGGCAGTACAGTGATTTTATGTTATTAGGATTCCCATAGTCAGAAATGTGTTGTAGAATATTACTGTATGCTTTCAAATAGAAGAAATCCCTAGAGCTAATCTGAGAAGCAAAGAAATGAAGGCAAACCTGGTGGAGATTTTCAGGCAAGATTAGTAGAGCTAAACATGTACGGGTTGCTTAGGCAATCATTACAAATGAAAACCTGTGAAAAGTACAGTCATTGGGAATAGTGAGAATAATATTGTATGTTACACACACATAAATGGGGACTGATGGTGGCAATCAGAACTAGAAGTTGGGCTAAGATTAGAAAGATCTCTGTCCTCATGAACATGCAGTATTATTAGGTAGTCTTCATCAGGATGTACTGGAAGCCCAGCATAAACCAGTCTGTTACTGTCACCCTTCAGTATCTCAGTAAGGAAAATTCCCATCTTCACTGTTAGTGAGAAAGATTACTGCCCACAGGTATTATCTGTCTCTAACTTTTAAGATCCTATGAAAAAAAAAAACCAACCCGAACCTGTTTTTTTCTTTTGCTGTTATGTTATTCACAAATTCTGTAATTCCCAGTAGGTTTCCCACTCATTAGTCCAAATTAGTACATGTATCTTTAAATGGCTTCAAACCAAGATCGTCATATTTGATGTTCACTAAGCACACCAGAAAAGAGTAGCTGCATTTAGAGATGCACAAAGGACTCCTGTTTGCTTTGTCTTACCGCTTGGGCAACTACCTGAATTTGTCCTGTTTGGTCCCCCCTCCTTTCTCATAATTTCTGGGATTTCTAGTTCATCGTTGCTGAATAAGAGTCCAGGACTCCTTTTTGCAGAGAGGAGAACTGAAGCTGACTGTCAGACCATGCACACAAACACCACTGGTCAGAAGCTGAACTGTGTCTACAGGGTGTCTAAGCTGATGTTATTGTTACCAGTATTAGACAATTCCTCTCACACACTAGAGTTAGTGCCATGCTTCATGACTTGTCAGTATGTCATCCTGAGCATCATGCCACCCAATGTCTTTGGAGGTGAAGAAAATATCACCTATATCAAAACCAGAATAGCCTTCTGGTGTCTCCGGACACTAATAAATATTGAGTGAAATAACTGAGATGGGCCAGCAGGGTCCTGCAGTGCATACTCAGAGGTACATGGAGGCTGGTGCCTTTCTAGCTGCCTTTCTCCTCTTTATTCCTTATTTTCCTCTTGAGTTCTGCAACTGGGAGTGTTGAGAGCCATTCCTTCCTTTGCCACTTCCTAATACCACATGCACACAGCATGTTTGGTAGTGATTTGCTGTGGAGATTTAGCCTTTTTATAACTGTGGGATGTCTGGTTTTCCAGGGTTTAACATTTTTGGCATAATAACTAATTTGGTCAGGTGTGCTGTCCTTACCACTCCAATTACTTTTCGCATTAGTGCTGTAGCATCTTCTGTATTGCTAGAGGAATTTAAGAAAGGTGCCATGAAAGGACATTCCAGAATGGGAGAAGCCAGGCTTTTGCTTTCTGCTTCCTCCTCTCCTTTTTAACAGTGCCCTTCAAAACCTTTTACCCAAACATCCTCCCAGTGGCTAGAAAAGAAAAGAAACCATCACATTTATTGTTAAAAAATATAAAAAGAATAAAAAATCACTGTCCTACCACACGTGAGCTGTCGCAGTTGCCTCCAGTGCATAGTTCTGCATGGGGTGAGCTGTGCTGCGTGGTGCGGGCTGTCCCCAGGACGGCTCCTCTGCGGGGCCATGGCTCCAACCCCAAGCAGAGTTGCTACTGCTTAATGCAGCTTTTCAGCATGGAGACTCAGTGCATCTCAAGGATTATATATCTTACCCTTCACCTTATTTTCTTGTGCTTTAAAACATAAGTTTTTATTTCTTTTGTATTTCGGACACTTCAAATGGGCATTGTGGTTGTGAAGACTTTGGGGCATTAAAAATCTATTTCACGGTAACAAGCAGATTTTTTTTCTTAGGATTTCCAACTGAAATCTCTGCCCACTTTTGACGTTTACCATTTCAGCTTACTCTAATTATTCCCAAGGGTACAAACAGGCAGGTATGCCGTTGCCACCAATGGACGCTTGGCTGCCACTGCTTTTTCTTGATTAAGAAATTTAAAAACTCACATGGGAAAAAGTAGTCATACTTTCTTTATGAAGTGTTGACAGTCTGAGGTTTAGCCATTACAGCTACTTTGTAATGACTAAGTCTACTTTCTGTCATTTCAAACAATGATCAAAACTCTGCTGTCAGTTATCTTTGGAAAACTCCCCAGATTTTACCAGGCTTACATCTCTTCAGGAGAGAGCAGGCTTCCTCCCTGTTCTCTTGCATGAGTCCCAGCTGGATAAAATCTGTAAGGATAGCGGAGACAGAGTATCGACAGAACTGATGGGAAATGGAAGCAGGATAAAATCCAACAGAGGATGCTTGACACAGATCAGTCTCTGACTTTACTATAATTTTGTAACACAACACTGTAAATTGACTGGAGTTGCTTGAGCTACTCCAGAGTCACACCGTGAAACCTGAGGATTTCACCTGGCCTCTGCAAGCAGAGGTCACCAGAACAGGAGAGAAATGGGAAGATAGGTATTTTGTGGTGGATAGAATCATAGACTAATAGAATTGTCTAGGTTGGAAGGGACTTTTAAGGTCATTGAGTCTAACCAGCAACACTGCCAAAAACACCACTAAACCATGTCCCTAAGTACCACGTCTACATGTCTTTTAAATACCTCCATGGATGGCGATTCCACCACCCTCCTGGGCAGCTTGTTCCAGTGTTTTATAACCCGTTTCGCGAAGAAATTTTTCCTAATATCCAATCTAAACTTCCCCTGGTGCAACTTGAGGCCATTTCCTCTTGTCTCATCACTTGTTACTTGAAGAAGAGACCGACCCCCCGCCTCGCTACAACCTCCTTTCATTAGGTAGTGATAAGGTCTCCCCTCAGCCTCCTTTTCTCCAGACTAAACAACCCCAGTTCCCTCAGCCACTCCTCATAAGACTTGTCCTCCAGACACCTCACCAGCTTTGTTGCCCTTCTCTTGACACGCTCCAGCACCTCAACGTCTGTCTTGTAGTGAGGGGCCCAAAACTCAACACAGTACTTGAGGTGGGGCCTCACCAGTGCCGAGTACAGGCGGATGATCACTTCCCAAGTCCTGCTCACAACACTATTCCTGACAAGGCCAGGATGCCGTTGGCCTTCTTGGCCACCTGGGACACTGCTGGCACATATTCAGCCGGCTGTCCACCAACACCCCCAGGCCCTTTCTGCCAGGCAGCTTTCCAGCCACTCTTCCCCAAGCGCAGCATGGGGTTGTTGTGACCCAAGTGCAGGACCTGGCCCTTGGCCTTGTTGAACCTCACATCACTGACCTCGGCCAACTGATCCAGGCTGTCCAGATCCCTCTGTAGAGCCTTCCTACCCTGAAGCAGACCCACACTCCTGCCCAACTTGGTGTTGTCTGCAAACTTACTGAGGGTGCGCTCAATCCCTTTGTCCAGGCCATTGATAAAGATATTAATCTGGGTTACAGTAACAGCTTCTCTTAATTTAGCTGCCATTAAGGATTTCAGGAAAGAAAACAGACAAGAGATGGAAAGAACAAGAGGAAACCTAATTGAGAACCAAAGGAATTGCAAGAAGATTTGGCTGGTGCTTCCACTGTGGGGACTGGGATTGAAGGACTTCCAGGACTGATTAGAGGTAACAATTTTATATGGATGTGGAGAGCACCTCCCTATCAAAATATGGGAGAAGGAAGACTGCTTAAAGTGAAAAGATTATATTTGTGGAACAAATGCAAGCAAGTGGAAAACACAAAGTGAGGAAAATGCAAAATCAGACAAGTATTTAATCTGAACAAATCCCTAGGATTAGATCAGGAGACAAAGGCTCTGAATATCTGAGGTCCCTCCCATACTTTCTGAAGCCAGACGAGCTGTCCATGAGGTCACTTTGCCCGTGGGACTTCAGGTCTTGAGTGTCCCTTAGCCTGAGTTCACCAGTGAAACAGATAAAATGCAAAACCACAGAAAATCTTGTGAAAGAACCAGCCCAACACCCTCCCCAGCCACTAATGTACTACTTCTGCGGTGCTACAGGACAGACTGTATGGTCTTCAGGGCAGAAACTTCCCTGTGGTTTGTTCATTGTGCAGTTACTGAGAGCTGGAGGTGATATTGCCAGGTAGGTAATAATAAAAATCTCCCTCATATCAAGGAGAAAACCTTCAAGGGCAAGGGCTTCTGGAAGGAAGTGCCACTGAAGAGAATATCAAGCTTCATAAGCAGCTACTGCAGATGAGCTTTTAATTAAAAGGAGAATAAAGAGAAACAGCAGAAGAAAGCTAATCAAAGGAGAAAGATAAAGCAGAGAAGCCTGCTTGATATTTCTTTTGGTTGGTTGTTGGTTGTTTTTTTTTTTAATGCTGCTTTTTATTGTTTATGAAGCAAATGCTTAAACAAGCACTACTGCTGTTGTCAGTAATACTGTAACATTTGCCTTCAGTCCCTCTGTTGCTCAGGGAACATGTCAGATTTTCAGCACATTTAGCTTTGCCATTTACTTCACAAATCACAGCTGCAGAATGGTACAACCAAGCCAATTTTACTAGAAATGAAATGCTGAGGAAATGAAATTTCTCCAGTGGTGTTCCCAGGTATTCTGAGTTTAGGGTAATCTTTTCATTAATGTGGTTTGGCAAAGAGATAAGCTGTAAAAACGTGGTACTCCTGTAGGATTAAATAATAAAGATCACCAGTGGCAGTTAAAGAATACAACATTTGTACCTTTGTAGGTCCTAGTGCAAGTTTGTATCAACAGTGTATTTTTCAGAATGTAAGTGCCCGATATTAAAAAGGCGAGTAACAGGAGATGGATGTAAGAGAAAAAAACCTCTGAAATCCTCAACATAAATTCACAAGCTGGTGTTTGAACTAAGATGAAATGCCCTCTTCTAAATGAAATGCCTTTAGTCAAGGTATTTCTTGCTATAAATATTTTACCTTGGATAGTAACAATGAGCTTTATTTTTAAGGCATTTGCAGTGACCTTCAGGGCAGACGGTGGAAAGAAGCTGGTTGCACTGAATGAAATGTTGTTGCTGAATTCCAGATGCGGGACACCGGCAGCTCATGTAGCTCTCTCTGGCTAATCCAGCAGCTAGAAAACAATGCTGTGGGAATGCACCATTTTTTACCCAATGAGAATTTAATTCCGTATGTTTCTTTTGCACAGGTTGAAGAGATCAAGGAGTAAGAAAATGAGAAAGGAAGCTTATTTTCTTCCTCATGAGTGAGAACTGCAAGTAATCCTAATCAACTTTAGCTGAGGTCAAATGCACACTGTCTCACACCAGAGTAACAGCCATAGACAAAAATATTCTTAAACCACAGTGGTACTGTGATAAGATCGAGACACTCAGAAAGAGACACTTGACTTAACTCTTGTGTTACTGAAGCCAAGGTTTCCAAACTCCCCTTTAGGAATTCCACTGCTGTTTAAAGTTTGATTTGGAAGGCACAGGGAGACAAAGGTGGTGGGTGACAACCCAAAGCCTGGAGGCAGCTGAATACATGCATACCAAGGAGGAGAGCAGAGTGAAGGTCCAGTGCATTTGTAAATCCACTTGAATGCTTTCAGTGCCTTCTACTGAATAAGAATATTTCCCTCCCTCACGGTATGACATAATAACTTGGTAGCAGAAAAATCAATGTTTATTTCCAAGCATGGTGTGATTTTGATGTTGCATAAAAGCTTGCACAATGTTAGGCACTTTTTTTATTTTAAAATACTCATGTTTTGAAATGAGGTGCAGGTTACTGTGTAGGAAAATCACAGTAATAACTTGTCATAGTCTTCTAGTTTGTAAAACACAAAGCTTGAAGTCAGGTAAATATTCACAATGAAAGTTTGGTCAAACATAAATGCAACTAATTAAGCCAATAAGACATTTTCTTCCTGATCATTATTCTGTTAACTGGCATATAGTAATGGCTTTTATGTAATAGAGGAAGTGATTTTACAATTTGTTTTGCAGTAGGAAATCTGCCATAAGTCATCTGAATACTCAGGTGTAGGCTCAATCCATATCTCATGTATTCTTCCAATGTTGTGGAACCGAAGAATTTATTAAAAAATAAATTTTGGAAGTATATATTAGTAAATTACTTCATTTTTTTTTACAAAATATTTGTATGATAATATATCTTATATATCTCTTGGCAAAATTCATGTTTCAAAAGACTTAGCTTTTCTGACTTTTTTCCTATTTCTCCAATCTTATTTCACTGTAAGGCACATTTGCATTGATACTATGTCATAATTCTTTCTTCAGCTTAGTTTTTATCTGAAATACACTATTATTGTTTTACAATTTATTTGTTGAGTGAACAGAGGAGAAACTGCAGGAAGGAAGCAATGAAGACTAAAACAAACTCTGCTTTATCCTGCTTTTTCCTGTGAATTACTTTCTAGGTCACCACCTCTTTTCTTTTCATATGAAGACACAGAAGTGCTCCCATCCACAAAATAGCGTATTAGTGGAAAGCAGTTTCCAAGATATATTAATTTTCTCCCTTATGCCACTGCTGACGTCAGCAATAAATTTGTCTGGAAATGCAGCTCCTCTTCTCCGTAATTGAACAGGTGTTTTGCTATTGATTTCAGCAAGATCCATTGTTTAGCTCGGCATTTTCTGTCTTGTATTCTGAATTATTGCTCTGAACAGAGAACTACTCAGAATGCAGAGCCATGTGTACATAACTGAGGAATCTTCCTCTTTAATAAAGCATTTTCTGGAGTGTGAAAATTCAAGTGTCCCAGTGTCAGGGATTTTTGAGCATTTCAGAAACACTTTTGGTCTGATTTTAGTCTTTGTCCCTTTTGTAGCATGGCTGGATCTCTTCAGTGCCAGCTTTAGCTGTTCACTCACTGATTCTGTTGCCACGGACAAAGGTGTCATCTTGCGTGTTAGATGTCCTGTGCTTCACATCAGTAATCACAAAGTTGTTCAGTTTGGCAGTGACACATCTGATTTGCTTTATGTTTCCTTTTGCAGCAGGGCAAAATTGGGGGGAGCATGAGGCAGAGCACTAGCTGATGACAGAGGCAATAAGGAAATAAAAGGCACTGTGAGACAACAGAAAGAGTTTTAAAGCAAATTAACCCTGTTTGCAATTAACAGCTCATGAGAAAACCTATGGAACAAAACCTTCCAAGTGGGCAATGTGATGATGCCTTCATAGGTTGAATGTCCTGGGTAGAAACACTCCTTGTGTATAAATATGGTATCCAAAATTATTTCATACCATTGAAAATATATTACAGAGGTTAAAAGAGTAAGGACACTTCCCACTAAACAGTAAATTTAAGTAATGCAGGCTACAATACTTCTCATTCAAGTTGTCAAATTTTGTAGAGTTAATTAAACGATCTGATTGAGTGAGCATCCCTCTATGTTTAAAGTATGATCAAGAAGCCAGCAAAACACAACATCAGTCTTCAAGTGACTTTTAGATTAAGTCAGTGTCAAAAATGATAGACACTGCTACACAACCATGTTGGACCCGTAAGGCCACAAGGGCTCTAGACCAGGTGGGTCCAGCCCATAGTTCTGACAGTGGGAACAAGAACATGGAGAATACAAGTAGCAGATACATCTGGAAATGCATTTATAAAGGCACTTTGAAAGTGTGAGTACTGCATCTGTGTGCACTACTTCATGCTTAAAAATGGAGACGCATAAAGCGTAGGACGTCAGCAGAAGGCTAGCTCTAGAAACCGCTTATTTAGTGCTTCGCAGTCTCCCTGCCACCAGCTGCCATCTTGCTGAACGTGTGCTCTCTGCCTGGGGTTGTGAAGTTTTCTCCTTCAGATGCCCTAAATTGTCTTCAAGCCCTTGTTCTGCCCTTCCTGATACTCATCAAGGACTGTAACCACTACCTCACAAACACCTCATCCCCTACCATAATTTCTCTGTTCCTTCTAATGTTGCTGAATATGCTCCACATCTGAAGCTCTTGCTGACTCTCCTTTCTGTGGTGCTGCCTCCTCTTGTTTCTGTTCCTCTTCCCTGGCACCACTTTAAGATTTCTTTTAGCTATCCCTCCTTTACCCCTCTGGGGAACAGTCCTTGGTCCCTGACTATTCTCACTCTATGACCTTTCTTCGGATGACATCATCTGCCTAATGTGCTTCAACTACTATATTTAACCTTAAACAAACCCACAATCCTTTATTCTGTTACCCACAAGTAGCGTCCTTCAATCAAATACTGTCTTTCTTCTTTTCTTCTTCTTCTTCTTCAGTTTATCGGCTTGAACTTAACGTGGCCAAAACAGCTTCTTTCAATCCCTCACCCACTCCCATGCTTTTCTCAATCACTGATCACACCAGCACTTTATTTTCTGTCACTCTGGTTCATAGTCTGACTGCAGGTTTTAACACTTCTTCCTCCTTTGCTTTATAAATCTACCTTTTGCCATGTTTATCTTCCCAGTGCTTTCTAGACTGTGGTCTTTCCTATCAGCTTTTCTTACTTAACCGTTCCAGCCAGATATTCACCTGCATGCGTCTTGGATGCAGTACCCTCCTCCTGGCCTTTCCCAAACCTATGGCGTCATCCTTCAGCATTCAAAGAACAGATGAACTCATTTTCCTCACCTGCAATGAACCTTTTCCTTACCCTCCTATTCAACATCACATGAAAGTTCTTGTTTTGCATCTCCCTTATATTCATCGTGTCAGCGATGACTGCTTTGAAAGTCCAATTTCCTACTAATTCACAGCACTTTTACTTTCTCTCCCCACTACTGTTTCTTGCACTCAAACTGCTGCCTTAGATTAAAGAGGAAAGCATAGCAGATATATGGATCAAGATCTAGTTCAGTCACATAAAGCAAGAACAAAAGACCCAACAAAACAACAAAGCCACCTGCAATGGCTGCGTGGGAAGCAGTAGGAGTGGGATATAAGGTTTATTTACTTTAGAGTTTTCAAATGATTCAGAATGATGAAGTTGCAGCCCAGGTTTTATTATTGTGCTTTTAGCAGCTGTGCCTTCTCCCACTGTCTGACGTGCCATGACTTGTCTAACTTCCAAACATTTTGCAACACCCAGCTGTATGACCATCTATTGATGAGGTTAACATTCTCAAAAGTGGGTTTTTAAGTTACAATTAAAACAGGGTGGCCCTATTTGTGGCTGACCTTTAAAACTGTGCTGATAATCAAATAGTGGAGGCTGAGGATAAGGCGTTACTGCTTTAGTTAACTTTCATTTTGCATCCCTCCTGTTTGTGCACAGTTAAAAGTATGTCAAGGACATTATAACTCAATCATGAGTATGTTCTGAGTAAACACATTCAAATAAATAAGCATTGTCATTTGCATTAACACAGCCTCTTCAAGCTTCATATAGACTGTGGCAAAATGCAGATGTAAAAGGAAAGACAACCCCTTCTCCAAAGGGTTTATAATCTTAACATAAGGCAAGATGTGGTAGTTGAAACAAACAAAAGCAGGCTCAGAAGGTAATGGGTAGACAGGGGTCCCCAGTAGCCACACGGCCAGTTTTTGGGAAGGACAGTGATGTATGGCAGATAAAGAGCTTTTATGATGTTGTTAGCAGAGACAAAGGAACAGGTCAAACACAGGTTTTTTAGTTTATCCCCACCCAACCCAGAGTAAGCAAGCAGTGTTTAAAGGTCATCATGCTATGTGAGTCAGAGGGAAAGATTTGAAGGAAGAACACCATGAATTTGGGTAAAACACTGCACTTTTTACTGTTGCTTCAGTCCCTTTCTCCTCTCGCTTTTTATCACACTCACGTACACATCCTCCTTCCTCTGAGATTGTCATATTTAACAGTTCCTCACAAGCAGAGGCTGTATCCATCTTTGTGGCTGCATGGTCCTTAATACAAGGGAGCCCTAAGCAAGGTGCAGCATGTGGTTACTAGGAAAATTATCATCACACCTATTCTGCAGATCTGTGCCATTTGCTTTGCTTGCGAAGTTAAACGAGAGATAGAAAGAGCAACATTCAGAGCACTGAGATCTTCCAACCGCTGCCTGTACATCCCTCCTGTACACTGAATGGAGCATAAGCTGATAGAAAGGTTTAAACTGATGACAAAAATGGTCAACAAGACCACACCACACACCGCGCCCTGCACCCCACAGCATGCACTGCACAGCATGCACCGTGCACGACACACCACATGCTGCAACACTGCACACTGCAGCACCGCACACTGCTCTTTGCACACCAGCACTGCACACACCACCAGCTCTGGAGCCACGCACTGACCATCTGCCCTCACCATAAGACCTATCTCAAAGAGTCTAACTGCATGACTGCCTTAAGTCAGATGTTTCACAACATTCCACCTCTTAACTTTACAAATCTAAATCATATTCGCTATGTTTTAATTTCCTTTTCATTTAAAAGGCTGAAAACAAATTCTGTGAAGTATACCAGCACCACTGCCACTTTCCTCAGTGTGGCCTGAGCCACAAGCTTTCAGCAAAGAGCTGCTGGCACTATATAAAAGTTCAAGAGCTTTAAAAGAGCTCTTGAACTCTATAAAAACAACCAGATTTGCTGTTCCCAGCTCATGGCTGTTACCTTAAGGGGGTGGCTGGCTGCTGGGAACATGTGCTTGGACCAAGAGGTGGTCATGGTAGCACAGTCTCTGTCACGCCCTTCTGCTGTGTTTCTGCTCCAGTACCGTCTCAGCAGGCTGTCATAATTTTCCTGAACCAAATGAGCCAGAAAAGGGACATGGTGACTTCTGGCAGTGTGTGTATTTTAGCAAAATCTAGACAGATTTCCTGGAATGAAGTAGATGGTCTCTGTAACCTGAGGGTTTTCTCCCCACTCAACTATGCGACGCATGCAACAGTGTCAGGGGCTCAGGAAAGACAAGACTGGAAATTACCTAAACAAATGACTGAATGAATGGAATGTTGTAGGCAGGGAGCCTGAACATAGGAATTAATATAAGCAATCACAATAATATATCAAACAAGTCATAGTTTGGCTATCTAATGTGTTCCTAATCAAGAAAGGAAAAAAGACCCTCAGTTTGGATGGTTGCATTCAGAGGGTAGTGGTCAACTGCTCAATGTCTGGATGGAGTATGATGTATGCTTGCAGCCCAGAAGGCCAACTGTATCCTGGGCTGCCTCGCAAGAAGCATGGCAAGCAGGTCGAGGGAGGGGATTCTGCCCCTCTACTCTGCTCTGGTGAGACCGCACCTGGAGTACTGCATCCAGCTCTGAGGCCACCAACTTAAGAAGGACATGGACCTGGTGGAGCACATCCAGAAGAGGGCCACAAAAATGATCAGAGGACTGGAGCATCTCTCCTATGAAGACAGGCTGAGAGAGTTGGGGTTGTTCAGTCTGGAGAAGAGGAGGCTCCAGGGAGACCTTATTGCAGCCTTTGAGTACTTAAAGGGGGCTTATAAGAAAGACAGGGGCAAGCCTTTTAGTAGGGCCTGTTGCGATAGAACAAGGGGTAATGGTTTTAAACTGAAACAGGGTGGATTTAGACTAGATATAATAAACAATTTTTTTAAGATGAGGGTGGTGAAAGACTGGAACAGGTTGCCCAGAGAGGTGGTAGATGCCCCATGTCTGGGGCATCACGGTCAGGTTGGGTGGGACTGTGAGCAATGTGATCTAGTTGAAGACGTCCCTGCTGATTGCAGGGGGGTTGGACTAGATCCCTTCCAACCCAAATTATTCTATGATTCTATGTTTGGAAGTTACCTCCATTCCTTTATCAGTTCCTAAATGGTCCATGGGCTCTGTACTGAGGATGAAAATCTGAACAGAGCAGAATCCTTTGCTAGCTATTTGCAAAATACTGAAGGGGAAGCAATACAAATGTCTTTCCCAATACTTATCATATCTCAGTAAATGACTTTTTTAAGACAGAACATGTGAAAGGATTTTAAATATTAAGAAGATAATAATGTGACTGGATGTTCCTATTAAACAGCTATTACATCAGTGTGAGAGTATGTTGTTTCCTTTTCACACTAGTAATCTGAAGGAAAGAACATGTAGTCTGTAGAGAGGGAGGAGAGAATCTGTATTTCAGAGGGTAACTGATTCTGAGTGATTTGGAGGGAGTAATCCAAATACAGTGTTCTGTAAATTAGTGTTGTTGTTATGTAAACAGTAAAACTCATAGCTAACTATACTCACAGTAAGAGTATGCAATAAACACGGGGATGTAGATAGATCTCTAGCACTTACCAGACGAACTGAGTTGCTAACTGAAAGGGGTCTCTCTGTTCTCTTTCAACTGCCTGACTGTTTTTGAAATTTCTTTTTATGTATTGTGCTGCTTTTGTGCTTATAGAAATGCACTCTTCCTTGTAGCTTGCCCTTATCAAACAAGCTTTTTTTATGGAAGTCTGTTTAATGGCAGGCAGACGTAATTTCAGTTCTTTAAGGTCATGCTGCTCTCTTCAAAGGTTAGGACATATGCTAGATTTAGGCTGCCTTTTTGAGGTTGGCTTTTAAAGAAAAACTTGTAATGGGCACCATGTTCCTATGGAAATACCATGTATTATTTAAAAATCATAGTCATCAAGGAATTTGCTCCCATAGATAATTTATGAAGAATAATCTATCCCTATTTATAGATAGTTTAGAAAAAAGGTGTTCTTTCTCACATCTATAACAACTGGTGGTAATAATAAACATATTACTACTACCCAGCCAGCAACTTCACAGAATATACCTGGCTTTCCTGAAAGCTGCAAAAACATAAGATGATGGGCAACCTGAGATTAAAGCTCTTACCAAGAATAAAACCAAACCCAGCGATCTCTGAAGCAAAAATTTGACTGGCTGGAGATGGCTGTCTGGGAGCGAGCAGTGCTGGCACTTGTCACATTCTCAGGGAAGTGGCTTCCTGAGTCACAGTCTTTTCCAAGAATATGAAGTCTTAACAGCATTTCCTGAGTTTTTTAAAAAAAATTATAACCCCCTCCCATTTTGGCTTATTCCTCTCCATATAACTCCTTATGCTCACCCACAGGGCCCAAGTGGGAAATAGAAATTCCAGGTCAAATACTAAGGGATTTAAGTAATTTCTACTATTTCATAATGACTTATGAAGCCTTTTACATCCCATACTTGGGAAAGACCTAATGCAATCATATCTACAGTCTCTTGTAAGGTATCACAATCTGCCGTGGTAAGACGTGGCTAGAAAAGTGATCTTCCAGGATTTCAAATTTTAATTGGTCTGGAAGATTTGATGTAATCCCTATTAGCGGTTCCAGTAAAAGTATAAGCTAAAATGTATTGATGGAGAAGAAAATATTTCTTTCAATTTAAACTCTAGATCAGGTCAATGGGAATTTCTCCATTTTGTCTTTGTTGCTATTTCTAAGCAATATTCTCCTGAAACCCAAAGATGAACGCATTATGTTCAACCAGACTGGAGGTCACAAATTTATGGATCTTTTCTATGATCTTTATCAGAAAAAAATCTATTAGTGTAAGAACAGCTTTGTAAAACAGCAATTCTTCTCTTATGGGCATTGCTATTTCAGAAAGAAGCAAATCTCTACAACTTTCTGGATCTTCTCTTTATGGAAGTTTCTAGGGCAATTATACAGGAATCAGGATTCAACCTGATGTAGTGAATATTTTCCTCAGTGAAATGGAGGTAAGTGTAGCATTACAATGATCTCAAATTTGTGGAAGGCAAAATAATTAGAGTGCTAAATAAAACTGTGGCCAGGACAGTCACAAAAGAGGTCTCTTGCCCTGAGCTGTTCCTTATACGCAAGCACAGGAGTACCAGATAGGAGCAAGAGGATAAACCTAACTGGGAATGTGTGCTGCTGGGCTGTGTGGAGGTCTGGTTGCATCCATCTGAGAAGAGCATTGGCAAACTGGATGTGGAAACATGTCCAGAAAATTCTTAGAGGAAATGTTGTATAATGAGAAACTTCAAGAGATTAAGCTATTTATCTTACCAAAATTATTAGTGAAAAATAACTTGGTTTTAATGTATACGTGCCTACAGGGGAGAAAATACAGACTTTTATAGGTCCCTTAAGTTTCCCAGAGAAAGACATAGTAGAAAGATATGGTTATGGTGAAACCAATTGATTCAATTTACTCTGATTTTAATACTGAGGATGGTTAATGACAGAGGGGGATGGCACCAAATTCTTGCTTCTCAATTTTTTAGAGGAGGGATTTGACCCGGGGCTGCCCATGTGTCCTCAGAGTTTGGGCAAAGCTGATCCAGAGCCTCAGGGTGGGGTGAATGGACCAGGCTTAGGTGCTGAGGAGACTGTTGTGAATCTGATGAGCCTGAGGTGACTCCCTCCAGCTCCAAAAAAGGCCATGAATATATATATATGAATCACAATTTGAAAGCTGCATCAGGGATAAAAATGTTTCTTATTTAAACAACTCTGTGCTAAATTGTTTCATAATCAGCAAAATAATTCAATATTCCAGGAAGAATTTTCCCAAACTGGGCTCAACTTGCTGCATCGTGGCTCACAAATCTTCGTTTACTCCAATCCAAGCTGGTATGTTATTTATTCTTGAAGAAAATTGAAACTGAATGTTGTAGTCAGCATTCTAATCTATTCTTTTTTGATAATCATTATTATTGCTGTTATTATTGTTATTATTATGATGTTTGGTTTTTTTATTATCTTTTGTTAAATTCTCACAATCTGCTCAGTATTGTAGAAGATGCAGTAGACAACACCTGCCCCCGAGTGCATATAATTTCAGCCTCTGATCTGGCAATTTAAAATGCATGGCTGGAGTCCACATTAAAGTTAATGATAATCCGCTTGAGCACAGCGGTCTGCCTGAGCGTTATAAATTGCAGGATCGGGGCCATAAGTGTTTACATGTGGATATAAGATTCCCGTTAGTCTCTTAAAGTCAAAGCTTACGGCTGTAGCAGAGAGTGTGATTTCCGTACCTTGGAAAGATACAACAACTGCTCTGAAACCAGGTGTATGGCTTTACGGATTTGTTCCTGTTTTCCTTACTTTGCGTGGAAACCCTTCTCTGACCCAAATTTGGTGTGAACCAGAGGCTCCTTCAACCCAGCAGCCTGCTGATGGAATGACTGTCAGTGCCAGCTTTGCTGTGGACACAGGTTCTGGAAATCACCCACTGCTCTGGGGAAGAGCCGGGAGGTGCTGCCGAGAGGTAGCCCACACGTCTGGCATCCCTCGCCAGGGACGGACAGGCCAGCAGCACGTGCTGCCAGGCTGGGAGCCTGGCTCCTGGACCAACCCTGCACCTCAAGGGACACCTGCACCACTCCAGGTCTCGTGACAGGAGCTCCTAGGAACACCAAATCCAGCTCTGGGGTCACCAAAAGGGCCAACCCTAGATGTTCTGAAGAAAGCTATTTAGGTTCAGAGAACTGGTGTTTCTGGAGGAAGTTGTGTTCATCAGAAAAAAATTATCCTCCGATCTTCTTTAATTACTCACGTCCGTCTAAGTCCTATTCACTTGTGTGCTTAAAATAAAAAAATGCATGAATAAAAAAGAATATAGCCAGTGGAAATTAATTGCCTGCTGCACTTTGTTTCACTAATTGAAGAAGAAATTGATGCAGGTGAGGAGGAGGAAGGCTGTGGAAGTGATTTGCACGCCAGGCGTTTGGGAAAGGCACCGTTCCCGTGCAGTGCTGTGATTCTGAACAGAGCACACAGCATCCACCACCAAGCACGCGCTTCTGTATTTAGAGGAGCCTAGCAAAACCTACTGAGTATAGGATGTTGAACAGAAACAGCAATTTTCATCAGTGTATTATCTTCCCCCTCTTTACACTGATTCTTCAGGAGAAAACAGCCGGCTAAACTCTAGCTACTATTAGCAAAAATAGCTGCAACCCAACTGGAAGTAATTTCACTGTTGACTGCATTGCAGTGTATACAACCCATTTCATTCCAGATTCAGGGGAGAGCAAAAGTATCATGGCTGTGTTGTCCTTGACCTCTGCCAGGTACAGCTAGTGCCCCAGCCCAGTCGGCATGATACAGGAATAATATTTCTCTCTCTGAAATGTCAAGTCTGTTTTTTTTTTCTTTTCTCCTTTTAGGTTATCTATGAATTTTCAAGCCAGCTCCAGAAGCTTAGTGGAACAGAGCTGCCTCTCGATAACTGGGTTGTCAATGGCCCTGTCCCCTTTTACCTCCAACACGAGACTGCCTCCCTCCTCTCTGTCCCCTGACTAAGTTTCAATTTCCAGTTTGCATTTCTTGCATGCTACCCGCTTGGTCTGGACAATATCCTCCAAAGTCATTGGGCCACTTCTGTTAGAATATAAGATCATAAAAGTTACAGCTGGAGAAGAGCACGCTGCCCTCTTAAATGTGAGAAAGTGAGTGTGGCACGGGGTCAGGTGCTGCCCTCAATTATACCGTTAGAGATCTGGAGGAATTTTGTTTTCTTCAATGACATTAATCCTGTTAACTGAAAGTCAAGAGCACTGCCAGTGTGTTTCCCTTTGTACCCCTTCCCCTTCTCCGCTTCCGTTTATAAGTGATTCCCATCATAAAGGATTTGGGGATATTGTGTATAGCAGAAGGTTTATAAATATTAATGCTGTCATACCCTGCACAATGTGAGACACAAGCCAGGTAGTCTGTTTAGAATGAGCTCGTTTATCCTCTGTGGGCACCGCAAGCACGGCCAAACTGAGACAGCTTGAATTTATGAGGTGCAGAGATTTCAGGGGAAGGGAGAACCAGGTATTCACTTCTTCCTGCAAATCTAAAACTGTCCTGCTGCAACACAGGTTTTGATCTCCCAGGTTAAGGTCTCACTCTCTTCAAGGCATTATCTTCTCCAGAATTTTTAAAGATGGAGGAAGATGTGCCTTACCTCTTGCTTTGCTTCCTCACCTTCCCTCTTTGGGTCCTTCCTGCTCCTCTGTCTTTTCCCCTTCTGGTCTCTGCCTCTCCTCCCTGTCTCTCCCTTTCTGTGTTCTCCTAATTTATCCAGGAGTTTTTTTCACCCTCTTTTGTTTCTCTGCCCACTGGAGAGGACCCGTTTCCTATATGTGTTTTCAGGTTGTGAAGAGGAGAAATTTAGCTTAGATGCTTGTGTAATTACTTCGCATTTTTAGGAAGCACAGCTTGGAAAAATTGCTCTAATTTGTGTAATTTTTCTGGAATCATGCTAGCACAAAATTTAAGTAATTGGAATATGCTTTTAAACTAAAAAGCTACCACACTGGATGCTTCTTTAAAAATTTCTGTTTGTAGTTGGATAATTACCACTATCTTTATACTCTCCTCAGTTCTGCTGTAGAGTGTTTTTTTAGTAAAATTTCTGTGGAAGCTTTGTTTGAATGTCAAAGTAATTGAAGGGCTCTGTCTGGATGCTCTGTGCCTGCCTGGGACAGCCACCGAGCTTCTCACAAGCCGAATTTCTTCCCCATGGGAGCTGCCTCCAGTGCGGTCGCAACTAAACTGTGACAAAAACTCATCTGTGTGTCAGTGCTGTAAAGAGCACTGAATGTGCATCTATAATTAATGCCTGTAGGCTTCAGCAGAGCTGGTCCTGAATGGGAAGAGTGGGAAGTTATCACCTGTCCTGTATAAAACAGCCTCAAACACAAAGATGCTGGAACCTCACCCCATGGCCTTGGCAATGGACTCTGCCCCATGAGTGCATTATAATAAAGACAGTTGTTTCTAAGGCTTTTTATTTTTTCCTTCAAAGAGAAAGCTCCGCCCTCAATCTGTACATAATATTTTCCATATTTTGTCTTTTCCCACATTAGTGTTACACATAAGCAATTTCTGCTTGGGTAAATACCAAAACTCTGCATTGGAGCAGGAGATAAAGCTCAGCACTCCTCAGGGGTCTGGGGTCTCCCCCACCCCAGCTTGATATGAGTCACCTCACTGCAGGCACTAAAGCATCCAGATATAGAGCAGAACTTCTCTGTCTCTAGATTTCACGCTAGTTCAGCTGTGTTTTCCCTGAAGGTAACACTGGCGTGTTTTAATGCCCCTTTTTACATCCAGTTTTACACATCTAAACCAGGGGAACCTTGAGCATTCAGTTTCTGGTTAAAACCTCTCCTGAAATCGTCTTAAACGTCCCTTTCACTTCCTGACTTTTTGGAGATGGTGATGCTGAAGGGAAGCAGGGGGGTCTGCGCAGGAGAGTCTCAGTGGAGGAGGAGCAGGACATCACTTGGTTCCTCTGGCCTTCCTGAAATGGCTGAGGAAGGCCCGTGTCAGTATGGCCGGTGGTTATATGGGACATGCACTAGTTTGCTAGGAGCTCCATGTAGGCCGTTTCATTTTACTGCCACCAAATGGCAGTGATTGCTGGAAGGAGCTCTGTCGCCTCTCGCAGCAAACAGGCACAGCCATACGCAGGTTCACTGCTACGTTATTAGTGCACCAGGAGCGGCAGCCATCCCAGTCTGAAAGCCGTAGAATTACACTCAGAAAAATGACCCACTCCAGAACTTAGGGAGCACTATAGTGTATTTTGCTCCAAATAATTAGATATGTATTCAGGCAAGAGCTTTGCAGAAACAAATACAACTGCCAGTTGTGCAGCGTTTTCCTGATGCATCAGGATTCCAGGCACAGCCGTGAGACTGACGGGGCTCTTTGCAATGGCCAGGCGGTAGACACAGCAAAAATCTGCGTCACATGTCAGGAGAGAAAATAAATTTGATTTAAAGATCCTGTTGTTTCTAAAAAGCAAAGATATTCTGGAAATACTTTAAAACTTGTATCTTAAATTTGTCAGAGTTCCCATTAAATTCAGTAAGACAATTCATGAAAATGACAGGCACTAAATAAATTTGTACCGTATTTTAGTAATTAGAGAAAATTCTCTATCCATTTTAAAAGTAGTCTGAATATACTGAGAAATATAGTACATCAGAACAACAGTTCTCTAATAACTTCATCTCTCTTGCATAAAATGCAGCTGCTTTGTTGGCTCTGTGCATATTTATGTATAATACTGCGTTTTACATATAAACGGATGAGATAGGATTTTTTTTCTTTTTATTTGCTTTGAACAAATAGAACACATGCTAGCTTGTTATTAGAAATCAGAGGGTCTTTTAGAGAAAATTGTTCCATGAATAAGCAAATTACTTTGAAATAAGTGGGGGACAAAGCCATCTACAGCTTTGGTCTCGTTCATACCATTAATGGTTCACTAATTCTGTCATCACTGAACCCATTTGTGAATCATTTATTTTTCAGTTTATTTGTCTGAAAGATATGTATAAAAAGAGTTATTTACCAAACAGGTGCTTTTCATTTCTCCATAAGTTAAAGAATCATTTACAGTGTCATCCCTGGTTAAAAAAAAAAAAAAAAAAAACGTANAAAAAATGTATATCTTCATGCTTGGGCAATTACCACAGCTATGCCACGAAACAACTCAGGTAGAACATTTTAGACTTACCAGTCTTGGGAGAAGTGTGAAGACAGCATTTAAGTAATGTCAATTTACTGTAATTCCCAACTGTTTTACATAAAAGAACAGAATGATTTAAAATAAACACTGCAAAATAGCTCCACTGATCTGCTTCTGCTTAGAAACGTCAAAGCCCAACAAACCACCAGAAGAAAATCACTGCAAGGCAGTGGGGCGGTTTTCCTCCGTATGCATCCAAAAAAGGGTGGTCTGGACAACATAAGGTAAAAAACAAAGTGTATGCCAATTTAAAACTCAATAGTCTGGAGATTTACCAGACGGGTTCTGCCTTAATATTTCTCAAAGGCTTTTGAATCCCTTCTCAAATATTTTTCACTCCCATCATCTGAACTTCTACATTGTTCCATTACAAAAGCCACGGGATATGCGATTGCTGCCTCTGCAAGTCCCTTGGAAGTATTTGGGAGAGCGTACACAGCATTTGGCTCTCCAAGACTGCAGTTAAATCCCAGGGTTGCTTGTCAGGTCAAGAATTGTGTCTGAGGAAACTTCAAGAGCTCAGCATCTTTGGACTGATTCTGTGTAGCAGGGCTAAAACCCCAAGGAACATTGGAGATTTCTGTGGACAGCTGAGATAGGTTAGACTCTGTAACAGTGATCGACATTGGCAGGGCTCCACTTTAGGGAAGCCAGCGGTGATGTTGCTTTTCATCACCACCAGCAGACATATCACTCTTCACACTGGCTCAAGAGAGCTAAAAAGAAGAGAAAACAGGGTTGCAGGAGGAACCTCTGAGAGAGCAAGCAAACAAGATATAATTCTCTGCAGGTGCTGGGAAGGAAGCGAGACCCTCGGTACCACTCGCATGGGAAATTTGGAGCAAGGAAAGCTCCTCTTTTCTTCTCTCTTCTTCTTTTAGGGCTTTAGAGGGTCTTTGTTTTAGGAAAGGGAGTTGCCGTATCCTCGCCATATACTGCTACTGCAGAGCAGGAGGCCAGCAGCAGTAATGACGAATGGCGCTGTAACGATGCAGTGACGCCAGCAGGAATACTCAGAGGAGACCCAGCCTGACCAGCAGGGTCAAGACTCTTCACAGTGCTTTGTAATGGGCTATAGCAGCTCTAGACTTGTCTTGACTCTGCATCTGCTGCTCAAAACAAGGGCTCTGTACCTATTCCCGTAGTGTTCAAATATGGCTTAACTCTATGGGTTTGAATGGATTTATTCCTCACTTAACCTGCTCCCATCGAAAACAGAGTTTGACCCAGATAAACCAGTGAAAAAGCCACAGGCTTGTGATGGATTGTAAAATTCCACCATTCCACATGGGATGTGACCTTCTTATTAATTACAAAATGCTCTGGCTGATTAACTCTAATTTGATTCCATAGTTTAAATATCTTCTATGCAAAACAGAATTTGGGTGAGAAAAAATGAGAGTAAAGAAGGAGATTTTGTTCTTGCAGCAGTCCCATCTGTTCTGGATGTTCTGTGCTTTATTTCTAATTGCATAAGGACAAGCCCACCCGGGAAGTGACATTTGTAGAGTTAGCCCACCCCAGGATGTCAAATTTTTTAAAATGCTGAATAAAAAATATAAAACATTAACCAGGAAGGCGTAATGGACCCCAAAGAGATTTTTTTATTTTAATCTGTGTGAAATAGTTCATCTTTTCCCTGGACAATCTACATTTTTTATCGTTCTTAGACAAGCAAGGAATCATGTCTGTAGTTTTGCCACCTCATCATCAGACTGAAATAATCTGCACAATCCTCAATAATCTGCCAGTGAAAAAGATATTGTTCTCCCTTGCATCACGATGGTTTTATGCCAGGTAACTCTGCTGATGTCAAAATTGAGACACATTGCTGTATGACTGACATAATTCAGACTTTGTATATTTATTACAGAAACAGCTTAATAAGTACCATATGGTCTAGGGTGTGGGAGCACAGTGAACGTTTCAAGAGACTATGAAAAAACACATCTGAACACTGGTTCCTGGCTAGGAAGTGGGTACTGAGGAAATGCTGAAACGGCCCGACCTGGGGCTGGATCTGAAGGAGCCCATCACTAGCCAGGCCCTTCCTACGCCCCTGAGCTTTTTTTTCCCTTCCCAGGGTCTAGTCAGAGTCACCCGTACCTTTCAGGATAAGGGAGAGCATCCCAAGCAGTTCAAATTATGGAAAAATTCGTGCTGAATTTTCTCGTGCATCCCCTCATGCAGCTGTAGGTCCTTTTATCAGTATCTGTTCTTCCAGGCTATGGGTAGGAGGAATTAGAACCAAAACCCAGCCTGCTTGCCTGGGTCACATTTGCACAGATTCTCACACGAACACCCGTCCACCCCTATGCACATGGGTAGCCTCAGTGGCATAAATAGGATGACGCACATAAAGTCTGGGAGGTATATGCATGTATATGAGTGCAGGAAGAGAGAGAGAGGAGTTTTTTCAGCCAAGAATCTTCCAAAGTTAAAAAACCCCAACCCTCAGCTCAATCCATTGGGATCTGTCTGTGCATATATATATATTTGCAGACAGCTCACGTAATTCCTGTAATTATGTTACAGCCCTAAAAACTTGGTGCTAGCTGCGTTGCTCTATGTCGTTAATTGCTAACTTCCTAACAGGCTTCTCCTTTCCATGCAAATTTTGAACTTCATATCTACATTGCCTGCTAAGGCAAGGTGGGTCAGAAAATTAATGAAAAACTTCAAGCCATATTGTTAACTTAGCAGCATTAGCTCTTCTGGATAAAGGCTGGTGAGGCATAACTCTATGCTTCATCTTAGAAATGCCAGGACAAGCTACAAAGACTGGCATTTGATATGTAGAAGAGTCCTTACACTGATGGCACATAGACTTGCAAATACTGAAAACTATTTGGGCCTAACACGGTCATGGGATTGTAATTATATGTAGCAAACCTTCCCAGGAGAACGAGGGGGAAGGTCTCATCTCATTTTAAACTTTTTCTTAACCTGAAGCTTCCCTGGAGTCTTCCTAGCATCTTCAAGGAGAGTGCAAATCTCTTTTCAGCAAATAAATTTGCATTTTTGACACCTGTTATCCTCTGTATAAAAATATACATTATGTTAAGGGTCAAGCTCTATTCTCAGGCAGCAACATCAATCCAGAATAACTCACCAGAGTGATGTAATTAAACGTCAAAGGCTGGCTTAACTGGAGTCATTGCGTTTTGATACTGGTAACAGAGAACAGAATTTGGCCTGTGAGATAATGTGTTGTGTGCGTGCCTGTGTATCTGTGTGTCTTGTTCCTAAGGGGGAGAGACGCCTGGGGTAACCTAACTGGAGTTATCCCACTGGCTTTCCTGTGGCGTGACTGGGCTCTGACTGAAGCCCCGTCACACTGGAAGCGTCGCTGTTCTGCATCCTTACCTGTCGCTGTAAGTGCCAGGAGACCCTTTTGCTTCAGTAGCTGCAGGCTGAGTAGTGAGCATGAAAAGGGAGAGTAGCAGAAGACACTTTGGATGGATCCCTTTGGACAACAGAACATATTGAGATACATAACTGCATCTGCAAGTGTAACCTCAGAAGTATTCTGCAAACAAAGGATGGATTATTTTCAGGAAATTTCTCCTCAAACTAAAAACTCAAAAAGGGAAAATTGCTGATTTGCCTGCTTAAGGCTCCTTTGGTAGCTAGGAAACAATTGCTGCCTTATCTATATCATCCTATGTGATTCTTAGGAGAGGTTGCTCACTACTTGATGAATTGCTTTGTAAAGACCTGTAGTCAAAGGTGCTTGATCTGTGGTCAGACCAACTCTTTGCATATGGCAATAGTGAAGCGGCAAGGAACTCTGTGGGTCAGAGGTGAAAATGCCGACCCATCCCAGGGCAGGCAGGGTTTACACCACTAAATGCGAATGGAGAATGTGTGTGAAAACATGTTAAGTGAAGCACCAGCCTCTTTCCTTTGTATTAAGGGGGTCGTAAATCTAAGCAAGCACTTGCATTCTGGCTTTCCTGTTCTGAACCCTCAAGAGAGACCCTCCTTGGGTTACAGCCTGGAAAGAAGCGTATTGTCTGCTCAGCTGCTCGACCCTCTGTGTGTTAAGGAAGATCCACTTCGTAGTCTCCCCTCTGGCCTCCTGTGTTGCTCTTTAGCCAAGAGCAACCTCCTGATCCAGGGCATTGATACGGGAGGAGAGGGCTCCCCACTGGCATGTGCAGTGCTCCATGCTGGCACGTTGCATGTCCTCCCTCCCAGTCTGCAGAGATGGCAGCTCTGTGCTAATTAAGGAGCTATGACAATTAGCTGCCTCTAGTCTGTGAGTCAGAGCAGCAGTCTGTTTTGTAGTCTAGCTCCAGTGTGGATCATTTACTGTCAGAAGTGGCTCTCTTTTTGGTTCCTTCTGTTTTGCCTTGACTTGCCTGAGATGCACAAGTCTTTCAGAGGAACGCACAGTGAAGCAGCTCCTTTCTCCATTGCTGCTGATTTACCCCTGGCTTCTTCAAGACACTTGTGCTCCCTCCTCCCTCAGGTAAGTGCTGAGCTCTCCAAGGCACACAATGTCAGCAAAGGGCAGACTACATTTGTTTATACCACTCCCACACCCAAGTCAAACAACTTGCTTCTCATTTAAATTGTGCAGAAGACTGAGCTGCCTGAGTGGCAGAAGGACATGGCCCTTAGCATCTGCGTAAAGAAATTGGATTAAGGTTGTTTTATCTCCTGCAGGTGTTCAGCAATATTTTTGTCAGGTAGTAGCTAAATTGAAAAGAAATATCTTTTGGGGAATGGAAACATGAAATACTAATGTTGGCTACTGTCATCTCATCAGGTTAAGTCACTAGATAGATGATACACTGGGATGAAATGGTGCTAATGATACTGAGGCTGCCTGCAATGGTGGATAAAGGGCATTCAGGTCTTGGTCTCTGTGGAGGGACAGAATGGACATAGCAAGTAAAAAGGATGTAAATGTTCATACAGATAACATTGTGAACTGATGTGTTATCTATTTCCAAATGTTTCAGGCAGAAAAACTCACGCTAAAAATTCCTGGTGTGTGATACATAACTAGTTTAGACAAATCCTTAGGCATTCAGGCTTTTAAAGTCTGTATGGAAGTGATGTGAGCACCGGGAGTTGTGGGGACCTCATTTCAGTAAGGACATGTCGGAAGAATAATTGGCTTTCCTAGAAAACCTAGTAGAGCTCCTTATGGCAGAGTCAGTGGGGAGGTCTTGTAAGTCTACATACACAGAGCATGCAGCTTATACCTTGGTCAAATGCCCCTTAGCCACCATTATAAATACAGGCTTCTCTCCCAGAAAACTTGATATCCTCTTGAGCTTATTTTCTGGCTGGGATTAGATCAAGCAGCTGAGACCACAGCTGCCTTTCTCACTCTTCCTGTAACTTAGTCCAGCCAGTTTGCACCGAGCCTGGCTCCCACAAGGGGATTTGTTCCCAGTTGGAGGGGGCTGCAGAAGGCTCCTGGTGAGAAAACCCTTTCAGACATGGTCGAGACATCGGCAGCTGATGGCCTTGCTGTGGCCTGTGGAGGCTAAGCCACAGACAAGGTGAACAGTCGCTGGCTTTTCAGCAGCACCCAAGGGGTGCAGGCAGCTAGGTGAGACGCAGCTGGCTTGGCATCAGTGACGGGAGGATGCACGCTGGTGGGGTGGCACTGAAGTTAGAAGGTGAAACTGGGAAACTCTCAGAATCCCGGCTTTAGCATGAGTGAAAGGCAGCAAACTGCCCGCTGTGCAGTGGTCCTCCTCAGGTTTAACCATTCTGGGATATATAACTTGCTGTAACGGCAGCGAATTCCTTCCTCTGTTGCCAGTCAGAGGGGTGAGCGTGACCTTTCCTCTTAAATAAGGACCTGTGATCCTCCTCAAGATGATTGTAGGTGACATTTATTTTAATCACTGTAGAGGAGGGGCAGCAGGTATGGCTCACACTGGGTTATACCTGCAGAGGGAGGACATTTCATGGCCTGACAGGCCCTTCAGAATTATTTAACAAGTTATGTGAGCAGCTACCTAGATTTCATTTGCACTGCTACATCATGCACCCCAGTATTCATCTGACAGACTAACAGGGCGTGGATCAAATGGGAAAATCTCTTTCTAGCCCTGGGATGGCTTCTGCAAGCTACAGGACTGGCAAGGTTATTGTGGCTGTAGCTGTTGCTGCATCCCTCTGGGACAGGAGAGTCTCACCTCCAGTGCTGTCAGTCAGGAGCCTTTAAGTCTACAGAGTGATTTTGAAAAAAAAAAAAAATTAAAATAATATAATCCCTCCCAAAACCTATTTCCCTGCTGTGAAGTGAATCATTGCTTTTTAATATACTAAGCCATTAAAAATTAAGCTTCTTTCTTTAACACCAAAGTAAGGCAACTGCACTTTATTTGGAGGATACGGATGCCTCAAGCTGCAGTTTCTCTTTCACCAGCTCTCAGCAAGTGGCCGTTTAGTCTTAATTGCTCCTCACAGCGTAGTCCAATTAAGAATGGCATTAGGAGGGCAAGAACTATTTGTTAATCTGTAAAAGGTATGAGAGACAGTTCTTGTTTTGCCTGAGGTTTCCATTTGCATGTTTGGGTGAAAATCTAACCAGCTGGAACGCCCTCTAAGCAATACATGAATATTAGCAAGCTATCAGTTATAAGCAAGACAAAGGTACGTATGTAATTGAGTAGAGCACAACTTTATAAAACATTTATATATATTTGGAAAAACACATGTTACTGAACTGACAGAGCCAAATTATGAAGTGACGGTATTGACATTTGACTTGAGATATTTCTGAGCTTGCTTGGACTGGAGGTGACTAGGAGGAAGATGACAGTTAATGGTCTTGCCACCTCAAGGTGCTTATGCAGACAAAATGGAGAGTCCCTTGCTGCTGGAAGAACATTTTGCCCAAGATAGGAATATGAGGTAAGTTGTGGGGTCCTGTGATCCTTTCTTCTATACTGGTAGTTAGCAGTTCAGAACTCACATCTATAAATCTGGCTATTTCCCATCATTACTGACAGTTGCAGTGCAGCTTCATGAAAGTACATTCATGTAGTATTTTTTTCTAAAAAAACCCTACATTCTGCATGGCTGTTTTGTGCTCAGAATTTATTGTTTCAAATTAATAAATACGTTGGTTATGCCCATTTATGTAAGGGGAATACTTGGAGGGTTTTTTTTGTCTAACAGATGTTAAGGTCTTATGTGTCATCTGGTCTAAGGTCACCATATTTTTAATAGCAGAAAAAGTGGACAGCAAAGTGGGCAGGTAGAAAGGGGCAAAGAGCCGGATGCACTTTATTGCAGGGTGTGGAGGAATGTATGTGTGCCATGGAAGCCTGCAGTGGGATGGCTTTGATGGGCCTGACAAGTGTTAACCACGGCCTTTACCACAGAAAACTCAGTCCAATCTCCCTTGACTGGAGGCAAATGGCACACACACTAGGGCTGAGCAAGAAGAGGTTCTGCCTATAGAGCGGAATGCTTTATATAGTGATCAAATTTAGGAAAATCCACCTGAACAAAATCAGTGCAGAAGTGCCTCCCATCACCTGGTTGCAAAACAGCCTCACCCACTGAATTTTATGAAACCTGCCAGATTTCAGCCATTCTGAGGCTTAGTTGAGAGTCACGTTTTCTTGTTATTTGGCTAATGAAGACAGACTCCTTATTCCTACAAGAAAAGCATTTAATTACATCTGGTCATTATTCTTAAGAAATGAGAATGAGAATGAGAGTTTTATCAGCAGTATAAACCCTCCCAACCAAGAGTTTTCCTAATGTTTCTTATGTGTGCCCTTGGGTTTTTTTCCCCTGTTTTCTTTCCATCCGAGAGCCTCATTAGTAGAGAGGGCATGTGGGGATCCACAGGGTAGGCTGCAGATGCTTGTGACAGAGTTGATCTGATGGTTGGACTTCTCTCACCCCCTTCACTGAGTGAAGCATTCAGAGAAGCTTATTTTTCAAAGAGCTTTTATTTACTGTCTAACACCTAGGTAGATCGGAAACTCAGTGTTACAGAAGAAAATACACTGTATTCTTGTTCTGCAGAGTTTATGTGTCACTAATGGACCTGCTTCTGTTAGGGAGGTCATTAAATGACAAATCACTTTCAGACAGGCTCTCAGTAGAGAGCTTCACTCATGTTAACCTGAAGTGAAACACTGTGGGTCTTTCCTACATCTGGAGTTAAATTTGTCACCTTTCTGCTCTCTTCAGTGCAGGAGTTCTTTGCACTGACGCTCTGGCCCAGGGTCCTACACCATCACCTATAGCTGTCCAAGGGCCTTTCCACCCCTGGAAGCAGACTGATGTTATTGCTGCTAACCCTCCCCATGGCAGAGAGCTGATGCAAAGCTCTTTAATTTCTTTTCCTTGCTCTTCTCACTTTCTTCATTTTCCAGGATATTTCCAACCTATTGATGTGAAGGTCTGTAAACAGTGAATAGGTATAGTATTAATTGACAGCTTCATCGATCACGATTATTAGGAGCTTTCCAAAGCTGAAGTTAATGCAATATCCACATGATAATCAACAGAGGGTTAGAAATGGTGAAATAGATATGAAATAATCCCCATACAATGCGCACCGCAGTCTCTTCCAGTAACCTCTCTTTGTAATCTGCTTTGTGAGATTAATAAATATATCAATCTAGAACCCTGTTCTGGACTGGCGTAAATCACTGGAGGCAGCAAGTGAAACAGTGGCAAAAGTGCATTTAACAGAGGTTTTGGTATTGATTTCACCATGGTCAGGACTTCATGCCTGATCTTGGAACTATTTGCTGATTTACCTGAGGCGAGAAACTGGTCCTGAGCAGAGCCGTGGGATTCCCACCGCTTGGTCTGCCTGCAGGTTTCCTCATCCTGGCTTGGAACAACCACTGTGCTCTTGCTCATTTCCAAACCCAAATGACACCTTGTTGCTACGTTGCTTTGTCTAGTCCTGGGCCCTGTGCTGGTTAGGTGATGCTGTTGCAAGCATGCCAGCGTGTGGGCATAGGACTACCTGCAGAATAAAGAGACTGACTGGTTGTGACAGTTAAGCGTCATTTTTATGCCTTTTATAATTGAAAAGTTTATTGTAATGCTTATAAAAATTAATATCTAACAATTTACAAGTGGAACATTTTTCAATTAAAATGCCTGCAATATGACGGCATTAGTTTTCTCTTGAGTTATGATCTCACTGTGCTTTTACTTGGCTAAGTAACATCTTGCCATGTCCGGAGGCATTTTCATGCAGTGGCTTTTTCCTTTGTGTAGTTTCCACTTGAAAGTCCCTTTGAATTTTATTGCGAAGGCCCCAAAAGAACATGTCATTCACCCTTCAGTTCAAAGGACACCAGATAAATCAACCAGTTATATGGCTACCACACAGAAAACAGGATTTCTCTTATTACACTGTTGACTTCCCTGATCCGGATGAAAAACATAGTTGTGGTTTCTCGCTTATTTTCATACCATTGCATCTGAGTTGCTGGGCATCCAGAACTGTGTGTCTGGTGAATCACAGGTGTGCAGTGGCATTGACCTTGAAACCACTGGGCTTGTTGTTCATGTCTCATCATATTACCTTGTGCGTGCATGTCCCTCTCTGCCTGTGCCACATTTGCTATCTAATTTGCTTCCCTGCTGCAAAAACCTTTGGTCAGCATCATACCCAGAGTCTCCAGAACCAGAAGAGTTCTTGGAACAGAAGAGTTATTGGAAACTCTTCCAAACTTGAGTGTGGGTTTTAGGCATGCAGCTTGAAACAGACTAATGGATTTAAATGCAAAGTCCAGAGAAATACAAAATATTTGGGCACCTGGTTAACAGGATCTTCTTTCCAGAATGTGCCTGTTTTTTCCATCAAAAATAACCCATGGAAATCCCAGCCCTTTGCCACTAGGTGGTACCCACATAAAACATTATGTTTCTTTCTTAATTGTTTATGCTCTCGTTTTCAGATAAGGTTTGGTCTGAAAGCACTCATGATAGTTTATGTGAATGCTGAAGTCTCAAAGTTTTCCCTGGTAAAGAATCTTAATATGCTCTGGATACTTAGTTATCAGATAATCACTCCAGTGATTTAACAAGCGAGATTTCCCTTGATTTGGCTGTGCTATAGTTGTATGGTCCTTCCAATTTGGCACATGTCTGTGTTGCTGCAGAAGAGGTGATACCACCTACCACCTCTATCTCCACTCCTGGCAGCTTGTTTCTGTCAGCTGCCCACCTAGTGCTGTGCAGGGAACTGGTCCAAAGTGGTAACTGTGGACAGGCACACCACACAGCCATGCGATTGCAGGTCCCAGCACCAGGGACATGGTGAAGAGCAGCTTCTGGAAAAGGGGGAGGTGACTTCTCCTTCTAATGGCAACAAGGACTTTTGCCGAATTCAAGTGACTGTGCAATGAAGTGTGAGATTTGAAGATGTTCCAAATCTCACAGGATCACACCTTCATTAACAATGTTCATTAAGGCCTCAATTCATCAAGATACTGAAGAACATAACTCATTTTAAATATCTGAACTGTACCATTGACTTCAATCAAGCTGCTAATGTGCTTAAAATGAGGTAAGTACTAAAGCAATTGATGGATGAAACCATACGGCCTGTTGCAGCTGCCCTGGAAATCAATTGCAAAATGCTCATTGATTTAACCAGGCAGAGCTGTGCTGTCAGGCTACATGGAAACTGTGGCATCTTGGGGTGTTTCTTAGGCCATGGCCCCCTGATGGTGAGTGTATGTTGGGATCAGGCTGAGACCTGATCCTCTGCATCCCATCTCGGCCGGGCACCCCCAGCCACCTCAGGGACTCAGGAGCAGAGGTGGAGCATGCTGGTCCTGAACTTAGGAGGCGGCTTCTGTGTCCAGTCCCAAATCCTTCACACCAGCAAAACCTTCTTTGAATTCATCGTGAGTTTTTGCCTGTGTAAAACCTTTAGGGTCCAGCCCAGAGCAGTGCTCAGATTTTAGACCTTTTCACCCCCCAGCAATACTACTAATGGAGAGTGACTACTTAATCTATTCTCTGAGTAAGCATGAAATCTGATAAGTAACATGTCAGAAATAATTGTTGAAACAAAACAAAACAAATCTGGGTACATCCCAGCAGAATACAAAGAGCTATTAAAAACTGTAATGGTCCTGAATTTCTAGCAGGAGGGCTGTGTAGTGTGTTGCTTCATTAGAAGGTGTACTGTAAGATTAAATCACCCACTTGCATCTGCACTTCATTCACTTCAGTGTGTGAACTGTCTTTGCAAGCACCAGCAATTACAGTTGCTCCTCAAGTGGGAAGAGTTGCTGCAAAATATATTTTATACTATAGTGCTGCAGGATCTAGGTTTTGATGATATTCCTGCCATTGGCTTCAACCGTTTTGATATAAGGAAGAACTCAGGGCATGGTTAAGGAATGGTAAAATTTGGGCCACTATTAAATGTTGGAGGTTATCATGTTCAGATGTCTTTTCAGGAGGCAAAAGTGTTTGTATCCTGGAGTACAGAAGTTAGCCAGGCAGTCCTCATGCCTGGCCTGCTACCTGGTACGTACAAACCTCCTTTCTCCCTGGGCTTCTCTAGGTACATGGGAAAGGACCGCAAGGTAGCCAGGGTCTTCTCTCCTTGGGAAAATGAAGATTAAAACTGGATGGGGCAGAGATTCAAGGTCATTGATCGTATGCTCCAAGTTTGGGTCAATATTTTTTCACCTGATGGCCAAATATAACTGGTACCTTGTATTTTTTGGAAATCTTTTGTTAATATTCTGCTCCTGCAGAACTTTATTCCCCGTGATTCAACATTATCCACATTAGGCAATGTGCAAATGTTTGTGTTGGCTGGTGAGGCTACACATATGGAGCTGGGGAGCTGTGCTTACCTTTGAGAGGACACTGTGATTAAAATACTGAGATTCTTAGTTGCAGCAGTCATCTAAATGGTGAGTGACCTTTATTCAGTTCGTTTCTCTGTGATTTAGGCTTTCTCTCCTGCTCCTGAAAAAGAGAAGTGACCAGCACACTGGGGAGGAGTCTGGAGCAAAGGAAAGGTTTTTCTCTTCACATCTCCTGCTGTGGCTTCTACAGTTTGCGTGTTCTAAGTAAATATTCAATAGGAAAGGGAGAGATGAGTCTAAAGTGTAGTGGTTAGCTCATGCACCTGTGAGAAGGGCAGGAAAGCAAACATCCCAGTGGATGGATGTAGGAACTCAGCTTCAGTTCTCTCCCCTGTGGAGCATCCAGAGAAGAACTGGAAGACAGTGTTCGTGTCTCCCCTCCTTGTCTTCTAGCTTTCTGGTAGATAAAATGATTGTCACTTCCTTGGACAGAAAGGGCTAAGGTGTTTAACTCCCAGGACAGGTTTAGGGCTGCAAATCCTGAATGGGAAGAATTACTCCACACAAGGCAGAGAACGTGACAGTCCTAAAGAGGGAGAGGGTTCAACACCCATCTCTGTCTCTAGCATTTCCTTCTGGCTGCCTACAGTGGGGTTTGGCCTACAAGGATCTGGTAATTTTATCCTTTTTCTGAAGCAGGAACCCATGCACCACACCTGGGTTTTATGAACACTGCAAAGCAAAAGGGAAGCCAAGAGTGCAATAGTAGAGCTGCTGGTCCACATGCACCTGTCTGGGAGCTGCCATGCACTACTCAGGGAAGTCTAGCAAGGAGCTGAACTTGGGCCTTCAAATTCCTTAGATAATATGTTGACTTCTTTTCTTCTGTAGCTGTAAAGAAGGTCTTGGGAGCAAGACTGCATTCTTACCTCTCACTCATCCAGGTTTGTTACTACCTGTGTTGTGCCAAAAGGAACAAATTAGAGAACCATGCATTCACAAATCTTCCATGTGTGTTGATGTGAAATGGGATGCTAATGAAATACAGAAGTGTGTTACATCTGAGTGTAGTATTACAGCTATAAATAATATATCTGCAAAATTCATAGGTATTATATAATGCAATGTTCTGTATTATTTCCTCCATTGCTAATAGTTTCTTAAGTATTATAGATAAAAGTTGTCAGAGGTGTGCTAAAGTATAATTTATATATAGAAATACAATATGATGCTGCTTAATTCAATGTCATTCAATAATATATTTCATACCAAAGCATCACAATCTATTAATCCGAAGACATTTACTGGGAATTGACTTCAATCCTTAGGAGGTTGAAAGTAGCTTCAGTGGGATTAATGGCTTAAAGTTAATTGTTTTTGCTAATGTTTTATTTGAAATGTCCTGCTCAGCAAAGGTAATGTGACATTTTGCTCACTAGGGATGTCGAGCCAAATTCACTGCTGACATAGACAGGTGTAACCCCATTGCCTTAATTAGAGCTGCACCTACTTACGTCAGCAGTGAATTTGGTATCTTGCCCTTTTGAAGAAAAGGGAAAAATGTAAAGGTTGGCACTTAGAAACCTGGAGGTGGAGCATAGAGGACAAAAGAAAGAGGAAATACCAGTATCTGAAATAAGTTGGCCAGTTTCTCTCGAAAAGTAGCTAGTAAAAACAGCCAAAGCTGAATTTACCCTCTCCAGGAAGGTCTCTGTGTTAAATCTTGCTAAATAAATGGTGTGAAAATAATCTGAGGTTTTAATAACTATTTGAAAGAAACAAACATATAATTGTTTCTGGAACAAAGAATAATCATTGCCCTTTTGTGAGGAAGAACCATGTTCTTTAGAAAAACAATAACGATAGTGCAGAGATACTGACGACCTGGAGCAGGAAGGGAGGTGTTTGCATTTAGAAGTGCATATTAGTCCTGAAAGGACGGAAGAGATAATGGGGAAGGGGAAGACAAGTGAGGAGGTGCCTGGCCACTTGTCTTCTCTGAGACAAAGATGGTGACCCCAGGAGGTGCCAGGTGATCCCTTTCTATCCCCTGCAGTGGGAGTCCCCACTGTCACCTTGTGCAGAACAAAGCTACACACCTGACTGCCTCCAGTGGAAAATTTGCTTGCATTGTGTCTGTGGGAGTGGGATATTTGTGGATGGACTTGATTGGTATTTTTTTATGCTGCATTTTCAGGGGTCTTTGAGCCCCTTCATTACAGCATCATATCTTCATTCAGAACAGAGACTCTGAAGCATGGATCCATTGCCACTCTTCTTTTATCTATCTGTACAGAGAAAGAGAGAGATAATCCTTTGAACAAAAACACATGGATCATTTCAATTGCATTTGATGGTGGAGATCACACCTTCCCAAAGCAAAATCTATAGACCTAGTCAGGGCTATAGCCTTGAGTTTCTTAGTCCAGTTGATTTTGGAACAGCCAGGACAGCATCAGCAAGCCCCCTGGGTCTCCAGAGAGAAGACCAGGATAAACCACAGGATGTCTCCTGTGACACCTGAGGATGACGTACTGTGTGCAGTGTGTGATTATGTGGCTTCTTGCGCCCAATCCAGCTCCTGGACCAGGGACAGGCTGGCAAAGTTTATCTTGGAAGCAGTGCTGGTGATAACAACGATGTCAACTGGTCTGACACCACTGACCCTTGAAAGCACATTCACAAGGTTGTGAAAATATGTGTGTCCTCACCCTCGGGCCACCCTCTCCCCTCTCCCCATGATCTCCTCCCTGGCCCTGTGGGAATAAAAGGAGAGGGACGAGTGGTACCTTGGCACAGAGGTGAGGTTCGCCCTGCCATGTGCAGAGTGTGCTCCTGGATAATGCAGTACCCCAAGCTTTTTATTCCATGTTTGACTTGCTGCTACATACGGCACTGCACGTAATTCAGGAATGAGATATTGACTTCAGTTCAGGAATGCTAATGCCAATGCAATTGGCTCTGAATGTAATTTCAGGACTCACTAACTGGCTTTGTTTTCAGTCTACATGCATTCCTGCTGTTAATTAAGGGCCTGTGCTCAAAAGTTATATATAAAAACATATTTTCTTGAAAAGATTAGGCAATTCATTAAGATAAAATCCATGTAAGCAGAGAATCCTCTTCCAGTATTTGATATAGCCTGGAGGAAGAGGAGAAGAGGCATATTATACAAAATAATTAGATTCTGAAGCATTTTCTGAGTGGGAAGTAATTTTTTTTATGCAATAAGAAACAACTCTAATGGAATATCTTGCCCTTTAGTCTTGGCTGTGCTGCTGTTCATATATCATTATGATAACCCCTTTAAATGCCTTACTGCATAACATGCAACCAAGAACTTCATATTAGTTTAGAGTGCACATATAATTTTTATGGAGTGATCCCTGTGTTTACATTTTCAAAACGCTCTGAGCTTTCCTCCAACAGAAATGCCCTTCAATCAAGCAGGCAACATGATACGATATTGCTGTTTTCTCCAACCAGAAATGCCATTTCCTGGTTTACATAAAACATAGATATTTTATAGATTGACAGAGTATTGAAACTTTTATGAACTGAGGAAATCTGCAAGTGAATTATTCTTCTGAGCTATCCAGGGAGTGTATATCACTGGTCAGATTCTGATCTGAGATATAGTGCATGGGAACAATTGAATTTAGGTTTTAACTTCAGATGTTTACTAATATACTCAACACAGAGGAAACTCAATTTGAGCATGAAAACAGCGAGTTACTTTAACTGAATAATAATGTTTGACCACTGGGTTTGAATTCTAGTGAACTGAAGGTATAGTTCAGGTGAAGTGGTGAATATGCTATACAGTGGTGTACAATATCACTGAATCACAGACTCTCCTAGATTGGAAAAGACCTGTAAGATCAT
>RSEF01000031.1:20170580-20199181 GCA_003993805.1 Himantopus leucocephalus | reverse complement strand
CCCCCCCCCCCCCCCCCCCTTACTTCTCTAAGAATGCAGAACTCAATATGTATCAATATATTATATTATGATGGTTATTAGGTTTGTATTCCAGGAATAGATTACAAAAATTATTAGAAAAACAGGCTGTTACAATCATGTAACATTATATTGGTATAAAGTGGCACGATTTCCTTAGCTGTGCAAGAGATTGAGTGATGTTCTATCAACTCGCCTAAGAGGCCAACAGCTTAGTTATCCGCTGTAGCAGTAAGGGTTTTCCTTTATTTGTAATTTGCCAGGATTTTGCCAACGCTTACAGATGTATTTTGGTGAAAGGCAAGGTAAGTTCAGACATCAAAAAAGCCAGTTTATAAACTAAAGCAAGAGTTGTGTAGGACTGAAGATCAGAGATGCAGGTGGAACTGGCAATAGGGAAAGAGGCTATCTCTTGTGCAGCAGAAAATTGCTGTTGATTGTCTTACAGCTACATCACAAAGTGTGAGTTTTTTTAGGAGCTCACTTTATGATTTTAAAGGTAGGCTTAGGTATCCTATGCATCAAGGAAGTCTCCAAAAATAGTTTTAGCATCTCCTGTACCACCTCTCATCATTGGAAATCTTGGCAAGGGAAAGAGGAAAGAGATGAAAAGTAAGGGATTATTTATCAGCCCAAACTAGTAATTTATGTAGAAAGTTCTTTCTATCTCTTTTATCCTCAACTATGCCCCCATCCTATTTCTTTTTAATCCATTGCAGCTTCTCTGTAGGGTAAGTAGACACAGCTGGATATTTCACTGTCTGCATAGAGTGCCTCCGATATTCCCAACACTGTTTGGAATTTGCCAAGACCCCTGACGTCTCACCAGGTCAGCTGTGCAGCTCTCCTTCTCCTCAGCTGTGGGACTTGGGTCAGTCTGCTGCTCCCCATCAGCAGCTGTTGACAAAGCTCAGAGCCTGTGGGAGCCTGCCCTAAGTGGCACGGCACTGCGCATCGTACATCACTGTTTCGTCTTTCTGAATACGGCCGAAATACCTATAAAATCTCTGTTTTCTAAGAGGTTCCTTTGGGAGTGCTGACTAATTGGGAGCTCTAATAACCACATCCATTGTGGTGTGGGAGAGTGTCACAGTGATATTTATCTGTTAGCTGTCATTTAAGAAGATAGAAGCTCTATCTTGTAAGATGGGATTTACAGAAGTGTGTTATTTATTAATTTAATTGTGGTACGTTATTTACTGAAGTTTGGTTCGGTCCCACTTTGCTCACAATCTTTAATTTAGACTATGGGTCTTGGTTTACTTATTTCACAGCATCAGTAAAGCTCTGAGTTTTTAAATTTGGAAATTACTGTGTTAGAAATTGTGGCCCCTGTGCAGAGCAGAAAGCTAGGATGCACAACCACACTGCACCGGAGCCTGACAATGGAATATGCAGACATGCCACCTCTGATCAGAGAGAACAGACACCCATAGTATTCCCTACTAAATTACAGAGGAGAGGACCGTGATCAGTGGAGATAATAGATCGGACCCTAGAAGAAGTACATAGGCATCAATATGCTCATTCACTAGTTATCTCGGCTGTGCCATGGTGATGGTTTTATGTTGCTTCTGGAGGTAGCTCAGACTTTGCTAGCTCAACGCTTTCACCCGCGCTCCCCTGTGCAAGATAGGTCCTGTGCCCCTTGACAAGGCACAGCATGGCCTGAGGGTCTGGAGTGACTGTGAAAATGTTCTTTATGCTATAATCAGACTTAATCAAATCACTGTATGTAACATCTGTGTGTGTGCATATGTGCATAACAGAGTGAACATTTCTCTAGTCCCCCACCACCTTGTCCTCTCAGCCCCAGCGGTATAGTTAAAGGAAGTTCATCTTCAAGGCTCTCTAAAAAAAGGTCGACACTGAAGCGTTTTGCTGAGAGCAAGCTGGAGTTCTGCTTCTCGAGATCCAAGAGCTACCTCTGCAAACCTTTCAGTGCGAAGTTCCTGTGGCTGTTAGCGTAGCTGTCATCCCAAACATGAGCCAACCTTTAGAGTTAGGGTCTACAGCAAAATCCCACTTTGGCTGGTGCTGTTTAGATTCAAGGACATAACAGGACAGAGAGTAAGGAAGGGTGAAAAACTGGATTTGAATTGCCTCAAATGGATTGTCTCTGGTGTTCCAGATCATTTTAATCATTAGTTTATAGTCAGATCCCTTTGCTACAGCAAGCCCATTTTTGGTGGTTCTTTGGCATTTCTGTAGTCTTCAAGGTGTGGGATTCCAAAAAAAGACGAATGTCTTCTTCATTCTTATTAACAAGCTACCAGCTGTCTGTTGGTGTGATTGATTCCTGGAGCATCATAATTTACATGCATTTTAATTGTTTTGAAGCTTAGATGTACATTGTTTCTCGATTATTTTTTTTCACTATTCCAACTCCAAGCAGTGGACGACAGTGGTGGTGGGGTTTTGGCAATATCAATCCTGTAAATACTGTTCATCAGTTCATAAAAGCAATGAAATGCCTAAAACTACATCTGCAGCAACCCTCGACATTAAAGTAGGAACATTTATTGTTCTCTGGTGGTTAATATCTATTTTTGCCCAAACAATTCATTAGGTTGACTGTTTGGATTATTTAACTTACTATTCGTTACAAATTATTTATTTTCTAGAGATTTACCAGTATTCCATATGATTAGATGATTATTTCAGAGCACAATCATAAAAAAAAAAAATCACTAGATGCTTAAAAACATCCCAAACCAGCAGTTTAATCTCAGTTAGCTGCTGCTATTCATAAGTTCCCACACTGTTCTTGTGGGTTGTAATGACATGGAACCTGTTTGCTGGAAATGTATCTTGTGACTCAGCATGGAAAAGCATGTTGTTGTGTACTTAATGAGAGAAAATAGCAGGTAGACAAGGATGTACGAAGTCATAAAAACCACTGAGGTGGAAACTCTGCATGGGCTTTTTATATTAATGCATGTCTTTGAGTCAAAATGGGCCAGGGGAGCTAAGATTTTAATTTTTGTCCCAGTTGTTTGGATTTTGATTTAACAATATAGGCTGGAGTTTGTCAGGCGGAGTTAGATGTGTTGCTAAGGTTTTAGGATCATTGGGCAGAAGATCCTAGGTTTTCTTCTCGTGCATGAGTGGGGTGAATCAGGTTAAAAGAGACTCTCCCAGATGGGTTTGGATTATGCAAACTAAAGAACAGATAATTGATATAATTTTATATGCACCAGGTTTGGCAGTAGCTGTGGAGAACTGGCTGTTGTTTAGAGTAGATAGATTTTCAGTTTTGTTTTGTTTCTAGATGATCGTTGGAGCCTCAAGTGGGACCTATGTGCATTTTCAAAATAGCATTTTTGAGGTCAGTCTTTTTTCAGTGCTTCTATAATATAGTATAGCATAGCATAGCATAGCATAGCATAGCATAGCATAGAATAGAATAGAATAGAATAGAATAGAATAGAATAGAATAGAATATTTCAGTTGGAAGGGGCCTACGATGATCGTCTAGTCCAACTGCCTGACCAGTTCAGGGCTGGCCAAAAGTTAAAGCGTGTTGTTAATGGCATTGTCCAAATGCCTTTTAAGCACTGACAGGCTTGGGGGCTTTGAACACCTCTTTAGGAAGCCCGTTCCAGGGTTTGACCACCTCTCAGTAAAGAAATGCTTTCTAATGTCCAGTCTAAACCTCCCCTAGTGCAGCTTTGAACCATTCCCACATGTTCTATCACTGGATCCCAGGAAGAAGAGCTCAACACCTCCCTCTGCACTTCTCCTCCTCGGGAAGCTGTAGAGAGCACCAGGGTCACCCCTCAGCCTCCTTCTCTCCAAACTAGACAAGCCCAAAGTCCTTCGCTGCTCCTCATAAGCCGTGCCTTCCAGCCCTTTCACCAGCTTTGTTGCCCTCCTCTGGATGCATTGATATCATCACAGTGTCCCTGAACCGCAAGTGAACGCGGGGCTGTACACTGGTGTAGCATCAATTTAGCACAAAGGAAGACAGGGAGGCAGGAGGAGGAACATGCCTGGCAGGGGTCAGTCCCTCCTTTTGGTCTCTTTGGGGATGCAGGTTGATGAAGTGAGAAAGTGAGTCCCATATTGATCCCCATCCCCACACCATGATAAAGTTAAATTCTGCCAACAGCTGACAAAGGCTGTAGACTTTGTTCTTTTCTTCCTCCTCTCATTTTTCCTCTGGGTGTGGAAAGAACAGCTGCCAAAGCAGGGACTTAATGTCTCTGAACACTTTCACATGCACAAGAAAAAGCATATTGATGATATACAGCTCAAGCAGATGCTGATGAACAGAAGTTACTTTCAGTGACTGATGTCACATGTAACAGCCAGCGGCCATGGGGGGCTGGAACAAACCAAGGTGCCACAGCTGTAAGGGCAAGGCATGCAGCCACCGGCTGGAGGGAGCTTCAGTCACACGTCTGAGGAAAAGCTGGGGTGATTTCTGTGCCTCTGATGGACTACCTCTTCAGAGATCCTGTTAGAGGTGGCTTACTCCTGCCTTTGCATTGGACAATACTGTTTGAAGTAAAGAGGTATCTGTTTAAAGGAAAACAAAATTATGGACTGGTGGCAGGGTCACTTTACCCCGAACTCCATATTAAGAATCTAATTGAGATGGAGTCCTTTCTGTAGCACTGGTTTGCTCAGCCTTTTATGCAAAGACAACATTGAGTACTTTTGGCGCTTCCTGCCTTTACAAGGTCTGTGATTTGCCAGCATGGCTCTGAGAAAATGCTTGTACGTAGAAAGGAAAGCACATGAGTTGCTACCTTGAGTTTTCCCACTCCAGGGTTGCCACAGCTCAGGTGCAGGACTTGAAGACTGTCCCTGTCATCTTGCTCCTGTATCTGAAGAGCCACCTCCAGACCTCATTCTGATGTCCTCCACAGAGTCCTGGCTCATGCTCCATTCGCTGCTGGGTACACTGGCTTAAACAAGGTACTTTATATGGCAAAGGGTGATGCTAGAAAAGGCATTGAAGAGACATCTGTGTATGAAACTCATGCTTTTAGTCACTGCATGGAGCAGATACAGTCTTCCCAGCAGACTGTCAGTGCAACTTCAGGAAACTGATTGTTGTCCATGCACCAAAAGGACTGAAGGTACAAGGATACACAGGGGTGTTAGCTTTAAGATACTCCCCATATGAAATGAACATAGCAGAACACTGGGTACCAGCTGAAATGATTGATGGCCCAAGGTCTGGAATACAGGGCAGCCAGTTTGTGGGGCAGCCTAGCAAACCCTAAGCCTGCTCTCAAGTGTAACAGGAGGATGCGCTTGTGATGGGGAGCCAGAGCAGTAGGTCCTGCATCGTGTCCCTACACCCATCTCCCTAGTGGTATGACAAGAAGAGATTTTTTACACCCATCCCAGGCAGCGAAGGAAACACAGAAGAGCTGCCTGTGCATGCTGATCTCAGTGTCAGCCAGACATCTGAGTGACTTATACTACAGACAGTCCTGTCTTGGCATATCTGCTTGTGAACAACTGACGCTGCCATGTTTCCCTGATCCAGTCCAGCCCTGGTCTGTCGCAGACCACTCCACGGGGTACCCCAGCTCTCAGCGACCCTAGGTGGATGATGATGTTGGTTATCAGAGGTGTTGCCTACTCAAGCCAGACATGTTGCCTGACAGGAAACTGCACTTAAGGACAACTGAGTGGCTGGGAAGAAAGAGGGGTTATGGCAGTTAAGTGCCAAGCCTGAGCAATGATTGCAGGTTTAGCCCCTCAATTAGGGAAGCAAGGCAATGATGAGACTGGAGAAACCAGGTGTAGTGCAGTAGTCATTGTAGTTAATAATCAAACTTTGCTGCACAGGAACTACAGTCATTAGTTCCTCCTCTTGCTTTAGAGGACGTGTTTCTTCACTGGTCTGACCCTTGCTGTCCAGCTGCCAGAGAGACTTTGCGACCTACCTCTTTCCAGACTCCCCTTGGGAGACATCATTCTGCAGGGAGCAGCGTGGGACACCATTTCTCATAGTCCCTTGACCTAGTCTACTTCCCATTAAGCCCCTCCAGTTCGTTTTTTAAGGCCTGCTGACACCACATTTTACCTGCTGTCAGCCTACAGCGGGGTCGTAACTGTGAACTTGCTCTGCAAGGTCAGGAAGCTGGTGCCCTTCCTTCCCTTCAGCAGAGGCAGCACATGTAATGTGAAACTATAGTTTTAATTCCTATTCTTGCACTGAGATGGCCTCTATATTTATATAATTTCGCTGCAGAATAATGTGCTTGTTCTGCTTGCTCCTCTAAGCAAAGCTTTGCACAGACAAGAGGGAAGGGTAGGAGCTCTGTTTAATGTGACTTCCACAAAAGTAGTCCTAATGAGAGCCCTTCAGGTGTGCAAGAACACGGAAGAGACAACTTGTAGGAGAAATATCCCTCTTTAAAGATACAAACGCTTTGAAGAAGTCTTCTTTAATGGTATAATTTTAATATCTGTGTTTACCCAATCTAGGTTCCAGTTAGGGAATTAAGGAATATTTTCTGATGACTTCTCTAGCTTTAAAAAGAAAAGTTCAGGGATAGCTATGCAATTAACTGTGACTTGCGCATGTCTGTATAGCAACAGCAAACCTTCTGCGGAAGAAATTAAATTTCTCCCTGAAGGAGAGTGATTGCATAGATGACTTATTCAAATGTGTAGATAAATTGCTTTGACATGTTTTGCAGGAAGGAACAGAGGCACATCAGTATCGAAATAGCTCTGGGTACCACAAATCTATTCACAGGTAATTGGATTACCTCATGTGTCTGGTACCAAAAAAGGGGCTGAAAAAATGATCCCTGAATGATGGAACAGATTTACACTGTGTTTGATGTCTCCACGTTTAGTAGCACTGTATTGCACAAAAGAAACACTCAGCTTCTGTGGGCAGGGGAGCGAGAGCAAAGCGGGACGACAGGAGCTGCCTTTCCAGCCATGCCATGGCTTGCTTGGTCCATCCAGGCCATCACAGAGTGGAGCAGCAAAGGGGACCATTCCCATTCAGGCCAAACGGAGTGTAAATCTCCTAAAAGCTGCCCTGACTTGCAGCGAAACGGCTCCAGTGTTTTGTACAGTTGACAGCTCCCATCCACCACATAGCAGCTGTTGGAGACCTTCAGTGTATTGGAGGGTTTATTCCCTATGGTGAAGGCTTGTGGAGCACCTGATGGATGCCTGGAGGCTGGAAACCCTCAGGTGGTGGCTGTGTGCATTCTCACTGTGGTCAGGACACTTCTGGCTACCATTTCTAGTTACCAGTGTCTATCCCCTCCTCGCTGCCTAAAGGCTGCTCTGATATTTTCATTAGTTACCAATATTCCTACCTTACTGCCTAAAGGCTACTCTGATATTTTCATGTACCTTTTTCTATTTCATCTGCTCTGCTTCCACAAACCTGGGAGATCTGGCATTGCTGGATGAGGAGCTGCCATGTTCAGTCAGACTCAAGGTCCATCTAGGATCAGACTCCATCTTTAATTATGGCTGATATCAGGTTTTCAGGAGAGGCAGCAGGAGTCTTTTACCTGTGGGATCTGTATGTAAGGTGGGAGATCCTGCTCCCTAGCAGTCAGGCCTGGAAAACGCAGTTTAGCATTCTTTAAGAACATGTTTGCCATCAGTGATTGTGGCCATCCTGGATAGTCTAATATCCATACGCTATCAAATCTCAGTTCAAACTCTGTTTCCTGATTCTGCTTTTTCTCCCTCTCATTGACACTGATGTGTGCAAATATTGGCCTTACAGTTTTCTTCATGTGCATTTTCCAGGACTGGTAGGAGCTGAAAATGTGCCAGGTGCTTCAGGACAGACCCAGAGCCAGCAAGCTTGTGTATGCGTGTGTGTGTGTGCGTATAAGAAATTCCACTCCAGTTTTTAGAAGTAATTAATGTCATTCACATCAGAGGGGACTGTCGATGGCTCACCGCACTGCTCAGTGCAAGAAAAGTGGAAGAGCAGCTCTTGTTCCCTTCTGCTGCCAGCCCTGTACCTTTGCCCGTGGGGAGCAGCCTGCTTAAATACAGGCACCAGCTTGTAGGTGAGGCAAACCACTGTGAACCCTTCACTAGAGGTGTGGAAAAACCCATCCAGACACTCGTTGTTTGCTCTTGTTTGTACAAAGGGGAGGAGGGCTGGTGCTGCCCTCCTTCCCAGCCTTGCTTCTGAGTTGGGAGGAGAGAGGGAAGAGGAGGACGAAGGTAGAGGGAGGAGGGAGCATAGGAAGCGATTACATGTGTTCAGTTGAAGCCTAACATTTGCTCATCTTCTGCTTCACTGCTACAGCCCTGTTGTGCCGTTTCCTCCCTCTTTTCCTTAATTGAGGGTTAAAGCCAGAACTATTCAAACACTGTTCTTGCTGTTTCAGTGACAAAATCACCATCTTGCCTCACACAAGACAAGTGCCTGTCTATAATTGCTGCCCATTTTTCCCTGCCAGAGCTCCCTCTGCAGCAGGTATGCTCGTGGTACCTGGAGAGAGAGGGCCTTGTTGGTGCTGCACCTGCTCGAGTGCTGGGGGACCATGCTGCACCCATTATTATCTAATAACTTGCAATGGAAGTTGTCACTTACCCCACTGCAAGTGCATGGTACACCACACAGAAAACCAAATTGCTGAATGACTGCCTGCTGCAGGTGGCACTGCAAGCCTTCCCCATGTAGGTACTCCCACCCAAGGGGGAAAAAATGGGAAAGAAACATGCCATCCTTTGCACCCACAATTCAGGCCACGGACAGCCATTTCGTCTTGGTCTGTGTGTCTCAAGGTGCTCTGAGCCTCAGGTTCTGTTTGCAAAGTGAATGAACTCAGCCCTGACTGACTTACTAGCCTCAACAATTCTGTGAATTGTGATTAGGGTCTCCCACCACGGCGTCCTTCCTGCTTCTGCTCCTGCCGTCTTGTACAAAGCCAAAACAGTTGCACCATTGCACGTCACAGCCAAGAAAAATGACTACAAACCTCATGTGACTCAGAGCTCAAGGCAACTGTTGTGCAAGCTCTCCCATGGCTGCACCTTCATCCCCACCGCACCGCCCTCAGCCGCCTCACAGCTCCCTCCGGAAGGCAGGGTGGGCACATGGGGAAAATGCTGTCATCACTTGAGTCACAGGGTGCATTTAGATAGCACAGCAAGTGTCATAAGACTGGAAAGACGGAGTATTTCAGTACAGAGAGAGAGTGAGATGGAGAAGTGGTTTCACGGACTGCCAAGTGCTGAATCACGGCTGTGGATATATCTGCTAAAAGCAACTGGAGATCCCCCACAGCCTGTGACTGCCCTCCCACCCCCACCCCGACACACCTGAACACAGCCACCCCATGCGCCTTTCAGCTCATTACCAGCAGAGCTGGCAGCATGGAAAGGGAGCAAAAAGGCACCAATGGGATCTCTGTGCCTTTATACCAAAGCCCAGAGAGTGGGTTTCTCTTTAAGAGCATCCCAGAACATCAGCTCCAGAAGCAAGTAAGATCCACGTACTACAATGTGATAGCATCTTTGGGAAGAGACCTTCCTGCACTCTGTGATCTTCCCAGTGTACACACTAGATGGTTTTATTTAGGGGAGTTGGTGCCTGTGTCCTTGTCCAAATGTCATTTCTCCCGCAGTCATGTAGCATGCGGTGCTGCGTCAGCCACTCTTTAACCCCAAGGAGGTGGCACTTCAGCACTCTGTCATTGGCTTGCTTTGGTTTGACAGGTGCCATGGAAAGGTAAGCTGCTATGATGATGATAATGATAGTAGATGTTAGCTTTGCATGGCAGGTATTTTGAAGTTAGCCACGCTTTGGGGCAGTTAGCAATCGTTTATTACAAATAAAGACACAAGAAGACATCAGGCTGAGAAACTACTAGATGGCTCAGCAAGGTGCCAGTGGCACAAGGTCACAGAGATGCTTCTCCCCCACATACAAGAGGAGAAAGCAAACAGGACAGATACTGGTCACGTTGCTTCACCCACGACTGGAAGGTGCTCAGTGACTTTGCTGATGGCTGAGGCCGAAAAGCCTGTGCAGACCAGAATCCTGCTTGGTGCAATCACAGGGCTGGATTAAATGGCTTCTTCTTTTTTATTAGGGACTTTACCGTATTTAACATAATCAGCCCAGATAAGTGAAAAGTCAGTAAGTCAGCTCAGGCTGCACTCCGCTTTGCAATAGCTGAGCTGTGGATAATTACAAGATTACCCCAGGGGGCTGCTCCTTTGTTCAGATGGGTTTGAAAAGCCAAAGCTTCATGACATGGTGTGATGACTTTTTCAGAGACACAAGATTTGGATCAGCCCTTCCTTGCTATTACCCCCACAGTCTGATCATATGAGGGTCTACGCGTTAGTGGGAGGAAGGCAGGACAGCAAGGAGACTGTCAAGTGTTACTGGCTGCAATGAGGCTTGGAGCTGTTATGTTTCTGCTAGTTCAGGTTTCAAAGTATCTTTTATAAAGATGGCTATAAATAAAATAATAATTTATTCATACTGAAGGAGCGCATGGCAAGATAATTAAAATCTCCAAAGAGAGAGCCCGAGATCGTGATAAAAGGGGAAAAAAAAAAATCAGGAAAAATCCAAGAACGAGGTCTCAAACAGCAGATGAAAGAGAATTTCATCAATCGTCATCAGCTGTTATTAACAATAAAACACCTCCCCCTTCTTCTGTCCTCCAGAAAGTTCATTCCACTCCCAGACGCTTTCTGCTGAGATCGGGCCTTTTTCTGGTCCTGAGATTTCATTAGTTTTTCTCCGATCGCGTTGCCCTTTCTGAGCTGCGGCCGTGTAGAGCAGACACGGGCTCCCGCGCCCCTCCTGATGCCCTGCCGTGGATTCCCCTCTGCTGCTCGCTGGTCCCCGCTGCTGCACAGGACTGGAAGTCAAAGCCCAGTCCCCCCCAGCAGCGTCTCACCAGCTTCTCCAGTAGCACCAGCGGTTTCTAGGGCTGGTTTGTTTCTTTAGCCAGGACCACAGGTGGAACCCAGATGTTTTGACCAGGTGTCAGAAGACATTGCTGGTGCGGGAAGCACTGGTCAGGACTCACTGAGGGACCCCCCGGGTCCGCCTGGGCTGCGGCCCCGTCCCAGGCAGCGGACACCCGCAGGGATGGATGCCGGTGGTCCCCCCGGGAGGGACGGGGACGGGCACGGGGGGACACCGGCGTGGGGACCCGCCAGCAGCCCGGCTCCACGGGAGGGCACTCTCGTTCCACACAAATTGAGCCGCGGGAGCATTTATCTTTCTTTTAAAAAGGCAGTTTAGCTATGACAGGTAATTTGGCACATTTCTAGTTGAAATGTGCCAAATGATTTGGCAGATATTTCGCATGCATCTGAAAATAGGAGCACCTGCTGCTGGCCTGCAGGGAGGCTGGGGACGGGGGGGGGATTTTATTAGTTGCTAATTACAGGCCCTGTAAAAAAACTCTTACATAGGATGCGCCAGCCGGCCCCTGCGAGGGAAGGCCTGTCTTCCCAAAGATGTGCAGAGCCACTCACTTTAAAACAATTTTCTCCCAGGCGCCAGCATCTTTTCAGACATCTTGGGCGACTCCATCACCTTGTGATGATGAGAATAGTGATTGATGTAGTTTATCAATCACACTGCATGACCGTGTTTGCACAGCTGAACCATCACGTGCCAGATACAAGCTTATCTGATGCACCAGGATAGAGGACCTTCGTGAAAACTCTATCTCATGCTCCAGGAGCATCCTTTTCCTTTTTATGGAAATTTTACCATTTATGGAAATTTTACCATTTCCCAAATGGTCTGCTGAAGTTTAAGCTGAAGATAGAGAAGGATCCAGACACTAACAAAAACATCATTAAAATATGTATAGAGAGAATATAAAGGAACTTATGAGAGGACTTAATTGTGAGTGTACCAGGTTTCTGTAATTAAACCAGTTGATTTCCCAGAATTCACATGCATGATTTTCAGACTAGGACAAGAACAAGAGAGGTTTTGGAGAGGCTGAAATAAGTAATGCTAACATGAAACATATGTCAAATCCGAATGAAAATTATGCATTGAAATCCCTTTTTCCATACCCATTTTCATGATCAAGTAATATTTTTGGTTTGAAAAATCAATTAAAAGTAGGACTTAATGTAGACAACAGTCTAGCCTACATGTGAATAAGAACTTCAGCAACTGTAATCACATATATTGGCAGAAAATAGCACCAGTCTCAGGCCAAACCCCATACAGAATATGACTGTAATAACAGTTGATGGAGCAAGGCAAGGTTTGCTCCTTTCTTCCTGTCTACAAGTCTACAGGACAGACAGGTAGCCAAAGCTATATTATGTTTTTAACATAACTAGCTGAACTTTCACATTTCTTGCTTTGAGTCATAGCTTTAGCTCTGTCTTAGGATCCTATTAGCTCCACGAATGGTTTGGAGGTACATTTGATTTTCTCACAGCTCCTATCAGTGCCACCTTCTACGAAGCCTAATGTCTATTTTTAATTCTAAATATTTATTAAAAACCAAACCAAACCCAAGAGTCAGCTGAGCAGAACACAGGAGAAAAGCTGAGCAGCAAGACTGAGTGGTGAGGATGTGACTGTTTGTGACAAACTCCCCATGCTCATGTATGCGGTCACAAGAACGGAGAGAGTCCCTGGGTGCAGCAGTCTGTGTGCAGCCCAGACCCTGCGGTACCAAGCTGGGGTGTTATTTATGCTTGAAGATCAAATGGGATCACTTCCAATAGCATCCCTCATATTTTCATGCCACATCTGCTCTTTACAAATTACTTGTTGACCCAAAATGCCTTCTGTGGAAGTCTACAGAAAAAATCTAAGAAAAATTAAGATTTCCCTCAAAGCAAGCAAGCATGCAAAGTGAAATGGAGCATGTTTGCTCATTTAAAACATTTTCCCTTCCATTGGCAAAGACCAAGTCCTGTTCCAGCAAAGCTTTTGGCACATACTTAACTCTCAACCCAGGACAGATAGCACCTTAAATCCGGGGAGCAAAAGGGCTGCACTGGACACCTCTGGCTGCTCTGGGTGTCTCTTTGGGTGCCTGAGCTGGCCCAGGGGGTTCCCTGCCAGCCCCAGGCATCAGGCATCTCCCTGGGGATGGGGCTGGACAAGAGATGGGGCAGGCAGGCATGATAAGGGCTGGAAATGCACTGCTGGCCGTGACAATGCCTGGTTATTTTTTTCTGGTTTTTACCCACAGAGCACTGAAAATCTGGGCTTATAAATCTTTCAAATTGTGTAGTGGGAAACCAGGTGCAATTTCAGGTTGTAACAATTTAAAATGTTGAATGCCACTCATTAGAAACTCCTGTAACTCTTTTTAATAGTTTGAAAGGTTAAAAATAGGTATTTGATGCTAACTACATGGAAAGAGACACTTCTTTCATTATTTTTACAAAGGAATTTAGAGTTTATGGAGCGGCAGGCCAGGCAAATGCCTTGAGCCAACCACAGAGGAGATTAAGAGTGGCTCTGGCCACAGGAGATGCATCTCAAGCCTGTCCAAACAAAGATCCCTCTCTTGGTGCAAAGGGGATGCTTGAAGGAGTACATGGAAAGAAGTTTTTTTTAGTTCAATAGTAGGCCGCTAAGAAGATGCCAACTATGTATATTCAGTCAGAGTTAGGATCACAGGCCTATTTAATACAGCAGATCAAAAGAAGCAGTCTGCAGGTAGCAAAAATTTCCCCTTACTCTTGAGGTCATCCATATCTGAGTTGGAGTTTTGAGGGGACAGAACTCATTTCCAAAACCCAAAGCACCAAAACTTGGATTTCTTGTCCAGTGTCATCTTGGCAGCAACCTGGCAAGTACTCTTCATGTTATTCTTCTCCCGTAGGCAAGGCAAAAACTAACCTGTACTTGTAGTAGACAGCATGTGGCAGGAAAAGACAGAGATGGAGGTTGTATTGCAACATACAATAACATACGCTTTGGATAGCTAGGTGCTATGAGAATACAGTCCCCATTTTAAAAAAGATTGAGAGTGGGATCTGAAGAATATCTCCACAGACAGACCAGGACCATCAGATACCCACCGCCAACACAGCACTTCTGATGTACAATATAATGTAATTCATCTTTCTCTCCTTATGTTATGGGGGAGGAAACTACTGTATTTACAGTTGTGCATCTGGAATAAACATGAGCTAAATTATTGCTGATCTACATTATTAGGAAAGGAATTTCAAGCCACATTTTACAGTATTTTCAGTCTCTTCACCTTATGTAAAGGAATTTTTCTTAATTTTATATCTCACCTAGCATTTAGGAGCTGGTGTTACTGATAACGTTACTCAGAAAGGAGAGGGCAGCAGAGGTCCAACACACTCACTCAAGTCTCCCAGCATATTAGGGTATCCAGAGCCCATGCTTCATCCATTAGGGAGCCTTCAAACTCTGTTCACCTGTTAAACTTCAGCCATATCAATATCTTGATTCAAAAAAAGATCAAATCTGCATCAGGACCTGAGGCAGTGCTACTCTATGAGTCTAAAAGAAAGCAGTACTCAGAGAAGAGGCGGCTGTAATCAGTGCCTGGCAGAGGTCCCTAATCCAGAGCAGGAAAATCCTTTGAGTTGCTTTGAACTTGGTTTCCACATGATGAGCATAGGTTTGATTCGACACCCATAAAAAATCCATAGGATTTTTATTTGATTTAATGGCAATATGATCAAATCCTAGGACAATTGCCCTGGGTTTGTCTTTCTGGTAATTAATTGTAGAGTGAGTATACATCAGTTACTCATACAATCTACTGGTCTTTGAATATATTCTATTTATTTTGTTATATTTTTATTTCAGGTTTTCATAATGAACAGAAAATGATAAACTTTTGTGGGGAACCTGAATGGCAGAACTCTAAATATTACTACTGTTAATTTTTATACAGTTGCTTTCACACCACCTGGGAAACAATGAATTAATGAAAATTGTATCTTTATAATTATAGCATCTGAACAGGAGTTGAGATCATGACCTTGAGCCGGTCACAAGGACTGGGTCATCTGCACCATTTTACTCATTCCCTCTGCATTCTCTCTCAAGCAAAATTATACATTTTATTATTATTTTTCTTCCTGATAAAATCTCTAGACCGATAACAAAATAGCTAGAGAATAGTGCCTGCTGGAGTTTCATAACTATTTTAATTTTCCTTCTCAGGATAAAGAGTGAAAAGTGGCATTGAATTAATCCATTCTTGAGAACATCTTAAAATTATAACGAGGACAAAGTGGTACAAAATGTATTCATTCTCACGACTTCTTCATGATTGTAACCAGAATAGCAAATGGCAAAATGTATTAATTCTTATAATAAAAATGTAATGAGGGCAGAGGATGGTGCAAGATGAATTAATTGTAGTGGCACACTTATAGCTGTGAGGCATGGTCTTATTTGAATAACATACTGCATTTCTGTAGAAAACAACTATGATACAAAAACTGCTGTAGAGGTACTAGAAAGATACTGGTCTGGTCATGTTGTTGAAGTGTAGTAGTTCCCTTTTTAGAAACAGAGTGAATTAACAGATGTTAAAGAATTATGAATCTAGTTGAATGTTTAGTAATCCTGGTACTTTATAATCTTGTTAAAGGTGAAATAAGGAAAAGTCTGTCAGAAGGGGAAAGTCTGTAATGATGGATGTCAGTAAAAAAACCCACCAAACCTAGGGAAGAGGCAGTGAGTGGAATGGAAACAATGTCCAGGCTGACCTTGTGGGTACTGCAGGCACCAGGAGCTACTCCAGCTCAAGGGCAAAAATTCATCGTGCCTTGTGGCAGACTGGACTAGGATGTCCATAACCTCCTTTTACCTGGGGTGGGCGGCTAGGTGGCCTTACACCCTGCCAAAAAGTAGGATTGGCCAAGGTGAAATGGTGAGTTTGTCCATGGATTCAGCAACTATTTTGCTAGCTCTCCGGTGGAAGAAACGATTGTGGTCACCAACACCTTCCTTCCACTCTCACACCATCCCCAGTCAGAGCAGCTCCAGGCAGCAATCTTCAAGCTGTTCTGCAGCAAACAGCCACCTCTGCTTTAGCACAGTGTGGCTGAAGGTGCAGCTCTGTGTCAGAGAGCTCTGACTTGTCCCTGCACACACTGGGGTGCCTGTGCAGTAATTGCAGCGTCACACAGGGATGCTGCTGCTGCAGAGCCTGGGAGCTGCCTGGCACAGCATAGCACGGGGCCGTACAGCCCCTAATGAAACCTCTCTCTTAATACTTAACCCATGGTCAGTGTCACCCTGACGCACAGTGCTTCCAACCCCTGAGCTGGCTTGCGATGGTGGTGACGACCCCACTGTACATGGGCAAGCGGAGTTTGGATGTTTGTGTGTGTATACTTCTGGGATCAGATAGTGATAACTATCTTATGGCAAAGGTAATGATGTTCGTATCATCACTGAGTGGAAGGCCAATTGGACTGACTGTAAAATACAAGTTATTCCTGCTTTTAGTGCTGTTTTGAGGAAAATCCTTAATGTTCAGCCACTTAAAATGAAGCAGATAGCTTAGCTTTTAAAGAGGGCTTAATGATAAAAGAGACCTGGAAACTGGCTTACAGTTTCCCCCGCAGGGGTCCCACAGTGCCAGTGTTCTAACGATCACTTTTCAGAGAGCTGGCCACCTCTAGCATTTGGCTGTGCTGCAGGAATGGCAATTGTAATTAAACATGTTAAAAATACTTTTCACAGCTTATTCAGGGTGACAAATACTTCCTGTTCTGTGAACCTGTGAAAATTAAGGCAGCCCTCCTCCCAGATTTTTTTTTTCCAAAGTACTGCTTTTGTTTTAATGAGTTAGAAGAATTTTGCAGAATTTTCTTCAACCCTTTCCCATGCATTTCCACCAAAAAGGGGTACCTCATTGTCCCAGATCTGTAGTGGGAGATGCTGACTCACTCTGCAGCCTGCTGACAGAGCCAGCTTGTGCTCTCACCTTTGCATCCAATTGAGCCTCTTGGTCTGCAAGAACAACTTTTCCTAATTGTCCATCACCCTCATTATTGACAGGTAAAGTACATCTCTGTTGTGAAAATGATGCTAAGCAAGAATGGGAGGAAAATAGTAAAGTAACGGTAAAAAGGGAGGCAACTCACCCAGCAGAGGCCAGGCTGTGAATAAAGGGAAATTTCCTTAGTGTGCAGCTAGCTGAAGTGCAAGTGGCCGTACCACGTGCTGCTCAGCGGTAGGGTGGGCACACAAGCAGTGAAGGAAACCCTCACTCTGCCTTCAGCCACAAACGGGAAGCACATGTGTGTCCTGTGTAGTTGGGATGTGCTATGGGCCACGTCCATCTAACCCCACTGCTTCACATGAGGATTGATTTCATTGCTCTCAAAACAACTTTCTTAGGACAGTGCTTATTGTCTGCGTCTGAAACACACTTTTTACACAGTGATGTGTAAATAGCTGGGATACTGGCATATCATTCCTGCTAGACCTGTTGGACTCTTGCATTGCATGACAAGCCCATGACTAAAGGCTTCTCTGTTTCTGCTCTGCTATACATATATGAATTATGATTTTGGCCTCATTATCTCTTTATTCACCACCTTTCAGTAATTTTTCCCAGTCAATGAAGTTCTTGTGTTCTCTGTACTGTGAGTTGCTGAAATGGATTTGATGATGTGACTGTCTGTGATAGCATCAGCCTGTCTATTATGGCTGGTTCTGGCCTCTCCCATCCAGTGTTCTGAAGTTAGGAAAAAAATTCAGCCTCCTCTATTGCAGCCCATTAAGAAATTTAATTTTGGAATCACTCAGGGCAAAACCTAGATTTTTTTTTCTTTTTTCTTTTTTCTTTGTCAGAGAATGTCAGAAATGACATAAAGGCTGTCAGGTGTGAACATCGGTCAAAACTTCAGAAATGAGGTCTCATGCCTGCTAACTTGAGAAGTTCTTCCTCACCATTGCCCTCAGAAGCAATAAGGAACATTAACTGGTGCCATGCAACATCACATCTCAGGAGGCTCTTAAAAGCTAACAGGAAGGCACCAGTGATGTATAAAGGTGAATACTGATGCAATCTGCTCACACAGTGGTTCTAGGATCCCCGACTGATGCTCCCAGAGACTGCAGATTAAACCATGAACCAAGATCTCAGGCCCTCTACACCTGGGATGCAGATCTGTGCTTGTCAGCATGTTTACAAAGTTCTCACGTTTTTCTGAGATGGTTTGGCTCATCACAATTGGTTTATAATCACCTGTGATACTTCATTTACAGTACCAGTGTAGCTATGAGAGAATTAATTTTCTCTCCATGATAGTTGTTAGTGTAATTCATGCCTCGCTTTTAATTGCTGGATCAAATTACTTAGTGTTTTATTTCGTGCATCATCCCATGACAGAGAAGTCCTGAAAGGTACCTGTATCCCTGGCTTCTCCAAAAAAAGGGTGACTCAAAGGTAATCTGCTAAACAAAATTTTCTTCTGTCCTTGAAGTGTATTTTTAAGAGGCAGAGGGCCAAATAAGTATAGTCTGTAAGTTAATGCAAATCAGGCAAACCAAAAATGATTATACCTATTTACCTCCAGAATGACTGGCCATCTCGGCTGAGATAAATCAAGTGGCACTGCCTTTCTTTAATTAACACTGGCATTAACATTAAAAGGGAAAATGTTGAAACATAATTAAGAGTTGGCACGTAGCCATCTTGCAGGACAGAGAAAAAAGGACAGGATCTGCTGTGTCCTCTGGTCTGGTCCTTCCACTCCGTGCCAGTCCCTGCTCTCCCCCGCAGTCAGCAGGACCAGGCAAGCACAAAGGTGAGATTCAAGCTGCCCCCGAGCAAAGTCAGATCCTACAAATGTCCTTGCCACTAGTGCCATCTCCTATCCAGGCCAAAAACATCTGTCCTGCCACTTACACCTGAGTATTAGCCAGCCTCACCACCGGCTCCAGAGCTGCCGTGGTACAGGGGAGTCATGGGGTGAGACAGGGAGGTGACCCTATGGCAGGAAAAGGAGTGTGGTGCAGAGAAGAGCTAGGTGCAGATTTTGCCATGGGACACCCCTTGATATCTCTGTGTTGCACATACCCTGAGGCTGGAGGGCAGGACTCCAGGGATTCACATGCAAGCAGAAGGCGAGAAGCTGCCAGACAGCTGCCCTGGCATGTAGGAACAGCAGAGAGGGTGAGCAGAGGTGGGAGGAAGGGTGACTGAAGCCTAGGTTTGTTTTCAGGCTGCCAACTGGGATGCAGGACCTAAACAGTGGAAAGGCCAACAGGTGTAAGGGCGCTTTTAGCTAGTCTAGCCATGAGCATGAATTTGAATGCTGCTTAAAAACTGATGTTGGTCTACACAGTCTTTTGCAGCAGTAGCTCCACTGGTTACAGGAGCCAGCGCAAAAAGGCAGGGTCCTGTCCTTGCTGCCAGACCCCGTCCCTCCTGCCCCACAGACCTGTGGCTGCTGCAGCTGCACCAGTCCCCGCACCAGGCTCATCTCTTCCAGCTCCATATCCATGCACGACCATGGCTGTGGTGGAGGAGTGAGGTTCACAGGCCATATCCTGGGGTGGAGATGACACTCATGGAGCAGAAGTCATGGTGTGAATAGGTCTGCCCCTCTTTACACCTTTGCATCCCTGCTGTGGTCCCAACCTGACCTCCCCACGCTGGCCAGACTCATCCACCTAGGACCACAGCAGGCACCGGGAGAAGGCAAGGGTCCTCCTCTCCACCAGTCATGCCCCTTCCTCCCTGCTGCATCAGGGCAGGGTGAGCAGGTGGCATTTATGGTATTTACAGATGCCCCATGCCCTGGGAGGATGCTTGCTGGGGTGGTTAATCCAGGCATCTTACAGCATGCTGCTGCCAAGACCCCAGAGCTCATGTGGACGAAAGCTGGCAGAGCGTACTGGCACAGCATCGCTCCCACAATGGCAACCTCTGCTCTTGGCTGCTGAGGGCTGCAGGCTCCCACTGTGTGGAGAATTGTCCTGACCCTGCTCTTACGTTGTTGAGATGAAGCAGACACACTGCCCTAAGAGAGTCTGGTTCATTCATGACAGCCCCGTAGATAAATGCCTTATTCCTAAGCAGTTAATTAATTTTAGAATAACCTATTAAAGAGTATATAATGTATTCCCATCACAGCTAAATGTCATCCCCTGTAAAAACAAAGGTATTTCAGCAAATAAAATCCCTGTAAAAATAGCACTTGGGAAAGTATATTTTTAAACTTCCACTGATGTTTATTTTTGAAGTCCTGAAATTTAATTCATGTGTTGAATAAATACGCTTCAGATATCTTATCTAGTTATTATTCACATCACAAAGGATAATATGTTTTCTTCTGTTTTTTTGCAACATCAGAAATAACTATGGCCATCCATTCAGATGTTGATGTCTGCGTATTTTCCTGTAGGACAATGGGAGGGTGAAAAGACAAGAGGGGAAATGCATCTCGCATCTCAGCTCCTGAGAAGCGTGTGTCACACTGCCTGTTTTAGCCTTTGGACACACTGAGTTCAAAGCAAAATGGATTCATAACAAAGGGACGTTTGTGATTAATTGTTGCCATAATGCGTTACCATAACGTTTGCCAGGATCGGTGCCCTGTCAGCGGCAGTCATCTTATAAAATACACCCCAATTCTAGCGAGTATGGAAACTGTCTGTGAGCTGTTAAACGGTAGCTGTATGAGTATATAAAGATGCTGTCACTGATGTAGAGCATTTCTGTAGGAGTAAATAAAGCGATCCCTTTAATCCTTCTGCTTCCTAGGTAAAGAATACAAAAACCCAGTATGCATAAGCAATGTTAAAAAGGTCTATGGCACCAGGAAGAAATGTGGCTTCACCATACGGATGTTTGCAAGAAGAGATAAAAAGGGAACTGTGAAAAGGAGGGAACAGGAAGAAGCTGGGCAGACCAGCTATCCACATGTCCAATGAGTCCAGTGAGGTCAATAGTGGTGGCTGTCATAACCGCCACAGCCCAGGCTGCTGCTTCATTGCCACCTCTACAGAGCACGCTCCTAGGCAAAAATGGAAGCTGAATTGCATTGCTGGGACACCATATCCTTCCTCTTTAGAAGCAGGAGGCAGCTCCATGGTGTGCAGCCATGGAGCCACCAGCCAGCTTTGCTGAAGGCACTGCCAGCAGTGTAGCTGGGGCAGTGGAGGAGTTGCTGTGGCTTGTGAGACCCATGCAGGAGGTGAGGGAATATCTGGGACTAATCTGCCTCAAGCTGTATCCACCCACAACTGCAATGTTTGCAATAGCCAAGCGGGCTATTCTAAAGCTAGCTCAGGCCTGTCTGTATGAACTGCAGAACAGAAATAGCCTGCAGGCAGCTCTACTTTAAGGTATTTATCTGTCAGTGTTTTCCAGCTCATAGTCATATAGCAGAGTGAATAGGAGGTCTACCGAGTTGGCTTGATTTTCCTCTACATCACTGCTCCCCACTTCAGCTGTGTGCATTACAGCTTGGCACTACTTCATGTAGTAGCGGCCTGAAGAGGCCAACTTCTATGTGAAGACCAAATAGAGGTACAAGCCAATAATAGTTTTATATAAGACACGTGATTTCTGTCTTTTGAATGGACAGGCAAAGCAGCTCAGTAGCCCTTACTGTCTAGGAGCAAACAGCGTCCATCTTCTTCTTGAGACGCTAGTCCCTCTCACAAAAGACCACCCTCACCATCATGCTACGCTCTCTCCATGGCAGTGTCAGCAGAAAACTTGGTAAGGCTGGCACACTCCCTGTCAACAAGGCCAGATGCCCACTGAGCTGCATTAGAAAGAGCAAGGCTTTTGATCAAAGAACACTTTTATTCCCCTCTACTCAGTGCTGGTGAGGTCTCACCCAGAACAGAGTCCAGCTAAGGAGGGATTTGGAAACGTGGCCCAGGGGAAGACTACCAGGATGGACATGACCACGAAGGAGAGACTTGAAGAGGCTGATGTTCAATCACATGAAAAGGGGGCAACGGGACGATCACCTACACTGACCCAAAGGGAATTTACAAAGATGACAGAGTGTGGCTCTTCCTAGAAGTGGAAGATGATACAGAAATGGGCAATGGTTGACAAACTGCACCTTGGGAAGGTCAGAGTGGACATTAGGAAAATTTCTTTGCTAGGTGAAGAGTTCAATGCAGGAACAGGCTACCCAGGGAGGCTGGAAATCCTCCTCGGAGGTTTTCAGGACTGGAAGGAGTCACAGATAATACGTGGGTAAAATGCTGTAGAAAGCAGGTCTACTGACAAAAAAAGTGTAAGACTAAGGTATTAGTGTTACTTCTTAATATTCAGCTATGGAAAGCAGCTGTATTCAAAATGATTTTGCATGGCTCTGCGAGTGCACAGCAGGGATGCTGTACTCTAGGAAAAGCATGCACACAGTGAGGAGTGCTGTGTCGAGCAAGGTGGGGGCCTGTCACAGGTCCTTGCACTTTGCAGAAGTGAATTGCCAGCTCCCTGCATGCCCATTCTGTTCCTGCTTGTGTGGAAGGGTAAAAAGGCGCCTGAGACAAGGAGGAAAGGGCATCTTTAATGAGATTAGGGCTTGACTCAAGCTGTAAAACTTTTAATGAGGTACTGAGCATATCGTTCCCTCCTTCCATTGAGAAACAAGAAAGACTTGTTGGCCATTCAGCAGTGCTCCACGTTCCCACCACCTTGCTGCAACCTGAGCAGAGGTTTAATCGCTGCGGGACACAAGGAGGAGCAAGCGATCAAACCTCTGCTGGAGATGCAGTGAAGCAGCAAGGCCAGGGACCCACACCAGGTCCACAGGGCATCATGTCCCAGGCAGGTCAGGTCATCCCGCTTGGGGACCTCCTCCCACAGTTTAAGGAGCATAATTGAGAGATATCTCAGTGACCCAGGGAGGGCATCACCCACTCCTCATTTCCAAAACCTCTTCTTGCATCCTTATGTCATTTTGGGTTTTTTTGCTGTGCAGCACAGCATCCTGATGAAGCAAGGGACTGAAGCAAGCAGTGCATCTTACCTGGGCTGTGAACAAACAGAGGAGCTCAGTTTCAGTTTCCATTTTGACAAATACATCCATTCACTCGGGGTTTTTTATTTTTCTAATCGGGGGAGCAAATCGCCCATTACAGTGTATTCTCCATGTCCCCAGGCCCACATATATTTTCCAGCAGCTCTCCTCAGCATTCCACATTATAAAATCAATCTCTATTTAAGTAAGAGGGGGATATTTATTTCTTAATTTTTTAATAATGTATTTTGTGATTTGTTACAGCTCTCAGTGTTGTATTATTTATTTATTGTGCCTATAGGGTGCCCTGCCACATGGTAATAGAAGAGCTACAGGAATTAGAGACCTAAGCAAAACCAAGTTCAATAATTTTGCTACACTGTAGGACTTGGTCAAAAATTAACAAAGGAGCAAAACTGCAATGCAAGGACAATACCATAATGTTTTTGCACCCAAGCTTTTACGAACCCAGTGGTAGCAAGCTAAAAAACCCAGAAAGATCAATCATCACTGAAAACAAAAATTAGAACTGGATCTTAACGTATTTCCTGTGGAGTTTCACAATTGAGTTTTTTGCTATGGCCTTCTTAAAAGTTAATCACAAATTTGCACAGATACCTGAATGAAACAAATTTCAAAGTTTCTTTTCCTTTCTTGCCTTCTCCTTGCAAAGATAATTCCCTTTCAAAATACACTCAGAAGTCTTCAGCTTAGAAAAAATGATCGATTTAGCTTGCAGAACATACACTTTTGTTAGGTAATATCTGAGCTCAGTTCATTCAGTGTCAAAGCTCTCACCAACTTCAGCAGGGCTAGAGATTACCTTAAGCAGCTGAGTTAATTTATTGCTGAAACCTGAAAGCCTGAAAAGCAGGAGTCCCGGGCCTTGCCCGTGCTGTGTCCTAACCCTCAGGGAAGTCATGGTTATGCCTGTCAAGACATGATGGCTGCCTGCATCCTTGGTGTTTGGCTGCAATAACCCCCGCTGGCAGTCCAGAGCCACAGCCCCAGCTTTTCATGGGGACGGTGTCGGTGATCACGATCTTGGGTAGCAGGGAGTGGAAGAAAACCAGATGTAGTGGTTTTTCACTCACAACAACCATACAAATCCCCATCTGACCTCCTTCGTGGTGCACGGGATCTGATATAGAGAGGAGCAGGAGCTGCTGGGAATCGGCAGCTCATTGACTGTTTCCCTTGGGAACTGCTTGCCAAACTTAGCAAAGCTGATTCAAGCGGAACTGGTTCAAATTTCTCAAGGTTTGACTGCGCACTTACAAACTTCAATTCTTTTGGCATATGTCTCTGTGAAGTTTCGTGCCTCATTCCCTCCTCTCAAAATCAAGTTGGAGAGATTTTTCACTGAAAAGTCTTCTCTCCCTGTTGCTTCTTCCCCAACTCCACAAGCACTCCTGGCCTCCAGAGGTACATCCTTTCTCAGGGCTATTTGCCTGTTGCTGTGACTCCTGTCACTGCCTCTGAGCGGTGCCCCAGCTGCCAGGCCAGCCTTCAATGAGTGTCATACCACAGCACTTAGCCCTTCACCCCAACACCAGGTTTCTGCCTGTTGGACTTTTCTAAAATAATCTTCCCAGGACATAATTTATCTCCTGACTCTCTGGATATTAGGGGTTTTAGTGAGTAGGCAGGTGCCTGCTGAGACAATGGTAGAGGTGACTGTGATGAGCCTTACCCTGCTTGCTTCAGCCTTTTGAGGTGCTGTGCTGCTTCAGACACTAGTATGAGAGGAGGACAAATTATTTGGTTTTGTTTCTGCTTTCTGAAGTTGATGAAATAGTAAGCAACTAGGCAGGAATTTCAAAATCCAGCAGTGAGAGTCAGCAATCCCAAATCCTGCTTGGAATAGTTACAGAGGGAAAAACACCGTTTTATTGCCCTGCAGGTACGGCTGCCTGAATCATACCTAAGAGGAGCTTCCAAAAAAGCAATCTTCAGATCACATGTTTCTTCAGATGGGACATCCTTGACACACTATGTAATTGTCACTGAACCTTGAAATTAGGGGCCTGGTTTTGCCTTATATGGAATAGAAACTCACCGGTTTTAATTGAGTGTGGCCTATAGGCAAAGCAAAGAAATCTGAGTAATGCTCTTCATTTGGTAACTCACTGATTGACGTCAGGCAGCCAAGGCTGATTAGAGCCAACCGCAGCTGCCTCCGTTCTCGCCAACTGAAAGCTTTTCAGCTCACAAAAGCCAGAGCTGAGCCTTTGCTGGGGAGCGTTTGAGCCTGGCTCCCTTCCGAGGCAACTCTGACGGTGTCTGGACCAGCCAAGCTCCTCTCGAGTAAGGTGAAACGCCTCCTCTGCCAGGGCAGAGCAGCACTGCCCTTTCTGCCCAAATGCAGGAATTTGGGCTGGGAGGGGAGAGCCTGCTTTGTGGTGAGGGCTCCCCGGCAGACCTGGGGGGTGGTCTGCTGCTCCAGCATCTGGCCTTGGCACAAGAGCTCACCCCGTCCCTAGCAGGACTTGTGCTCCCTCCCCAGCCAGCGAGGCTTGCCTTCTGACACTGTGGTCCTCTCCAGAATGGTGACATTCCTCATCTGGATTTCAGCATCAAGTGCTGCCAGTCCAACTGAATGAGGGGCTGTATCGCTCATACCCAGCAACAGCTGCTTCCCTTTTGCAGGTGGGTATTCTGGTGCTTCCTCACCTGACCTCCCTTGCACCATGACACAAGGACATAAGAAATGCTCTCCTGGGTCCGAGAGACAATTCACCCCTCCCTGTATTCTGTCTTTTGTGGTGCAAACGTAGATGCTACACAGGGAGAGATTGTGAACCTGCCATTGACCTGCCTGGCCAGCACCTGTGTCTGTGTCTACGTTTCCACGCACTGCCACAGCAGCCAGAGCTGTGGCGGAAGGGGCACCGGAGGGTACATCCCTGCACAGCTCTTCTAGCACCTCTTTAAGGATCTGTTGTCCAGTAATGTGCCCAACCCCACATGGGGACCACCAGGACTGTCCACTTCCGCCACCTCTTGTAGCAACAAATCCCACTGCTGACCGTGTAGAGAAATATTTTCTTTCGTCTGCTTTAAACTGATCTCTGTCTAGTGCTCCCTGGCTTCAGTGTTATGAGATTTAGTGAAGTTCTGAAGTCAGAACAGTTCTGAAGTCACCTTATTACTGCCTGCACAATTTTGTAAAGGACATTGTTTCTTTCCATGACTGCAAAGTAAACATCCCTGAGCAATACTGGAGATTTCTATTCCCCCTGTTGCTTAGGAGAGCTGGAAGTTGCAGACTTTGCTGCTCTTTTAAGAGAGTAGCACAAGTTTTAGACCTGCCTTTTGATGACGAGTGGTATTTTCAGAAGGTTAGCTGCTGAGCTGCTTGCAGGTACTTTCCACAATTAATAGCTGTGCCTGAGGGGCAGGAATTAGCTACTTCCCTAGCTTATGCGCTTGTGAAAATACTGCCAGGTACACACCTGTAATTTTTAAAGCCCAAATGCCTTTGAAAAATCATATGTCAGTTTTGAAAGCTACCCATGGTTGTTTTAAGCTGCATAAATACTTTTTTTCTGGTAACAAATGTCTCACTATGGTTTCGAGTGAATCGTTCACAGGTTATTCTCATTAGCAGTCCCCTGTCATTTAGCAGTGAAATGTGTGGCACCGCTTGCAGAAAAATACAAAGGGTTTTGATGCTGATCTTCAGAATATCTGTCCACAGCTACGATGACATCACTAACTACTCTATACTAACAGACTCTATAAAGCAGAGTGGAAATCTTTAGCAATCTGCCCCAAAAATCTGCATACCAGTTTCTCCCTCTGGAAACCAGAGCCAATAAAGCAGGCTGACCCCAAAGGGACTGAATTCATATTACTTGGCCCAAGTTTGTAAGGTGCTTGGAGATAAAAAGTGTTATGAGGACTCTGGGAACGGAGCCAAAACACGACTCCCTGCTGGAGACCGGACTATTTCTGTTGCTCTACCACAGGAATGATCTTTATATTCTCTTAAATCTGCTGGCTGCCTGGGTTGCTGTATTTCATCTTAGTTGTTGGAAAACAACTTGCTTGAAGCCTTGCGTCAGCAATAAATTAACTTTTTTAAACAAAAAAAACGTGGCACACCCAGTAGATCAACTGACCTTTAGCCCTGAACATAAAATTGAGAAGTGCATTACTATTTGCTTTGTGAGGCAACAGGCAGCTCTCTGCTCCTTTGCATCCTCATGTGGTGCTGCTGGTGTTACTCTCGGCTAAGCTATTGAAGTGCTGCGGTGATTCAGACTCTAAATAACTTGTAGGCTTCTTCTCCTGAAGCATGTTAATAGGTTAAGTTCAGTTCACAATTGCTAATTTTATATTATTTCAAAGGATGATTACATATTTATGTATTATTTATTACACAAATCTAGCATGATACATTATTTACAGCAGTATTAACAGTATTTATTATTTATTATGCTAGTGTATTAATATATATTAATTCAAGCAAGACTTTTTCCAGTGTTGTTTGTTGATTCCAGTTATTGGACTTAATATTCTGCAGAGTAGACAGTACTGTCCTGTGGGCTGAGGCTGGTGAAATCTAATTACTTTGGCCAAGAAATACCATTCACTTTTGCCTTAGTAATATTTTATAACTTGGGGACAGATTGTGGTTAGCTCTGCCTGGGTATAAAAGAACAGCAAGATGGATGTAAGATATCTGCTCTTCCCATCTATATGGTGTACTTGTGCAGAGTCCAACAGTCACGACTTTCTTTTTCTCTGCCTGCAAGCCTGGACAAAACCACAGACTGCCACAGCTGCTACAGACACCCAGGGAGATGCGGAGACGGCCATCCCCTTTGTGTTGCTTCCTCTAACGGAAGCCAGAATCATGGTAAACATATTGCACAAGCCCCAGTTGATCCTAGACACTGACTGGTATCACCGAGTGGGTTAGGAAGGTGGTTTCTTGAAATGACATTGCTGTGACAGCAAAAGCTCTAGCTTAGAGGTGGTCAGACCTTCGCAAAAAGGCCTTCCAAGAATAAATTATTTTGCTGGGGAATGGAGCTACACCAGCAAAGGCACTTCCAGTTATCTGTGGCTTAACCTCACCAACAGAACTCTTCTATTGGAGGAACAGAGTCTGACCGGTCTGTCTCTGAGAAGATCTGATCTTTGGTAGATCAGAAATAAACCTTGGGTGACAGGGAAGGGCTGGAAGGCACCTTGTAGCAGAAATAGGAACCCAGCCTAAGTGTAAGTTTCGAAACAGTGGTGGCTTTAACCACAGCCTCATCCCTTCTCACAAGCACTGGCAAGCTTCACCCATAAAGCATGGGGTAGAGGCTTCTTCTGGACAGTATCCAGCTTTGAGTTGTCTTCAAGGCCCATCTTCCACTCCCACCCTGCCAAATGCACTGACAGCCCACCTCTTCATACCTAAGGCCATGCCCAGGGGTCTAACTTGCTTGCATGCAGGTGGGATTAATCAAGAAGTATCTGACATGCTGTATCACAGAATCACAGAATGGTAGGGGTTGGAAGGGACCTCTGGGGATCATTTAGTCCAATCCCACTGCTAAATAAGGTTCACTTAAAGCAGGCTGCAGAGGATCACATCCAGGTGGGTTTTGAATATCTGCAGAGAAGTAGACTCCACAGCCTCTTTGGGCAGCCTGTTCCAGTGCTCTGTC
>RSEF01000031.1:20158274-20170480 GCA_003993805.1 Himantopus leucocephalus | reverse complement strand
TGGACACAGTACTCCAGATGTGGCCTCACCAGGGCAGAATAGAAGAGGAGGATGACTCCCCTCCACCTGCTGGCTACACTCTTTTTAATGCACCCCAGGAGACCGTTGGCTTTCTTGGTCTNTTAATGCACCCCAGGAGACCGTTGGCTTTCTTGGTCTCAAGGGCACATTGCTGGCTCATGGTCAACTTGTTGTCCACCAGGACTCCCAGGTCCTTCTCCATAGAGCTGCCCTCCAGCAGGTCAGCCCCTAACTTGTATTGGTGTATGGTGTTATTCCTCCCTAGGTGCAGGACTCTACACTTGCGTTTGTTGAACTTCATTAGGTTCCTCTCTGCCCAACTCTTTAGCCTGTCCAGATCTTACTGAATGGCAGCACAGCCTTCTGGTGTGTCAGCCACTCCTCCCAGTTATGCATTGTCAGTAAACCTGTGTCTGTCCCCACATAAACGTCATTGATGAACATGTTGAACAAGACTGGACCTGGTATTGACCCTGGGGAACATTGCTAGCTACAGCCCTCCAACTAGACTCTGCACCACTGATCACAACCCTCTGAGTTCTGCCTTTCAGCCAGTTCTCAATCCACCTCACTGTCCACTCATCTAATCCACACTTCCTAAGCTTACCTACGAGGATGTTATGGGAGACACTGTCAAAAGCCTTGCTGAAGTCAAGGTAGACAATGTCCACTGCTCTTCCCTCATCCACCCAGCCAGTCGTGCCATCACAGAAGGCTCTCAGATTGGTCAAGCATGACTTCCCCTCAGTGAATCCATGTTGATCACTCCCAGCAACCTTCTTTTCCTCTGCGTACTTAAAGGTGACATCCAGAATGAGGTGTTCCATCACCTTTCTAGGGATGGAGGTCAGGCTGACTGGCCTGTAGTTTCTCGGGTCCTCCTTCTTGCTGCTTTTTAAGACTGGTGTGACGTTGGCTTTCCTCCAGTCCGCAGGCACCTCTCCTGTTCTCCACGACCTTTCAAAGATGATGGAGAGTGGCTTCACAATAACATCTGCCAGCTCCCTCAGCACTCATGGGTGTATCCCATCAGAACCCATGGATCTGTGGGTGTCAAGTTTGCCTAAATGATCTCTCTCTCGATTCTCCTCAACCAAGGAAAGTCTTCTTTTCTCCAGACTTTTTCTTTTACCTCCAAGGTCTGGGATTCCTGAGGGCTGGCCTTAGTAGTTAAGACAGAAGCAAAGAGGGCATTCAGTAACTCTGCCTTTTCTGCATCTTCCATCACCAGGGCATCTACTCGTTCAGCAGCAGGTCCGCATTTTCCCTAGTTTTCCTTTTACTACTAGTGTACTTGAATAAGCCCTTCTTGTTATCCTTGACATACCTTGCCAAATTTAATTCCAAGTGGGCCTTAGCCTTCCTTGTCACATCCCTGCATACTCTAACAACGTTCCTATATTCCTCCCAAGTGGCCAGTTCCTTTTTCCACATTCTGTAAACTAATTTCTTTCGTTTGAGCTTTCCCAGAAGCTCCTTGCTCATCCATGCAGGTCTCCTGCCTCCTTTACTTGATTTCTTACTCCTAGGCATGCACCAGTGTTGAGCTTGGAGGAAGTGGTGCTTGAATATTAACCAACTCTCTTGGACCCCCCTTACCTTCTAGAGACCAAAACCATGGGATTCCTCCAACTAGGTCTTTGAAGAGGCCGAAGTCAGCTGTCCTGAAGTCCAAGGTTATAATCCTACTTATTGCCCTGCTTCCACACAGGATCCTGAACTCCACCATCTCATGGTCACTGCAGCCAAAGCTGCCCCCAGCCTTCACATCCCCAAATAGTCCTTGTTTGTTTGTTAGTATGAGGTCCAGCAGTACATCTCTTCTCATTGGCTCCTCCACCGCCTGTGTCAAAAAGTTATCTTCAATGCTCTGCAGAAACCTTCTGGACTGAATGTGCCTGGCTGTGTTGATTTTCCAGCAAATATCAGGGTGGTTGAAGTCCCCCATGAGAACCGGGGCCTGGGATGGCAAGGCTTCTCTCAGCTGTCTGTAGAAGGCCTCGTCAACTTCCTCTTCCTGATCAGGTGGCCTGTAGTAAACACCCACAACAGTGTCACCCACATTAGCCTGTCCCTTAATTCTTACCCGTAAGCTCTCGACTCATTCTTCATCCACCCCTAAGCAGAGCTCAATACATTCTTGTTGCTCTCTCAAATAAAGAGCCACTCCACCTCCTTGCCTTGCTGGCCTGTCGTTCCTAAAAAGTACACAGCCATCCATGACAGCATTCCAGTCATGTAAGCTATTCCACCATGTGTCTGTAATTGCAATGAGATCATGGCCCTGAGACCACACACAAATCTCTAATTCTTCTTGTTTTTTCCCCATGCTGTGTGCGTTGGTGGACAGGCATTTCAGAGAGCTAACTGAAAATGCAGGTTTCCCTGGAAGGGTGCAAGAGGATCCACCATATCTATACCCACCCTTGAGGTGGTTGGACTTCTAGCTCTCATCTTGGAGACAGCTAATGAACATTTGTCGCTGCTCTGGTTGGCCTGGCTTATTCCCCAGTTAGATATGATGGCATGAGCATTGCCGTCTTGGACCCCATCCCCCAAGTCCTTCAGTTTAAAGCCTACCTCACTAAGTTGGCCAGCTTGCTACCAAAGATTCCCTTGCCTCTTCTAGACAGGTGTTTTCTATGCCTCCCTTCAGGTTATAGTCATCAAAGAATGTCCTGTTGTCATAAAAGCCAAAACCCTTGTGATGGCACCAGCCACATAGCCAGAAGTTGATATGCATTATACATCTGTTTCTGGCTCACCCCTTTTCTCCAACTGATAAAATGGGGGAAAAGTTAACCTGGGCACCAAGATTTTTCACTTGCACCCCCACGGCTTTATAATTTTTCTTAATTCTGCCCAGGTTCTTACCTGTGGTGTCATGCAAGCCCACATGAAAGAGTAACAGTGGATAGTAGTCCATGCTCTTGACAAGTTGTGGCACCCTCTCAGCCATGTCTTGGACCTTGGCTCCTAGAAGGCAGCATACCTCTGTGGTTCCTTATCAGGCCAGCAGATGGGCCCCTCAGTGCCCCTTAACAGAGAGTTACACACTTTTTTTTATGGTATCCGCCGTGTGCTGCTGGTACAGTTTCCCCTTGCAGATCTTGCTCATGGGAGTCTGTAGCTATTAAAGCTTCATATCTGTTAATGGTTGTGATGTTGGAGGGTGGAGACTGAAGTGGAGTTCTTCTTTTGTGGGTCACCTGGGTCCAATGTCTCTCTCCTTCATGCCTCTCTCCTTCCAGCTTCTCCATCCTGGTCCCCATTTCTCCAGACTGGCATGCTTAGCTTGTACCTCCTCCCATCACGTCTCTTTGGAAAAGGTTCTGGAGTTCACTCAAAGACCTTCTTCACTCAGTGCTTGCTGTCTCACTACTAGGAAGTGCTGAGGGCATGTAAATTTCAAAACAGTAGGTTAGGGGCTCCTTACCCTTACCAATCTTTAATGGAAGCACTGTCCCAGGCAGGTTTCAGATATCATCTGAGGCTCCAAAGACTTTAGTGGCCTAAACTGGTTTGCTCACTTCTGCATCAAATGTTTCTGCACTGCCTGGCTCCCTTTATGTCTGTGGGGTGAGTTATTTGTGTCCAGTTCTCTCCAGTTACTCTGTATTTTTGGTTTTGGTCACCCATATTCTCTGCAGTTGACTCTCTGTACCTAGACCTCTTTGGTGTGCCAGCTTACGTCCCCTCTTCTGGTCTTCGCAGCTTGACTAACTATTCACCCTCTTTTGGTTTTGCTGTCTGCACCTGGTACGCTAACACTGTCTCACTGCGTCTCTGTCAGAAAAGCTGCTGTGCATCCTGGTTGATCTTCATACTTTTCCCTGACTCATTCCTAGTAACTGTGGTGGAAAAACAGCTGTTTATCTCAATTAAATTTTGATTGGTAATTAGCATCTACCTGTCACTATTATTCAATTTCCCCCAGTGTCCCCTTCAGCTATTTTCTATGCTATTTTTTCACCTGGTTTCCATGAGAACTATCTGACTATACCTCTATCCAGCCAGCCCAGCCATATATTTGGTTCCTGTCAGGAAAGAGCGAATAGAGAGCTGTTTACTCTCAGGTCACATTTGAATTTGGAGCTTCAACTGTTCCAGCAACACTCAGAATATGGTGAGAGCCATGTCCTCAAAATACATCAGGGACCCCTTCTATACCATAATTAATGGAAGTCTATCCCATAGCACACTGTCAGTCTACACCCAGCCTCTCCAGCTGAACAAAAGCTTTACAGACATACCTCAAATCTCCAACTGCAGCAGAGACCAAGAGTAAAGAGGATGCTCTTGTATCCTTTTGCTCGGGACAACAGCTAGCTTCCTTGCAAATCCCACCAACCAGCCTGTGTGGTGGGCAGCTGGACTTCAGACATGACTTGTTCCTGCTGGTTTGTGGACTGAGCTTGTGCGAGCTCCTTCTGGAGGTTCACTGAGCCATTCACTTGTAGTTTTCCCGAGACAATGAGATGGGAGAGAAAGGGCTGCTCTTCTCTGACTGGGTATGTAGCTGCCTGGCACAGGGAAGCAATGGGCCAGGCTTTGCAAAGATCCCAGCTTGGGCAGCCAGGTGACAGGCAGCACCTTAGGAGCCAGGGCAGGACATGAGCCCTCAAGGTTTTTGAGTGGTGATAAAGCATAACACAGGGATCTCCCAGTACCCTCAGGGCAAAGAAGGTGCAATGAACTAAAGATGATGTAATTGGTGTGAAAGACTCAAAGAATAACGCCTCACTACGTACAGCCTCTGAGAAAAACAATACTAAAGGACTTTTCAATTCACAAAGCTGTCCCTCACCACCCATCAAGTATACATTTAAATACTGTTAGCTGGGCTTGGCATACATGGACAGTTTCTAAACTTTAACAGGTCAGATTTTGCCAGTGGGTGCATCAAGTCTTGTCCACCTACAACCTTGTAACAACAGCAGTAACAGTGTCTTTAAAACATGGTGGTTCAGCTGGTGGAGTATCCCTCTGTACAGAGGCGCTTGTTTCAGTTCGGCACATACTTCAGGATGTCGTCCTTACACCGCAGGGGAGTAACAAGCAGCTGGAGGGCAGTACTTAAAACTAGTCCATGCGGGTTTGTGAGACTATATCTTAATGTCATCTTGTATCTAGTCTAAATGTGGTATGAGGTGCAGTGCGGAGTGTGCAGGAGTGTGGAGAGGTTTGCACTGCTTAAGTCAGTTCAGTGTAAACTCGGCAAATGTCATTTAAGAAAAGTCCAAGATACAGCCATGAAGTCTTTGATATGCTTAGTCACAGGCTCATGTAGTGCTGCTTGTTAGTAGTTATTGCATGTGTGAGAGCAGTGTAAAATGGAAGAGGCAAACTACAGCTCTTCAGGCAGATAGCGGATGCAGCAGCTTCAGCTGTGCTACAATAATTACCATGAATGCTAGACAAGATGCATATGATAGATAAGAAAAAACATCAAGCATTGCATTTTTTATCAAGGTTTCCTAAGGACCGTCTTGTGTGACCTGAGGGCCTGCTCTCGGTGTGTCTGTCTCTCTCCTCCTTCTCAGTAACTTCTGAACTCATTGACCATTTTCCACCTCACCTGGCTGGAGGGAAAAGGCCTCAGAGACGAAGTCTCTAGAGGCTTTGTGAGAAAAAGCAACAGGATGGTCAATGCTGTCTTCTCCCACCCTTCTTTCACCCAGGGAGCACTTGTATGTGAGTCAGCTGGGCAGGAGCAGAGGTGGAAGAACAGATAAAATAGGAGAAGGTACTGAGAGGAGAGAAGCAGCTGGCTGTTAGCCAGGGCAGAGACACATGGCGGTTCCCAAGAGCGGAGGGCGAAATAAATTTTTTGCATTTGTAGAGCAGAGGAGGTTTAGGCGAGGATGGGAAATGAGGATGTTTTAATGAACCTCAGACCAGTGCCTCTTTCAGACTGAATCACTGCCTCTTTGCCTCTGACCTGTTTTGGCTTGGAGTTTGTTACTGCTTGGTTAGACCAGGTGAAGGAATGGTAAGCCCTAAAACTTACCTACTTTATCCAACTCCATCAGCTTGCCTAAGAAAATATACCACTTCTCCCTTCAAAAGTGTTAGTATTCCATCTTTAAACTGACTACAGCACTGCTGTTAAATTGTTGCCATCTTCTGTTTCATATGCTATATGCTACCTTATGCTCTAAGTGTGTTTTCAAATGCTGTCAGCTAGTTGACATGGGTTGAATTCAGTACGTAATCTGGAGATAAGAAGATCTGTCTCCCACACGTACCCCATTAAACTATCTAGAAAGGGTTCAGAAACAAGCATTTGGTGGAGCAGACTTCTTAAATAACTTTTTGCTCTGGACAAGGAACCATGACTTATAACTCAAACGGATGGTATGACCCTCATGCAAACTTTGGAGTTTTTATTTTGGGATTGTTACATTGCTGGATTTTCTTTAAAACCTTGTCTCTTCTCCACTCAGTAACTTCCTGTCTTCCTTCATGAGATGTATTTGTCCCAGACATTCCTGGAGAGATGCAAATGCCCGCGCAGAGATGGGACAGTTCTGAGAGGGACAAATCAGGACTGCGAAGAAGACACTGACACCACAGGGAGCTTCTGCCTGACTTTAGGAGGTTTTGTCAAATGTATTCTGCTCCCAAACAAAGCCTGTTGATGTTTATGTTTGCTATTGTGTTTATAAGGTCTGTGATTCTGAAGCTAACTTAGGTGTATACGCTGACATCCAACACCGACTTTATTGGTAATTACGTTTGGTCCAGATTGTTAGCAGACTAGGGGCAAACTCCTGTCCTGGAAGGACATTGCCATTACCTTCAGTGGAACTTCACCATAGACAAGTTACCATCAAAAATACGTTGAAAGCCCCAAGAACCTTGTTAAAAATCCTAAAATACCATTATGTTTGTCAACTACAGTCAGCTCTGGTTAATCACACCCTGTTTGCAAACATCCAATTTTATCAGCTAAAGAAAAAATAAAAAGTCAAATCTTGTTCACATGTCCTATTAAACTAGTTTCTGCTTTAATCTGTAGGATGCTGAGACAATGCTAATAAACCAAGCATGATTTAATCAGTTCTGACTGTTCTGATCTGACAAGCACCTTCCCTTTAAGGCTGATTACTTGGCTATCCATAGAATACTCATGGATCCTACAAGATATTCAGTTCTCCTTCTATACTTGCCAGAGATTTCTGTTGGAATTATAGGACTCATTGCCTGACATATATAGAAGAATAATGTTAGCCTTTCCAAATGTTTTTAGGAGTTACAAAGCAGAGTCAAATTATGATCTATATTCAAATAAGATTTTCAAAACTGATGTAGGCTGTTTGTTGTTTCTTCAAGCGTGGGGGAGATTCCCTCTCTCCGAGGGATGGCTGCTAAGGAGCCGTATGTGGGACACAGCTCTAAATATTCCTCTTGTGTAGGATGTTCACTCAATGATCAAAGGCATTTGTGGTTAACAAATTTAAATTTTGCACCTCTCTCTAATTTAAAACTGAAGAGCCACTTGAATGCCGGTAGTGCCAATCACTATTTTTCTGCTACTGTTATTGCTTGCGCCTGTATTTTATGACCTTACCTGTCTCAGGTTTGCCTGGCTTTTGTATGTTATTCGAATATCCTTTGAGTCTGCTTATGTAAGGAATGCTAATTGAGGAGAAAAAATAATCATCCCAGGTTACAGAAGTATTTGCAAATGTGGGTCACCACTTTTGCCTGGATTTTTGCAAATTAGTTGTAAAATTTGATCATTTCATGTTTGATTGATATTATGTCATTGTAATCTTATTTATTTTGACTTTTCCTGATTCTTTCTAATCATTGAGAGTTTCACTACCAGCTGCTGCAATGTCTGCTGTAGCACCGATGGTTTTTAAACCTAACTGGGTCAACTTCTTTCGTTGGCAGGTTTCAACTATAGCATCATAGCTGATTGACTCAGTAGCCTCTCTCTAACTTGTTTGGATTAAAATCCCGGCATGAGGTGTGTGTGGATGGTACTTTTGCAGAGACCTACAGCCCAGCCGGCGAGAGCCTGGGCTGGGAGAGGTGGGGGCTGCGCTGGGTGGTCCTCACTGCAACTGTGCCTCTGCAGCACCTCTGAGCAGGAGAAGCCGTGACACAGTCACATCCAGCTGAGTTTCAGGTGTAAGAGTGAGCCCACCTAAGACGCTGGGATGACACATATGTGTGGCAGAAGAATTTTCTAGGGGTTGGGACTTCATGGTTTTAGTCTGATACTTGCTACAAAGGCCACCAGAGTCAATTAAAAGGTCCCTTCTGTCTCCCACATTGCAAATATATTCAGATGTGTGCTTTTCAACCATTAACATTTTTGATGAAAAATGGAAAAGTAACTTTTTTTTTTTCTGTCAAGAAGTAGGTCCTTAAAGGTTTAGCATTAGTAGGTTAAGCTATTTCAGTGCAAATAAACAAAATATTTATATACAGAATCTTTCTCAGTGGTAAAACACACTTTTTTCTCATATCATTCCAGAGAGCTTGAATTCAGGGATTTTACGTTTTGCCAGGAACTTGATATGCAGAAGCGGAAATGATCAGAAGACTACTATCTACTGTTTTGAAATACTCTTTTTAAATGAAAGAATATTTATTACATGAATACAGACATATGAACAAGCAGCTTCCCATCCCCCAACCATGTGTCGTGCTTGATTTTCTTAACATTTACAGAAGGTAAAATCACTAGGTTTTATGTTTCAGTGTTTTTTTTTTTTCCATTGAAGACAATGGAAAAAACTTCCATTAATTTTGTGGGATCATGATTTGGCCCCTACTGACTTTATTTCTATCTTTTCTCACCTCTTTCTTTTGCACAGCAGGCAACATTATAGCCTCCATACAAAGGATACAGCCTGAAAAATAGCACCTTGGCTAAGGAAGGAGAATGATTTAAAAATTAATGGAGGGAACTATTACTTTTCTGTACATACTGTACAGTACACAGCTCTGAAAATTATAGTTCCTATTATTTTAACACACCAAAGACTTTTTTTTAAAAGGTGCTACTTTCCAATTTCTGATCTTGTTAATAATTTAACAGTTAAGAAGATGCTGTAAAAGTAATTTACTTCATTGTGTCTGTTTTTCCACAGTGAAACAGTTTCCAAATTTGTTTGTTTGTTTGTTTTTCTAACACTGAAGAGTGGAAAAAGCAATGTGTCCTCTGATTATGCAGATTTCCCATATAATCTGTCTTAAGAATTTATAGCTGAAAATACCAAGACACATCACTTAAGGATTATCTAATGGAGGAAAAGGAAGGATCCCCCAGAAACCCGCTCCCTGAATTTCTTTTCTGTTCCTGTGTGTCAACCTGGAGAGGCTGTAAGACGAGGGAAAGATGTCTTGGTTAGCCAACGCTGTGTTAAACTGCCTCTGCATTTGCTGCTAAAGATCATTTCAAATGAGGTTATTTGACCTGAAGAGGAATCTGATGGTAAGAAGACCTTTTTTTCCATAGTGTGCACATACATCCAAGTAGCTAACTGTGGTTGGTACTGCACCCTCCCTTGGGGCTGACTCTGACAAGATGCAGCACTCACCAGATCCCTGCTTGGTCTCCATAGGCTTTTACATAGCGGTTTCTGTGTAAAATTATACTGTTTCTGGGAAAAAGACATGATCTATGCCTCTTTCAGCTACCACCCCATATTTTTAAGGAATAGGGACCTTTTTGCTACTGCTGAAGCTCACTTTTGCTGTCTTCTGTCTACTGTCTCTCTTTTTTAATTCCTAGCTTTCTTTTCCCCCCCATCCTGCACCCCACAGCCTTTTGTCTGCTCCTGAAGGTGCTGCCCACCATTTTAATTCAGAAGTTAATAGCTTTGCAGCTGCCTGCAGGGTGGTAGCCTAACTCTGCCTCAGGTCCTCCCAGAAAGCTGGTGGTGGGGTGCTGGAGTGTTATTCCTCTCTGTGCCACCAGTCCCACCGCCCTGGCTCCAAAACTCAGGAATTAGGCTGCTGTCATTGAACTCGCTGCAGCTTTCACTGCGTCACTCAGCGTGAGGCTGCAAGATTTCTTCTGTTGTGCTGCCACTGTTGCATTGGTAGAAAATGTGAAAATCAATGTGTTCAACCCAGACAGCCCATTCCTGTATTGCAGTGGCTCAGAGAAAGCCTCGTTCCAACAGACTGGCTAGCTGAGGCGGCAGCTGAAGTCAGGCCTCTTTCCTCTGCTCATTTTCTTTGCATCTTCTCTCACTGTTCAGTCTGAAAATACCTCTCTGCCTGTCCTTCCTCCTCCTTTCTCTCCCTGCATGGCTTGACTGCTGACTCCTCTCAGAAACATCCAATCGTGCAGGCTGTCCGGCGAGGGCACAGCCTCCTCCAGCAGCATTGCTGCCCAACAATCCACTACCCATGGCTGTGTGGTCTTTGCAGAGCAACTCTGCAGTAAGGACCTTCATTGGAGGGTCTGCGGCTCTGCTGTGGCTTCAGTCGGCAACCCATGGCTATGGGAAAACAAGTGCTTGGATGGCAATGCTGAGTTTTCGGATCATGGGTGACACCACCCCGCCTCTGCAGCCCCATGGCATGAAACAGCTGTCCTGCATCCCATCCACGTGATCTTCTCCTGAGGAGCCCCTTCAGTGAGGGCTAAGCCAAAATGTAGTGGCAATGAGCTATAGGTACAGTGCTGCCCACCAAGGGTTTGGTCCTGCGCCCGGGAAAGTCAGCGATAAAATTACTGGTAACTGGACAGGCTCTCACTGGATGGTAAGAGACAGAAAGTGTGTGACTATTATGCTATGTTTTGGAAAGCAAAACAAAAGCAGTTTCTGACAATGACTGTCGTTTTATGTCCTGGCTGGTAAAAGAAACCATATTAAAAATGCACAGAAAGAAATGAGGCTACTGCTCCAAAAGTCTGGCTTTCATACACAAAATGTACATGAAGACTAGTATCTATTATGTAGAACAACATTTTTCATGCCATACCAGATAGATAGAAAACTTTGTTTTGAATGGTTGAGCCAATACAGTTGTTATTAAAGGCCATTCTAGTAGGTACTGTGGTTCAGCCAAGGGACCAAATAAAAACTTCCTGGGTAAGTACAGCAGAAACTTCAAAATGTCTAATAAAACTTTGAAAACCATTTAAATATTGAGTTAATGGGTCCCATTTTCCTTTCAGCTGTGAAGGTTTGCATCAATGGCATTGCACTGCTGTGGTAGAGAAATAATTTGAGTAGGGTTTTTTAATTATCTTACAATGGAATAGAAGCAGAATTAGTTAAACCACAGAATCATCGGAAAACAAAATGTATTTTAAGTCAGTTGGGTCAGTGCCAAATTAAAGTTAATAGGAATTTTTTTGATCCACCTAAGAGGTTTCGCATCTAAATGATTGCTGTCTTCTCCACATCAGAAGAGCTTGTGACTCATCCATTTCCATTCTTAATCTCATACATACACTTTAATCGTTGGCTTCATAGTTCATAAATAGTTGCTAATATGAACCTATTTCATACAATATTTTAAAAATGTTTCAACTTGTACAAACTGTATACAAATCCTTTCACATGCTGCACAGAGTAAATAGAAGCTCAATGACTAAGGAAATCTGTGATTATAAAAAGTTCCTAAATTTTGTCTTGGATAGGATACTCCAAAACATCTAAGTTGTCAGGGAACACATATTCCATTGACTCTGAAATAATGAGCACGTGTTAGAAAATTCCATTTCTTGCCAAGAAAACTTTGAAATGGCTGTCTAAAAGCTATGTATGTGCCCAAAGAAATACAACCCCAAATTTCTCTACTCTGGTATCTGTAATTTAACAATGAAATCCTGGGAATTTCATTCTAGCAATAACGCATTTAGAATAAATATAGAAAATAAACATATTGGTTGCAGAGTGAATCCAGTAATTGGAAAAATAATAGTAAGTTACTTCAGATACAGAAAAAAATGACCGGTGCTGGGCTGACCCTGGCTGGATGCCAGGTGCCCACCAAAGCCACTCAGTCACTCTCCTCCTCCGCTGGACAGGAGAGAGAGAAAGTAACGAAAGGCTCGTGGGTCGAGACAAGGACAGGGAGATCACTCACCATTTACCATCACAGGAAAACCAGACTCGGCTTGGGGACATTAGCTTAATTTATTAACAATCGAATCAGAGTAGGGTAATGAGAAATAAAATGAAATCTTAAAACACCTCCCCCCC
>RSEF01000031.1:20144995-20158259 GCA_003993805.1 Himantopus leucocephalus | reverse complement strand
CCCCCCCTGCCCCCTCTCCTCCCCCCCCCTCCCCCTTCTTCCCAGTCTCAGCTTCACTCCCATTTTTCTCTACCTTCTCTTCCCCGAGTGGCGCAGGGGGACAGGGAATGGAGGTTGTGGTCCATTCATCACATGTTGTGTTTGCTGCGCCTTCTTCCTCAGAGGGAGGACTTCTCACACCCTTCCCCTGCTCTAGCTTGGGGTCCCTCCCACAGGAGACAGTTCTCCATGAACTTCTCTAACGTGAGTCCTTCCCATGGGCTGCAGTTCTTCATGAACTGTCCCAGTGTGGGTCCCTTCCACAGGGTGCAGTCCTTCAGGAACAGACTGCTCCAGTGTGAGTCCCACACAGGGTCACAAGTCCTGTCAGCAAACCTGCTACAGCGTGGGCTCACATCCCCATGGGTCCACAGGTCCTGCCAGGAGCCTGCTGCAGCATGGGTGCTCCACGTGGTCACAGACTCCTTTGAGCATCCACCTGCTCTGGTGTAGAGTCCTCCACAGGCTGCAGGTGGATATCTGCTCCACTGTTAACCTCCATGGGCCGCAGCGGGACAGCTTGCCTCGTCATGGTCTTCACCACAGGCTGCAAGGGAATCTCTGCTCTGGTGCCTGGAACACTTCCTCCCCCTCCTTCTTCACTGACCTTGGTGTCTGCAGGGTTGTTTGTCTCACATATTCTCACTCCTCTCTACAGCTGAAGTTGCACAGATTTTTTTCTCCCTTCTTAAATATATTATCCCAGAGGCACTACCACCATCGCTGATTGGCTCAGCCCTGGCCAGTGGCAGGTTCATCTTGAAGCCGGCTGGCGTTGGCTCTGTCAGACACAGGGAAAGCTTCTAGCAGCTTCTAACAGAAGCCACCCCTAAAAGCCCCCCCACTATCAAAAACTTACCACACAAACCCAGTACATTTATTAGCAAACATTTCAGTTCTGACAAAATGCTGATTTCCCATTTGTTTTCAATATTTTTTCCTCTGTGTTTAAAATATGGGGGGATTGTTGGGGTTTCTTTGTTCTTTGGCTTGCCAGCACATACCTAGTGAAAAAACAATCTCAGAACATTCAAATTAACATATCTTAAATACTTTTATTTAGAAATAAATCTAAATCTAAATCTGTTATAAATATATGTTACAAATATAAGTTACAAATATATATTAGTAGCATGCACACACACTGCACATAAATCTACACCTACGTCTACGTCTACATCTACAGCTACAGCTACAGCTACAGCTACGTCTATGTCTGCATCTACATCTACATCTACATCTACATCTACATCTACATCTACATCTACATCTACATCTACAAACTGGTTGACCCCAGGTGTGCCAGGATCACAGATTAACATCACAGCATTGATGAGGAGCAGCAAGGAGGTGGTTACAAGAAATAGGGAAGAAATACAAAAGAAATCAGGGCAAAATCATGTCTCACCCACCTTTTTGCCTGCTGTGACTTCTGCAGTGGCTAGGAAGTCATGAGAGCCTAGAGGATACCATTACAGGTTCCTGAACAGTATTTGCACTAACGCAGTTGACAAAGGGACACGTTTTGGTTAACATCTATGAGAAATGTTGATTTGCATGGCAGACACTGAATGCTATCAATAAGCAAAGAATTGGCTCAAGTTTTCATTTTCTTTCCACTCTTTCCCACTGTAAGAGGCTGTTAGCAGTAGGCGTACTCCAGCTCCTGCATCAAAATGATGTGCATGCGAAGGGTGTTAATTGTAGTACTGCTTGCTCAGGTGTGCAGGGTCACATCACAACAAGCAAATGCTGGAGAGCTATATGGAGCACACGGGAATGTCTAGGACCTACAGCAAAATGGGCCAGGACTCTTTTTCTTCTCTTCCTTCCCATCTTCATGTCTGTCATGTAGGACTTTGCTTCAGTAGTTCTGCATCTTGTCCCAGCAATGACCAGGAAAGATTCAGGAAGGATCCCACTGAAATTAACTTCTAAATCATACTGACTTTGGTGGGAGTCAAGTTAGGTCTAAATGCAAAGAGGTGGTGATGCATGCAGTGGTGATTTCTCACGATTCCATAAAGTGTTGGACCCAGAGCTTGAACAACTCAGCACTTTGGGCTGAGCTGAGCACTTCCAGTTCCCACTCCCAGTTTGGAGCTGTGGAGGGTCTCTCTGGAGCAGGTCCTCTCTTGCTGGACAATTACAGCCTGATCAAAACTTCAAAGTTGGGCCTGAAAAAAGATGTTCAGGGTCTGTTATAACAATTGACATGTACAGAAATGCAAAATGGAAGTGAAATTAGTTTGGGTGGAAGCAGCCACTGATGGACTACATCAACTACAGGCATTCCTGGTTCCTGTGAATGGAGAAAGCCCAGGTCTGTTAGTGGAGATAGCCCATTTCACATGGGCCTTATACCCTGTTATGGGAGTGGTATTGGTTCATTTCCAGGTCTTTCTTTTTTCATCCTTGGAACTACTTCCTAGCATATTTTGAGTTCATGCACCAAACATCAGTAAAAAAAAAAGAAGCATTGCAGTCTGTTGAGTGCATTATATGAGTTTTAAGAATTATCTACTGTATTTGCACAGTTGACCTGTGTGAATATAAAAGCATGGATCTGGCTATGCTCTGCTGGATAAATAAATGTCAATGTTTGTATGTTCTCAAAAGACATTTATTCTGGCCCTCTGCTAAATTTTGTGCTAGTTAAGAGGAATATTACACTACAAGAAAAATCTTCTGTATCTTTAAAATATAAGCATAGACAATTTTTAAAAAACTGTTCCTGCCATTAGACTAGGAAACTTAAAAGTCATGTTGTAGCTTGGTGGTCTGAGCAGAGTTCTGGGAGTTGGGCAGCTCTTAAGCTTGTGCGTTTGGATGTGGCAAGATCCTTTTGTGGTCCTTGGTTTTAGCTGCCCCGAAAAGCCTTAGGCCCCTGGTGCAACTGTGCTGCACCTGTGTAATATTGACCACTTTTACCCCAGGATAGCACATTTAGAGGAAAACTCATGCATTTTCATTTTGGTAGCTGGCTCTCCACTCAGTCAGCAGGCTGGTCTGAGACACTTCTCAACAATTTGATTGCGAAATGTGATGCAAGAGAGGCAGTGGGAGCACATGTCAGAGGCAGGGAAGGCAGGAGGGTCTAGCTCCTTCCCTTGCTGCGTGCATTCAGAACACCAGGGCACTTTTAAGGCGTCCTAGTCTCCTGCATTTAGATTTGCCACATTTGTTAGCAAGAGGAATAGCTTGATTTTAACCAGCCATATAAAAGTCATGCTAACTCAAGTCCACTCATGTAAAATTCAAATAAAGGCTTTTATTTCCAATTTCCAAAACAGTCAGCATGATTTTAAAAAAAATGATGCTGGAGAAAAGAAATAAAACTACCCCTAGTTTGCATTCCCCCAAGATCAAAGCTCAGAGGTCTCCCTTAATCTATTTGGGAGACAGTTGATGCTCCTCCTTAGAGCACCTCAGAACAAGGGGCAAATGTCCCCTCAACACTGGTGATTCACCATCTGCATTTCACTATCAACTATCTTTGTATATTGAAACTTCAATTCAATATCAGTTTGTACATTAGCAGCCTGAACACAAACAGCTAGATAGAGTGTGTTCATCCCACTCATTACTGGCTTTTGATTGAGGCCAGATGTGATGGTGGTTCAGAGTTCTGTGCAATAATAAATTTGGGGTGATTGAGATACAGCAGAAGGGAAATGGCAGATCTGCGGCTGAGAGAGATACAGCCTGGGGTCAGCCGGACTGTGTGGGTTAACACAGTGGCTCAAACAAACCTGCTTTACAGAGGCAGACTTGCTCTCCCCAGCTCACCCTGCACATGACACTGGGGCAACGATGAAGCTGAGAGGTTGTGTGGTCTGAGAAGCTGGCTCGGGGTCCCTGAACTGCCTGGGCACCGGATTGTGCCCATCTGTCTGTCTAGATTATGACAATTAAGGAGTGCTGCTGCAAAAGGTCTCTGTGTGAGGTCTACGAGAGAGTGGCATCAGTTCCTACCGGCATCCTCATTGGGATTGCCCCCTGTTTCCAGCAGCTCTCACTTCACCTCTATGCTGATGTTGAGTGACGAGTATCTAACCAGAAATATGGGACCTCACAGCGAATCTTCCTGGGCCTGTTTTGTAGAAACTGGTGAGGCAGGCAAACAGCCACTCTAAAACCTCCTCACAGGCCCGAGCGTGGGCTTTACTGCTTCACCCCAGGTACTGCACCATGCAAAATGTTGGCCCGAGTGATGTGACTGGTGTAAGGGGATCTAAAATCCATCAAATGACAATCTCACCTACATTTTGCATTTCATCTCCTATGATGCAAGTCTTTAACTTCATGAATAGCCAAATGTCACACCTTCTCTTGTGCCTGTTGCAGATAAGGTGAAACGGAAAACTTCCCTGTTTAAGACACCCTGTGACCCAATGGAAGTTGTATCGGGCTGAAAACCAGAATATCTATGAGTATCTCCTCCAAAGACTATTGCTAATATTTCCACAAGGCACCACTGTTGTTACTGAGCTAGGCTCTACATTTGTCTGCCAGGGAAGAGAATCCAGGTCTTTGAAGTAACATATCTAAGTCAATTCTCGCTGCATGCCAAATTGAAATTCCCAGTTACACAATCTGCAACCCCAGCTCTAGTTCCTGGCTGAGAATGTAACCAAGGTGTCCTGACACCCAACGTTACACACGGTTCCCTTACAGCTGATTTACCTCTAGGGTGCAGCATATGTTCTGTGGGTCTCTAAGGACTGCTCTGTGCACCGCATAACCGTCTAGGTGCTCCATGTGGTATCTACAGTGTTTCTGAAGGCTCCAAGTCCATTATTCCCATTGGATGGAGCAGAACGGCATGGGCCTTGGAAATTAAGCTATTGCTTTTTTCCCCAGAGGAATAGTCCCTAATTTGGAGTAAAACCTCTTCATCTCTGTGTTTAGACAGAGAACTTCATTCAGCAGGGCTGTTACACCAACATTTTTCACCCAGTCTCCTTGTCCTGGTGCATCTATATGGCCAGTCTGCATTCACTGGATGTCCACCAACTTCCTCTGCAGCTTCTCAGGACGAGGGGCGCTAAGCAGGGTGCTCTGCCAAGCCCTCCTACTGGCACTGAGGACACAGGGGTTCATGTCTTTCACTGTTCTTCAGCTGACACCAACCGTTTCTTAAAGTTGAAGGTGAAAAAAAAAATACAGCAGATGTAACGGTGGTGCAAATCTTCTGCAAGTACACCAGTTAGTTTCTTGAGTCGTTTGCACCAGACACCACACGTGGAGGTGCCGAAAGTTTGGCAGACCTCTCTGCAGATCAGTGAGGGCAGCAAGCAGCTGCTTGTTTGGGCCTGCGCACCATAAGGTACGGAGAGAAGGGCCTGAAGTTGCATATCCCCAAATCCTCAGTGACAGAGCAGTCCACTGTGAGTGAAATAGAAAGTGTCAGCTGAGAGACCCAGCTTTGACAATAAATTTCCTTGCTTTCATGGATCTAAAAAAAAATCAGACTTTACAATGTACCCCTTAATGTAACTTTAATGCAGTTTTTGTGCATTAATTCCCTTCAGGTCCATTCCTTGTCATTAATATCGTCTATTGGCAAACAAAGAAGGATTTCTTAGAAGAGAACCTTGCCAGCTGAGGAAAATGTTTGACTTGCCTCGGTGTTGCCAAGCAGTTTAGTTTGCATTTTTCAAGGACATTTGAACAAACAAAAGTATACCTCTGCAAATTTAATTTTATAGCATGTCCCTGCTTGCAGGCTTGCACTTAGCCATTAGTTTCAATGTCTGTAATTAAAAATTGCAGGGAATATGTGCAGGATTAATAGCTCCTAATTTTCATTGATGAGTTCTAAACCCTGATCAGTAAAGGGTTCACAGAACTGGCTTTCCCTATGCTTATTTTTTGCCTGGTGCCAGATTTTGTCTGAAAACCTTGTTCAGCGTATCACACATTGGTGTTTATAACAGCTATATTGGCACAGACAAGATACAGGCGGCATTTCAGAGTCCTGTGTCTGCGCTGGTTTGGTGTACAATACTTTTACCTCTCACAAATTCAGAGTCTGGGCTCCTGGGAGCTGATTACAGGAGAAGATTAAAAAGGCTGTCTTCCACACACATGTTCAGAAGCAATGGATGGCATCTGCAAGACTGAACCAGCACACATCTGCTCAGAAAGGAGAAAAATATCCCCTAATTAGAACAGTACCATCATTGGGTACAAGGGAAAAACTTTGGAAATGCTGTGTATTGCCACATCCACATATATATATATAAAATATAGAGAGAGATATATAAATACACATATTTGTACACACACACACATATGCTTATATGTGTATATGTATGTGTGTTTATATATTTAAATATATGAAGTTTTATGCTTAAGAAAGGCTTTGTTGACACAGAAATGTGAGGCACCTTCTTCCTTTTAGGCATCCAGCAGCTGGAAGAGGCACCCAACCTGTCCACACCAGGTCACCGGGAGAAGGAGGCAGCCCTGGTGAGGCCCAGTGCTCCTGGCAGGATAAGGGGAGCAGTCATGAAGGTCTGTGGGCAGAATGGGCAACACAGGTAGGAGTTGGGGAGGAAGGGGGAAGGCCGATGCTTAGTCCTCCTCTAAAGGTTGTTTATGCATTTTATGCACTGGCTACTTGAAATGAGGGACAGCAGAGGAATAAGAACGTAAGGTGTTCTTATTACAGACCATGCCTTCCCTGTAAGTGTTCATTATGGTAGCTCCCTCTCCTCAATCTTTGGCCAGAAAGAACCTAGGTTGTGGTAGGTAATGCTCACTTCTCAAAAGGAAACGGATTGTCGAAGGCCGAAGTGGAAATTATAACTGGATCTTGGGGAAAGAACTAATCACTCTGCTAGGGCAGAGAAGATAAAGCTGTTTTATGAAATAGAATCTGCCTTTGTATGTTCATGGAAACTAATTCTATAGCTTTCGATCAGGAATTTGGAGAAAATCTACTGCATACTGTCCCTGAAGGTCACAGGGGCTGCACAACTGCAAGGATCATCTGGAAACCTCCATGTCCTTGCTCAGAGCAGGGTCAGCTTCAAAGTTAGATCCAACTAACTAAGCCATGTCACAATAGAGATGTTTTTCTGCAGATGCAGAACTTCTAGGAGGATCTTAAGGTTACAAAAAAAAAAGACAGATTGGGACAGCAATCACTGAAGTGAATCTGAATGCCTCTCCTGTTACCAGGAGAAAAGAAAATCTCTTTGTATTATAAATGCATTATTATCATTCTTACATTAAATCCACTTCAGAAACACTGGTACAAATGCTGCTTATCTTGCTGAAGCATGTGAGCTCCTCTCACAGGAGCATTAAGCTCTTCATGAGTTAAATGAGGACATAGCCAATAAAATAGTCCCCACAGAGTTGCTGCTTTCTGCCTGAGGGTTCAGTGTTGCTTTGGGGTTAACTTTGTTTCGTCCAGCAAGGACAGGGTGGTGAGCAGAGCTCAGAGTGGATACATGTGAAAAAGACAAGGCTGAGTGCCCAGAGCAGGGGACCTGGACACTGAAAGCGGGTGGCGGTGGAAGCAGACAAGACAGCGAGGCAGGTGTCACCAGTGCTCCTCAGAGCACATCAGCCAATTAGTAATTAACAGACATGCTGGAGTATGTCACTTTTGTCTCTTGGTTCAAACAACTTCTGTTGCTCCCTGCCAAACAACTTCTGTAACTCTCCTGACAGTGAGATGTCCCAGGTGGATGGGATGACAGATGTGGGTGTGATGGAGGTTGAGCTGAAATGGCCAGACGTCAACTGGCTGTGGCACAAAACACAGGAGTAGGTGTTGTTCTCCTCTCCTTGGATAACTCAACTGTCATGCTCCTGGGAAAGGGTCCTGCTACTGCAGGTCACACCTGGGACCCCTATGTCCTCAGGTGTAGCCAGGTGACTGGAGGAGTGGTGAAAGGAGCCATTGAGTGTCTGACTCTTGAATAACTGCACATGGTACCCGGGTGATGAACAGGCTGAGCACCTCTGATGAACAGCAAAGAAAGAAACCGAAGGTGACAGGACATTGGACCTGGGAGAAGGAGGCCTGGTTTGCATGTGTAATTATTTCCCTATATCACTTCACTGGCAGCAAGCTGGGCAAGAGAGACCCTGTCAGGGTCAGCATATTGGCTGCTGAGGGAAAGAGTTCACATGTTAAAAGCTTCAGCAGCTGAAACAGATGTTAATCTGCATTACGTGTGTATTTGCAGGTAAACTGCACAGCGGGCAGGAAGGCTGGCTGGTCCCAGCGTGAAGCACATGCTGCCTTGTTGGGGCTTCTGTGTGTGGCTGCAGACCCAGCATACGCATACGCCCACATGCATATGCATATCAAACACAGTTGATGGTAGATAATAGCAAAATTTAATGAGCTTTCCACCTCTTCTCTTGAAAGCATTTGCATTTTTTTAAGTCGACTTCCCATTTCTTTATGAAAAATTTTCAAAATCTGTGTTTCTGTGTCAAGCTCTGGGTTTCCATGTAAGTTCAAGGTAATCATTGAACTTGGTATGTCTGCCAGCTGTGTTGTTGCAATATCTACAGAGGAACATTGAAGGTCTGTGTTAGTTTGGGACTCACAAAAAGTAATTCATTATGCATAATGGTGATGTTGGCAGTGCATGCCAAATGGTTAAATCTAATGTAGCATACAGTTTCATTAAGGCACAACAAAATTAATCTATCCCTTCCCACCAGGAGGTTTAAACAAAAGCGATGGGGAAGGAGATGCATGTAAAAAGCAGCAATTCATTAATGAAATGAAGACGTGTAAAATAATTAGGCTTATAACAATAGATTAGAGGACTAAATTAACCCTTTTATTTTCAATGCAATATGCACAAGTCAGAACCCTAACGTTGGGCGTTATTATGTAAATGCAATGTTAAGTGTCTTCTGATTTCCTCCCAGGGAAGAGGTGCACAAGCAGATCAAAATGAAGCTATCAGTTCCTTTTAAAAACTTTATTCTGGTTTGCAGAAACTGCCCATGTAGACTATTTGCATTCAAAGTCAGTCACCTGACTTTGGATCTCCAGTGGAAAATTGCAAATCAAAGAGTTAACTCAAAGAATCAGGGAGAAAGAGCTGCCACTAAACTGGTGTACAATAACTTGTGTAATTAATAATACTGAAACTAAGGGACCGATCTAAATCAGTGGAGGGATAGAGCTTAGTAATTAGTAATGATAGTTAAAAGGGACAATTGTTTTTCATTAATAATTCCTGTGTCCCCAGTAACACAGGAGAATTTTTTAAACAACAGTGTCTAGACAGTATAGATGTTGCTTGCTTAAAGGTGCAAAGGAAAGAGAAATGTTTAAAAATGGGCTACCTTTATTCAGGATAAGAAAATCCCCAAATGCACAGACCTTTCAATTAACCAAGTAATCGAGAAATTCCTTGGCCCTCTGTACTTTAATTTTCTAATTCAGCTAAACACAGCAGGAGCTTTTCCCTATACCTTCTGTTGACAGCTCTCAGCTCTGTCCCAGAGGAAAGAAATCCTTCTACGCACCCAGCAGTGCTTAGGGGACGAGGTGAATTCAGGGCACAGGGAAGCCTTTGGGGGGGTTCTGCAGCGACTTCAATGCCGGGGAGCACAGGACTCCCACCCGCAGGGTTCTCCGATGGACCACACCAGGCTGTGGAGCTGGAGTCTAGTCTGCATGTAGCATTGCCTGGATGTGAGTAATGAAGCATGGATGTCACATGCTAATGTTTTGTCCCACTGAGCGCCCAAAGCTGGAATGCCAACATGCTTTGATATTCATGTGAGAGCCTATGGGAACTAGCAAGTATATAAGGAGGCATTAAAAGCCTCAACATGTGTGTTGAGAACCCAGTATTTCTCTCCACTTTCCAAAATGACTCTGCCAGCACCTAGAAGGAGAAACAGGGTTTGCAGACAGCAGTAGTATCACAAGAGGTAGCCTGGTAGGCAATACGAATTTATCACCCCAAGGGAAATATATCACAACAAAACTAGCAGCAAGTCTGTACCCCATAAAGAGATGGGGGATTCAGAAGCTCTAGGGCAAGCAGCTGCAATGGAAGATTAGGTGGCTGCACCCAACACCCACCATTGCAGACCAATGCAACGGTCCAGGGCACACTGCAAATCAGGCAGACATGGCTGGTAAGTATCTGAAATAAGGCATTGCCCATAAGATTTTCTATTAATTATTACTGTTAGTTGTGTCTGAAGAAGGAACACGTGGGGAGCTATAAATTTAAAAGGCTTTGGCCTAAGCCAGCTGGAGCTAATTGTCTTATTTGGGAGCCCCTCATCCTCTGTGCTGATCACTTCTAACTCCGACGATCATCCTGTGGCTCCAAGGGACTTCTGGGCAGAAGAAAGACACAAAGATGGGGAAAACTGATAGTCTTGGTCCAGACTGAGGTAAGCTGAAATCTTTTTGAACTGTTCTTCCCACACCAGGATTTTCCTTATGTTTTCTATAACCACAACCATTTTAGGGGGCTGATTGTCCTCAATCCAGTGTCCTTGTACCTTCACTGGTTTCGAGGGAGAGATATAACTTAAAGTGCCTAGATACTGATGCATGATGTAGGAGACAAGGACATATTGATTGTATTGGGGCAGTGTTATCCTGGAAGGCAGTGACATACTTCCTCTGAAGTCTCCCAAGAGAAGAAGGGCAATATGGCAGGTATCTTCATTATTTAATGGGTCTTACTTAGTGAAATTGGTGCACCTCTTTCTGTCCTGACCATTCTCTTATCAAGCTGTGTAAGTGAGGTATACCCATATACTTGATAAATTGGCTTTGGTGATATTGTTTCAGAGTTAGGTGACAAGTGTTAAAATGAATGGACTGCAATGTAATTCCTTCAGTAGTCACTACGTTCATTGTTATTGATTAAGCAGGTATTTTAAAGATAAATGGGAAGACAATATTATTTTTAAAATTTTTAAAATTTTATTTATTGAGTGGTGGTGGCATGTCACTAAACTGGCTCTGTGCCCTCTGTATAACTCATTAAACTAAGTGGGCACACCATAGCTGGTGACTCGAAAACTCCTGAACCTAGAGGTAAAGGTTGCTAGTTCATGGCTGGCAGCCAGAAGTCCTCTTTGCCTGGAAAGCTGAGATATATCTAAGCCATTCTTAATTTTTAAGGGTACAACTCATCTTAACCTCTTAATTGCAAAGATTTGCCAAGTTGTATCTGATATATCTTAGATAACAGTGACATGTGGGTGGAGATGCCCTATTTTAGAATAAAATAGTCACACAGAGGTAAGCCAGGGGCTCCTGAGCTAATAGGAGCCAACAAAGGAACACCAGTGAAATGCCTCAAAAGAATTAAGGGGCGTTCCTCAGAAAAGGTGACACAGCAGACAGCCCAGCTGAAGTGCCTCTACATCAATGTACACACCATGGGCAAAAAACAGGAGCAGCTGGAAGCCACTGTGCTGCTAGAAAGCTATGACCTAACTGCCAGTACTGAAGCTTGGTGGGACTAATCCCATGATCAGAGTGCCACTGTTGATGGCTACAGGCTTTTCAGAGGACAGGCAAGGAAGGAGGGGCAGAGGGGTTGCCCTTTACATCAAAAAATAGATAGAGTGTGAAGAGCTGCCTCTGAAGAATGCTATGAGAACATTGAAAGCATATGGGTAAGAACTAGAGACCGAGGCAACAAAGGGAACCTTGTGATTGGTGTCTACTACAGGCCACCCCATCAAGGGGAGCCTATTGACAAAGCCTTCTTACTCCAGCTACAGGAGGCATCGTGCTCACAGGCTCTTGTCCTGCAGGGGGACTTCAAGCACCCTGACATCTGCTGGAAAGGTAGCACGGTGAGCTGTAAGCAATCCAGGAGACTCCTGGAATGCATCAAGGATAACTTCTTAAGCTGGCTAATAGACAGGACTACCAGAGGGGATGTGATACTGGACCTGTTGGTCACCAACACAAGGGAGCTAATTGCTGACATCAAAATTGGAGGCTGCCTGGGCTGCAGTGACCATGCACTGATGGAGTTCACAGTCCTAAGGGATATGGGTCAGGCAAAGATTAAATTCAGGAATCTGAATTTTAGAAAAGCAAAATTCCAGCTCTTCAAGGAATTAGTCAATAGGATGCTCCGGGAAACTTCTCTCAGGGACAAGGAGAAGAACAGAGCTGACAGATCTTTAAGGATGCTTTCCATAGAGCGCAAGAGCTCTCAATCCCCAGATGGAAGAAATCAGGAAAGGGTGGTAAGAGACTGGCACGGCTGAGTTGAGACCTGCCGGTCAAACTAAAAGGCAAGAAGGAAATGCACAGGCAGTGGAAGCAGGGACAGGTATCCAGGGAAGGGTATAGGGACAGTGCCCAGTTGTGTAGGAATGGGGTCAGGAAGGCCAAGGTGCAGCCAGAGATGAGCATGGCAAGGGACACAAAAAATAATAAGGACGACTTCTACAGGTATGTCAACTGGAAAAGAAAGGTTATAGAAAGCATACCACCCTGATGAACAAGACTGGCAAACTGGTAACAACAGACGAGGAGAAGGCTGAGTGTCGTAGTGTGGCCCCATCTGGCAACAAAGAACCATGGGGTCACTTGCTCTCTCCTCCCCCAAGCGGTGGGATGGGAGGAGAATCAGAAGAAAAAGGCAAAACTCCTTGATTGAGAGAAATGGATTTTAATGGAACAGCAAAGGAAAGAGAAAAGCAACAACAATCATCCTGATAAAGGAATATACAAAACATGAATAATGTACAACTGCTCACTGACTGGAAACTGGAAAGGCCCCTGCCCGCTCCCAAGCAGTGATTCCTGCCCCTGCCTGCCCCCGCCTCTCCCCAGCTCCCGCAGCTGTATACTGAGCATGACCTCACATGCTATTGAATACCACCCATTTGAATAGTTCGGGTCAGATGTCCCATCCAAGATCCCTGTGAAAATTAACCCTACCCCCACCGGAACCAGGACACTGAGATACTCAACAACTTTTTTGGCTTAATCTTCACTGGCAATCTCTCTTCCCACATCTCTTGAGTGGATGGACCTCAAGGCAGGGACTGGGGGAGCAAAGTCCCTCCCACTGTAAGAAAAGGTCATGTTTGAGACCACCTGAGGAACTTGAACATACTTAAGTTTACAGGACCTGACTAGATGAATTCTAAAGCCCTGAGAGAATTGGCTGGTGTAGTTGCTAAGCCACTCAGTGTTATTTGAAAAGTCATGGCAGTCAGGGGAAGTCCCTGGTGACTG
>RSEF01000031.1:20117548-20131044 GCA_003993805.1 Himantopus leucocephalus | reverse complement strand
AAAGCTCTGTCAATGAGTCCCACTAGCTTGTGAGCAAAGACCCAAATTTTTTTTTCCTGGAGACAGGTTGCATGGAGAGTGCCAGACTCTCTGTCAGACTGTGATTTGGATTCCTAAAGACAAGTTTTATAATCTGCTTATCCCATGCAATATTAAAAGCATACATTTACTTGAGTACCTAACTGACAGCAATGTACCTTTGGCCGCTGTTAGCATGGTTGATGCCAGCTCACACTGTTGGGATTCGATGTGACTTAGGGTGAACCAGCGGGGATACCGGTTTGGAACAACTGATGCAACGTGCTGCGGGTGGGACATGTCTCCCAGAGGAGCTGTAGATTCCAATACCAGCAACCTGAAATAAGGAAGAAACCCTCTTTCATTAAATCATTATGATATTAGGTTACTCATAAGCAAAACTAAAGCTGCAAGAACACTTGACCTTGTTTACAAAACGTGCAGTTTTGGGTATAAAGATATTGGAAAACCACTTCTCTTCTTGGGTAATCCTAAAAGTCCATTTGGAGCAGGGGAAGAGTGTGAGTAGTCCTCACCCTGAGGAGAAAGGAGCAGCAGAGACAACGTGTGATGAACTGACTGCAATCCCCATTCCCCATCCCCCTGCACTGCTTGGGGGGAGGAGGTAGAGAATTCGGGAGTAAAGTTAAGCCCGGGAAGAAGGGAGGGGTGGGGGGAAGGTGTTTTAAGATTTAGTTTTTTATTTTCTCATTATCCTACTCTAATTTATTGCCAGTCAAAATCAAATTAATTTCCCCAGGTCCAGTGTTTTGCCTGTGCAGTAATTGCTGAGTGATCTCCCTGTCCTTATCTCGACCCACGAGCCTTTTGTTATATTTCTCTCCCCTGTCCAGCTGAGGAGAGGAGTGATAGAGTGGCTTGGTGGGCACCTGGCATCCAGCCAGGGTCAACCCACCACACAGTCTTTGAACCACAGCCCTCAGGAAGTAAAGTAGAATAGCTCTCCATCATACTGAGAACATGTAAATATTTTCCAATATTTGGAATATAATTTTTTTACTTGCAAATGCTCAAAGTAAGGGAGAGGGATATTGAACAAGTCATTTGGATTTTGACCTTGCAATAAATTCAGACATACCAAAAAGGACATTTTACTTTTCAAATATGAACTACTTTTTAAAGTCCTTAAACTCTAGCCTACCAACATTTGGTAATGTGACATGGAATAAAAAGTGTCTGCATCTGCCATCACCACAGTTCAAGACAGCAGTCCACATTTCTTAAGAGTGCCAAATATATAAAAATAAATAAATAAATAAAAATTATTAAAAAGCTGAACTCTCATCTGCCTTATAAAGTGATGTCAAGAAAGCCATGGAGAACAGCCCTAATTATGCTGATGTCTCCTGTGATTTTACCAGATGGAAACAGGCAGACAACTCTTTCTTATACTGGTCTGTTTGAGAAGTAACTTCTTTGGCTGAGATGGCAGCTTCATGTCAAAAGATGGCTGGAGCTCCCCATGATTAACTAGAGATTTCATCATTTGGATCTTTCAGTGCCTTGCTTATTTTTCCAGTTGAGAAAGGAAACTTCCAGAAAAGTAGTTTTCAGTTATGATTTGTTTCTGGGGAAAGCCCAAATCCTTCTTCAAGAGGAATGACATGCTGCCATCACGTTCACTGAAGCATTCAGTGCACTGTGCAAAGCTGCTGATAGATGTCTATTCCAGCCTTTCAACATGGTTTCAGTAATTTAGTTTAAGGAGGAAAACTCCCCACAAACAATCTATGAGAAACACTTTAAGGTAGTGACTGGAATTAAATCCAAGGACACAAGTCTACGAAGAGTAATACTAAAATTGGTCTTTTTCTCTGAAACAAACAAACAAAAAACCCCAAACCCCAAAAAACTCACCACACACCACACATTTTGTACTGTCTTGCTGATCTGGTATGACCAGAGTTATTGATGCACTTAACTTGCAATGAAAGAAAAGGGGTGTACCTAGATGGCCTCAACAGCTTTCTGATCATATGTTTGAATGTTCTCAACAGTTTATCAGTAATGCACTTTTGTCTTCTCAATCTACTTCCTAAAATTCTAATCATAAGCAGCAAGTATGCAAGGTCACTCTTCATATTTCTTAGACTCCTTCCCTAACATCCTCTATTAGACACTCTTGGAGGCAAAAAAAACCCCAAACAGGCTAACCAGACCAGCTTTCTGGAGAAACTAGCTCCAGCATACACATCTCCAAACCACTAGGACACAACCTGTCTGATGAAGCGAAATGCTACTTATGTGGATAGTGTGTCCTTCAACCACTGTGCAAGCACTCTTTATAATAATGACCAGGAAAACCCAACACATTTATTTTTTTTTTAAAATCTGGGATTCGATTGCTCTTAGTATTCACTTGTGGCTATTCGTTGTCAACCATCACAAGTTCTTGACAGCAACCAGACAATCCAGATGGGACCAGTTTCTTCCCTGCACTGTATGTGGACAACATAGATTTATTGCTGATCATTTAGGCCCTTGGAACTTCCATCAGAAGGCCCTTCTTAGCCACTGTTAAGAATCTGGCCTGCCCTGAGATAAAGCCAACACACACTGAGCACTCCCTGAGAAACATCTTTTTCCCTGATTACTGAAGACAAATGGGATGCAAGTCAGACATTTTGTTGTCATATGACATACTCCATTTAAATCCCAACATTCACCCAGAAGTGTGCAAGATTGCTTAGTTATGAAGCACAAGAAAAAAGTACTGGCTCAGACCACACCATATGGTTTCAAATCTATCATTGAGAGTTAATTTATAAAGAAGGCTGGTAGAACAAATAGTCCTATCATCTGCTAAGCAGCAGATGATCCTGAGACTGCTGGTGAGATGCCTCTTTCCTCATTTCCTCGTCACTACCTCCTCTCAGTAAGAGAACACACACACTAAAGCTGTCATTTAACACAAAACCACATGCCCCAAGAGTGGAATTCTAGAAGGATTTGTAACATAGAATGCTGTTTTACAATTGTAGATAAACACTAATTGTACATTTATAAATTATCATACTGTAATTAGTACAGACATCAATTGCTTTTACAGATGAGAGAACCAAAGTAATTTCTCCTTAAAGGGAACAATGCTTCTTTAGAAAAAAAGACTAGGTCTTGATTACCAAGCTTTTTCCCCTTTTCCAAACCACTACTTGTGCTCTTTCTAGATGACTTGTGAATACATACCGCATAGCTCTCAGTGCAGTTTTGTATGCCAATTCAGCATCATGAGGTAGGAGAGAGGTGAAAAGATACTTGGCAAACGTGTGCATTGGTACACTCTCTCGATGGATGACTTCACCTAAACCACTATATGGTCCAGCTGTGGGAAAGAGAAAGAGAATGTTAGTCTTTACAGATTGTTAAAACCCAACTTCTGGACCTTTAAAAACATTCACCATACTTTGAGTTAGAATTGGTATTCAGAGACAGTTTGCTGTACAAAGGGTAAAGTTACATTGATATTTTTGTGAAAGATATTAGAAATATATTAAATACCATACATTCTTTGAGACAACAAGAAAACTGCAAATTGTATAGTACTAAGCACACTACCAGTGCACATACAAATGACAGAACGGTCCCAGGGCTCCATGGGGCTCATTCAGCAAGTCTATGGTATGCAAAAGTAGAAGGTGATAATCCCAGCTTTGCCTCTGCATAGTTATATTGTGCACATGAATCCGTATGCATCCTCTGTTAGTGCATAATTGCTTTATCACAAATCCACCAAGAAAAAAAAAGTGGTTACAGTGGAAAAACATGTATCTTTAATTGAAATTACATGACCAATCACTACAGCAGCACCTGATCCCTATTAATGTCTCACCTGACATTAGGCATTTAAATAACCCTTTGGTCTGGACTTGGTCTCCAGAGAAGACTAGGTCAGATCTTGCACCAAAGCTGCTTTTGTTAGTCCATTATAGCCACATGATCTTAAAAATTGTATTTGTTGCAGGGAAACTATTCCCATTGTTGGGGCAATGGATTTTGCTCACACTCAGTGCAGTACTTCAACTTCATAACAGCAGTGTCAAGACTGACAACAGAAATGATGATTTAAAAAAAAAAAAAGAGACTATTTGCTTGCTGAGTTCTGAATGTTCGTGGTACATATGAATCCCATTTTTACATTTTTCCTGCAACCTTAAGACTGTCATTCCTATTAATGGAAAAACTGTGTCAAGCAGTTTTTTACCTCAGCAGCTAGAGGTTCAGGCATTAAATGTTGCAAGATACAGAATAAGAGTCTTACATTAAGTATTATTGGACAATTATTACACAAATAGCACCCAGAAGTCCTAGAAGTTACTATTTCCTCTTCTACTAGAGATTCCAACCCACCACACTTGGATGGATGAATGACTATGTGAGCACACTTCTTCACCACAGTCACACGTCATAGCTTCCAGCAGTGGTTCAAACTAACATGACTGACCCTACACTGAAGCAGATGAGGAGTACTCACAAAATGTATTCAACCACTTCTGCTGCAGAGGATGATGAACTCCATGAGAGAGAGATGGTTACAACTTGGACTAACACAGCTGTTTTTTTGACTGGTGCCTTAGCACAAAATGCAAAGATAAAAATCACTAGGCATAAAAAAAAAAATCTGAGCTCCATAGGTGGGCATTTCTGAAGACTGGGGCTGATCACAAAGGAAACATCAATGAAGATTAAGTAGGTGACAGTGTGGCTCTCAATCATTTAAAATTCAGTTGAAAGCCATTCAAAACTAGCTGGCATTGCTTCAATGAAAGAAGCCATTTCATGTATGTTTGCCAGTTGGTGATCGGGTCAGAAACTTAGTTAAGACATGAAGAATACATGACAAAGCATTTATATGAAAATATATTCTGCCATCAACTTAGCAGTCAAGCAAAAAATTAGAACAGTTCTTGCAACAGTCATGTTCTGCTTTCCCACGCATTCAAATGGTAGCTACATACAGCATGCATTAATCTGCATTAACAGCATAGAAATCAGCTTAATATTGGATTAAGCTTGCTTTATTATATCTACAGGACTTTAACTATAAAAACACAATTGATATGATTAAGATCTTAAATCACTGCACAGTTTTTCCTTCATGTGAGCTGGCAGTTTCTGCCTAACCTGGAGTAAACTGAAGCTATTGCAGAAAAGCCAGATTTCTCAGCATACAGTAACACAAGACCATCGTTGCACATTGCTTACCACAGCAATTTTGTAGGTAGTTATTTTAGCAGATTTCCTGCTATGATCGCTTGTTTACTACTCTAAGAAAACAAAAAGAATATCAATGATCAAAGTAGTAAACTAGAAGTATCAGAGAATACCTGAGAGAAATCCTGCCTTTTCCTCATAAAGCATCCTTACCAGTAAATAGATGCAGCAAATTGATTTTATAATCCATAGGATCCCTCTATGGTGCTTAATAGCTGGATCCAGCAAGCAGCTGTTCTTGTCCAAAGGCCATAAAGCAGCAGTTACAGCCACATCATAATAGAAACTCTCCCTATGGTGCAGCTTCTCTGCAGTTTCAAATGGCAACATCAGTAGGTACCAAAGTCTTTAAGGATCTGGGCAATAATAGTGACTCAAAGCTGAGAACCCTAAACAACATGCTGCATCTCTTCCATTAAAGAAGTAGTTTTAAAAGACAAATTTCTTGCAGAAAGAAAGCGAAACCTGACTGCTGTGTAACAGTCTTCACAACTTACCTAGAGCAGTATCACACTCCCCACCATCCTTTGAGCAAGCACTCAAAACTTGGACCATGCCTTTAGCTAATTGGTTCCTTTAAAGTTTTTTCATCCATTTAAAAAAACCAAAAACTAGAAAGACAACCTTAGAACCCACAAGACTACTCTCTGAACATGAGGCTTAAGTGCTATATGTGAAACCTTTTAAAAAGCTAAGGCAAAAGCATGCACTTTTTTGTACAGATTTTATTGCAATACACCAGCTAATTCCTGAACACAAGTTGTCTTAATCAAAATTTAGTCACAAGACCAGGTCTTAAGCTTCAATATTTGACCATATATTTCAATTTTCATGTATGATACAACCTTCAGAGACAGGTCATTTTCCTAATTGCTACAAAGAAAATGTTATATTTCTGTCCCAGCAATTCTAAGTGAATTTTCTGAGCTGTTCACTTGGGAACAGAGGTAAAAATCTTCATACATTTACAAAGCTGCCAGTCCTTTTTCAGGATACAAGTGACATTTAGAAATTTGCTACCCAAGAACTGCTGATGATAACTGATGTCTGTATTATTTAATTGTGAGCCTGGGTTGTATAATTAGGATACTGAGATTATGACAAGCAACAAATCTAAAGAACAAAATGCAATAAAAATTAAAATGAAAGGCTTATAGGTCAGTAGATGCCTTATCTCTACAGTCATGTGATATCTGAAGTATGTTTGATTTTCCTAAGAGACTGGAAATAAAATGTTGCTGGAGTTCTACATCAAAAAACATCTTAAGTATTTATGTAAGGCAGTTTCCACTGGAATACTAATTCAGTGGGTTTGTGTAAGTGAAGACAGTTTAAAGAAGCAGTTAGCATCTACATTGAGCTACCTTCTAATAGGAAGACTGCTTGTTTTCGAAAAATCTTCACCAGAGTATCATCCAATTCAATTTCCTGTAGCTTAGAAATGAGCTGCTCCTCATTTCGACAAACCTTCTCTTGTGCATACAAGCCATCTGGCATTATTCGTTGCTGTCCCAGCCCTATCAATGCTAATTCCACAGCCAGCGTTAAATAAGATTCCCCTTCTTCCAAGAACTTGTGTGCAGGCAGGTGCTGGTACTCCAGAAATTTGCATTGCCCCACGTTCCCTGTAAAGGGTGACACAAAGAACAACACATCAGGAAATCATTCTAATCCATAATCTGCCTATAATGCCACATTTACAAATGCTTCCTCTGTCAGTATTCATTTTTAAAAATTATTTAAATTACTAGTGCAATCTCAGGATCCAATGATCCAATCTAAACTACCTGATCCAAATTCCACACGGCAGAAATACACAAAACAATTAGCTTTTAAAAAACCCACTCAAGTAAAAATAAAAGTTTTCATTTTAAACTGCATGATTTGGAGAAAGGCAGTTTCTCCAGTTTTGTGTTAATAAGGCCAAAATTGGAAGATCTATTTCAATTTTTTTCCCCACCCATTTCTGTATCTCCTTAAAGCTTTGATGTTGTATAAGTGGAAAGGGAAGGTGCTTATACACCTGCATATATTTCAGTTGAAGCTATTAGGATTGTGCAAATACAGCAGGCCTGGGAACTCCACAACTTTAAAGCATCCCATTTGCTAAAGCTCTTTTCATGCTTTTTTATTTGTTACAGTTGTATTTATGATAAACACGTATAATGTTTCTGACTTTTATTAACACTAGAAGTGCTACTTTTAGTAAAGATTACTTGTAAATTCCACACAGACCAAGCCATAAATTGCTTTAAAGAGTACTACTGATTCATTTGGCACTTCACAGATACACCATGACAAAAAGCTATTCCAACCTCTAGCAGTTTACAGTCCAGTTTGGGAACAAAAAGTTGTAATGTACAGATGTAAGGAGATGGACAGCTGCAGCAAATGAGAAGGCAGAATGCATTTGGTAGACTGCATATGCATGTGTAGGGGGAATTTACTTTTCAACACACACTACTTTTATTTCATGGGGTGGTTTTGTTTTTTTCTAATGGCAAAGAATCCAATTTCTTTTCATTAAAGTTCTTCCAGAATTGGTGGATATGGGATTAGAAGTTTACTGAAGAAAATCTAATTGAATAAAATGAGTTTTGAGGCAAAGCCCCAAGAAGATTTGGGATGTGTATATAAAAGAGCTGTAGGTAGAGGGATGAATTGAGTTTCTGACCACACAGAAGGTGATAAGAAACTACCACAGAGGTGGAAAGAGACTGAGAATAAGGAATAAATCAGTTAAACTCCTGGGAAGCAAATACTGAAGTTAAAATGGGTGTACACATCCTGTCCTAAATCATGTATCGATACTGCACAACTATTTTCCAATTCATAACCTTTATAGACCATGTATGTTATAAATTTTAAGTGTTTTGTCATCAATTTGAAGTATTATGTACACTTGTAGCTAAGAAGTCAAATAACATCCTGGACTGCATAGGAGGAGCATTGCCAGAAGATCAAGTGAGGTGATCCTTCCCCTCTGCTCAGCACTGGTGAGCCCACACCTGGAGTGCCATGTCCTGTACTGGGCTCCCCATGGACATACTGGAGCAGACCCAGTGAGGGGCCACAAAGATGATTAAAGGACTGGAGCATCTCCCATATAAGAGACTGAGACAGCTGGGATTGTTTAGCCTGTAAAATAAAAGGCTCAGGAGGATATTACCAAAATGTATAAATATCTGATGGGAGAATGTAAAGAAGACAGAGCCAGACTCTTCTCAGTGATATCCTGTGTCAGGACAAGAGGCAATGGGCACAAACTGAAATACAGGAAATTCCATCTGAGCATAAGAAAACACTTTTTTACTGTGAGGATGGTCAAACACTGCAAGAGGTTGCCTGGAGAGGTTGTACGGTGTTCATTTTTGGGGTTATTCAAAACCCAACTGGATACAGTCCTGGGCAACCTGCTCTAGGTGACTCTGCTCTGAGCAGAGCAGGTGGACTAGACAATCACCAGAGGAGCCTTCCAACCTCAACAATTCTGTGATTTCCTGTAATTTCTCAAAAAGAGGACAGAGCAATGTATGTGAAGAGGGTTGCTGCTATAAAGTCTTATTCCATTTTACTTCAGACATGAAATACGTAATTGTCTTCAAGAATGAGTAACTGGTAATTTTTGAAGTGCTTTCATGTAACTTATAACAAAATTTTACTTTAAACATTTTCTCTCCCTTGTGTTTTCTTAGGGAATACAAATGTGAGTTCTGATACTATAAAGACACTCTCTTTGATATTAATTCAGAAAGGCAAGATAGAAAACGCCTCCAGTTACTGAAGACTTAAAGATTGCTCCCTTTGCATTGCCTTACCCGTGAAATCTGAGAATCCATGGAAGCTCTCATCATCCACCCTGCAGGCTTCCATCAGGCTACTGAAGAGGGTGCCAATCGGATCCAAAGGGTGTCCCACCCAACCTTCAAGGTTTGTTATTGAGGTTACTCCTTTGTGTAAAAGTTCTGTGACAGAAAAGATGGAGGGAGGGAAAGAGAGCGCATGTTAGCCCCTCAAAACAATTATAGGAGTAAAACTGATTAAAATGCCCTCAGTACAGAATTCAAAGTATTTCCAGTAGCTTCTGCTTAGAAGGAGAAAATAGTATCTTTCAGGGTGAATTCATTGCCCTTTGTGAATGTGTTAAAAGAGGAAAAAAAGAAAATGCTAGTGCTCAAAATGTTTGGCCTTCGTCCAAAGTGCATTATGGGTCAAAAATTTCAACGGCAGTATCTTTTGAAACCTCTTACTTGATACCAGTAACTCTTCTGAAAATGTCTGCTGAAAATCATAGCAAAGACTTTTTTTGGGTAAAGTATTCACAACCATTTCCTCACTCAAAAGATGCAGTACCATTTTTACATTTTAAGTGAATCTGATGGCACTGAAATAAATTAAAATATTCTAAAATTTCCATTTTAATTAATAAAATATGATCTTATCTTGTATCTAAATATTTATTGAAGTAATAAACTCAGGATGACAGCTCCTAAAAAAAAAAGAAGAAAAAAGATAAAGTATTTAAATGAAGTATATGAGAAAAAATTGTCCTTTAAGTGCATTTTTTGTCATTCTAAACTTTCAGTCAACAAATACCTTCATGGATACTTTGTTTTGTAGCCCTCATTCATGAATCAGTTACAACATGAAAAAATTGTTTTAGCATAATGAATTGAAGGAAGTGTGGCTGTGGTAACAGAGGTTAGAGATTCCCCAAATCCCTTTTTTTTTTTTACGAAGTCTTATGGCAGTAGCTCCCCTTTGACTCCAACTCACAGCTTTTTTCTCCTAGACACATACATGCGACTGAACTATGAGAGATCAGACTCATTATGGGTGATCATTTAAAAACTGTATACAAGCCATTATGGATGCTGTTTCTCTGCCTGTTACACACTAACTTGTACCTGCCTCTGCTCTCTCTTGTTCACAAAGTGCCATCTCTCCAAGTAACCATATGTATTATCACAAAGCTGTAAAAACTTGCTTCTTGCCTATTTAAATGTGTGGGGCTACAAAGTGAAACACAGCCACACTGTTGAACTGAGTGTTCAGGAGGGTGGCTTTTTTTTAAAAGAATCAACTGATATGTAATATGAAAAACAAACAAGTAAATAATTGTCTTACTAACAAATACTATATGCTAAAGACAACAGGCAGAAGCACATAATATTACCAAAAAGGATTAATATCAGTGACTTCTTACTGACTTACTTATATTCCATTTCATCTATTGTGTCTATTTATGAGCTTCACTCATGTCATGCCAAACAAGGGCTTCAGTTCTCCATTCATATAGAAATTTGACTTTAAATCATGCAAGTGGTTCCACGGATGCCAGATCAGTCACATGAATGAAAGCTAAGTAGAAGCATGTGGTGTTGTCCTGGTTCCAGCAGGGATGGGGTTAATTTCCCCAGGGATGCGGCAGGGGACACAGGTATTCCATACCGCAGGAGCCATGCCCGGGCTATAGGGGGAGCTGGCCGGGGGAGGGGGCAGCAAGTCGCCGCTTGTCCGGGTCCGGTCTGGGTCGGGTCGGTGAGCGGCGGTACCGTAGTCACGTTTGTATATCCTTTATCGGTGGTATTGTTTTCCTCTTTCCTTTGCTGTTCTGTTAAACTGCCTTTATCTCAACCCACGAGTTTTGCCTTTTTCTTCCGATTCTCCCCACTGCTGGGGGGGGTGAGCGAGCTGCCGTGTGGTTCTTTGTTGCCACCTGAGGCCAAACCACGACAGGTGGTTGCTGAACTGAAACTGTATCTGCAGAATTAATCTGCTTATAGAGAAGACCAGCATATTTTGCAGTATTAAAAGAATATTTTTTAAATTCCAAACATAAGAGGAAAAAAACCCAAAAGCAGTGAGTAACAATGACAAACTTCTTTGTTTTGGGGTAGGATGAATCCATTTCATACGTTCAATTTTTGCATAATATTAGTTGACAGCTATAGAAACTGCTCACAGGGAAAGGAACTTAACAGAAGTATTGAATGTCTAGATATTGCATTAGCAACTGGGAATGAAAAGGCAGTACTATGACCAGCACACTTGCAGCAGACCCTTCACACCTGTCAGCAGTATGTACACACATACATACACTGATATAGCACCCTGCCCCCCCCACCTCCCCAGTCTGAGAAGCTGTAAAAGGTACAAAGCTTTTAAGGGAGCACATGTTAAGGAAAGATATATTACATGATAAAAAGACTCAGAAAAATTCTCCTATGTAATTATACAAAGTGCTTTTAAGTTTTGTTCAAATCTAGGATCCACAACAGTGCTCAAAACTTCTTCCTTGGACACTATGAAACAGAAATGGAGGCACATAGGAACTGCCAACTAACTTTTTACATATTTTTTTTTCAGTCAGATGTCTACCTTGTCTTCACTTCAATTTCTAAATTATCATTTCTGGGAAAACACCTGCACATACACTTGAAAAATTTACACACATGACTTCACACTGGTATTTTTGCCTACAATGCATGAGGATACACATAGTTAAGAGTAGCAACAATGACCTAAAATAAAATTTGAATGAAAGGTGTTCTTGTAGTAGCCAAGAACATAATTCCATTTTTTCCATGTGCATTCTTTAACCATAAAGCCATCCCTTTCTTCTTCCACTACCTCTTCAAACTTATGACAAAGTTCAGTGCAGGATTATCTTTGGTAGAATGTTCCTTAAAAAAATAGGGGTAGTGCTCAGAGGAACACCACAGAACATTTTATAAAGCCAGTGTTTCAAAAATCTCATTTCCAGTGATGTGAATCCATTAAAGTTTTAAGCATCATAAGAGACTTTTAGAACAAACTGCCAAATTTGATGAATTTCTGTAGTGCAGACTTTGCCTTGTTACCCTTAATGTCAGCTTTAGGCTTCCAACTCAGAAATATATAGCTCTTCTAAATTACACGTCAGAGGAAAAAATTATTTTAAATACCTGATGTGCCAATTGTAAAGCTCTGTTTAAAAGCCTATAAATTACACAGGATGAATATTTACACTGTGTAACCAAAACCCCTTATTGGGATAATCATAATCATGTCAGACGTATTGCAGAAGACAGAACAGAGCCCTTGCCCTGCAGAGCTCACAGCTCAACTTAAAAAAAACCCCTTCAACATCCAGAATGTAACATTACCACTATGATCATTTGGACTGAAGAGTTAAAGTCACCTCTTTTGCTTTAGTTTCAAAAGCAGTTTTCTCATGCAAAGTTCCAGTCCAGTGTTATTGTCACCTTGTCATGTCCTTTGCCCTTCTCTCTTCCCCACATTTACCTTTCTTCTGAGCCTGGAACATTTCCAGCTGTTTCTGCTGCTTCCTTCTTAGCATATTAACAATAGCTATGGCTAGCCTCAGTGCTTCTCGTGGGTATCCATGAGATCGTAACGCGTCCACCCTCGCACAGGCTGTAGGAACATGTTCTAAAATGGAGAAAATAATTGAGGAATAGCAATGCTTCCATGTCTGCAATGGCCTGTTTTGCTAGGTTACACAAAAGGGCTTTTTTGTTTCTTTGTTTTATTTTTAAAACTATGCAAGAGAGACTTAAAGGACTTGGGAGTGTTGGTTGATGATGGCTTCAAACTGGAAGAGGGTAGGATTTAGAATAGATAGTAGGAAGAAATTTTTCACTCTGAGGGTGGTGATGCACTGGAACAGGAACAAGTTGCCCCGAGAAGCTGTGGCTGCCCCATCCCTGGAGGTGTTCAAGGCCAGGTTGGACGGGGCTTGGAGCAACCTGGGCTGGTGGGAGGTGTCCCTGCCCATGGCAGGGGGGTGGAACCAGATGATCTTTAAGGTCCCTTCCAACCTAAACCATTCTATGATTCTATGGCTACTTCTGAGCCAACATTTCAAGGAAGCCTCTGTTCTTTTTGCCAGGCTTTTCATTCATCTCCCCACCATCCCCCCAAAATAATGCCACAGAAACTGAACAAAGCAGCAAGTCATGGAAACGTCTTTCCGGTTTAGCCACTTACCATGCCAGAGGGGCCACCCTTGAGAGTCAAAGAGTGAGTTTGCAGTGTCGTCATGGTAANTTGAGAGTCAAAGAGTGAGTTTGCAGTGTCGTCATGGTAACAGTAGTTGGTGTATAGGTCACTACTGATAATATGCTGTAAGTGGCTGTCCTGCCAGTGCAGATCGCATGCCTCTATGGCTCGAGTGAACACCGTCCGCTGTGGCCTGTTTGATGAATCTGTCATTTTCACAAGTTCAGAAAGCTGCATCAGCT